>QRFJ01001689.1:0-466549 GCA_006176705.1 Cocos nucifera
AAACTCTTCTGATTTGAAACAGCTAAATGATCGATCATCTAATCATTCTAATTGCTCCAAAATCCACCAGTGACACCTAGCAGTATATGGTGGCAACCCATCAGAGCTAAATGCGAACCTCTTGGTGCAGCTACCTATGTGATTAAGTTCTTCTATCTTGAGCCGCGATCAGATTTGGGTTAGGTGAACTCGTCAACCTAGTCTCTGTCATTATGATGTAATCATTCGATTCAGATCCGGTGTGAAAAGCTAAATAGAAACTCTTTCTTTATTTCAACTCTGCCATGGCCATGGGCTTCTGGACTTGATTCTCATGATCATCATAGGATTGTTCCTCTACCACCGAGATAGATAGATTCCTTCTTGATGCAATTCAGTTCTTACAATGAACATGCTATAGCCAACATACACCTCAGGGTTCCGTATGGCTAGGAGACCGAGTTATGGTATAGTCAAACTATAACACCCTCAAGGTAAACTGCCGATGCACCCCTAGGTCAAAGAACCAGACACACCACTGCAGCATCAAGTCAGTCATTGACGAGAAGGTAGACTTCCTAATGACTACTCGAGGTGGTCACGCTCGATGCCCTCGTTTTCTAACGAGTACCTGTACTCTCGCTCCGGTATCTCCACACCGTAGACTCAAGACTCATCTACTAAAGAGAAGCGATTGTACACCAACCTTCCAGATCAATCACCATCCTCGTGATGATCCTATGGTCGGGAGCATTTTATGAGTTAATAATGATTATTCATGTCTTAAATTTTCAACTTTTGAAAATATAAATTATCATCACCATTAACTCAAAGGATGTATCACAGACACTAAATACACATATGTGATAGAAAATAATCCATTTTATTGATTTTAGTCAAAATTACAATTTTACCTTTAGAAGTGTATTACAAGTGTCAGCCAATTCTGGCTTCTAGGTTACATACATCTAACACCAGGAACCCTCCTCCATGTGCAATTAAATACTGTAGTAGCATCATATCCTGAACAACCACAAGAAGCTCATTTCTTGTATGCAATGGTATCCTCACATGCTATATCAAATCATGCACCGTGGTCCCTATTCTATACCGGATGAGTAAATTGGAACTCAGTAGAAAATCAAAGACCACTCTAGAGCCGTAAGTCATAAACTATGATGCTCTATATACCTTCCTCGCCACTAGATGCATCATCGCTCAAACTATCACCATTGGTATCTCTAGATAATCTAGGCAAGAAGTTGTTAGATGGAGTGGACATATTCCCCAAGTCTCTCCAAAGAGATAAGCAATTAACCTTACCCTTCTTGCTGGCCTAAATAGCCGCCCATCTTGCCTAATTAATTATTCAAAAATTAGTGAAATTACATTGAAATTAAAAAAATCATCAAATTAATCCAGCAAATACATCTAAATTATCTATATGTAATACAAATTTTAACAATTTTAAATTTTATTAGATTTTTTAGTTAATTTTTCTATAATAAATTGATATTTAATTGGAAAATATCTAGAAAATTTATTTTTATTCAAAATAACGTAGAACCCTACCAAGGATTCTAGATATATTTTTATCTTAGATTATCATCATTTAATTAATTATTTAAACATTAGTGAAATTTCATTATAATGCAAAAAATTCCATCACTACTTTCGAAAATGCTTCTAAATTATCTATACATAATATTAACATTCATATTTTTTGTATTCTTTAATTTTTTTTATAATTTTCTGATTCAAAAAATAATTTTAGCATAAAATTAATTTGAGTTTGCATTAGTGTAGCACCCAACCAAAGATGCTACGTATATTTTTCTCAACCCATGGGTATGCACAAAGGGCTACTTATTTTTCAGATTTATTCAAATTTGGTCCTATGTCTCTACATGCATGATCATGCCCCACCTTAAAAAAATTAGTGTCAATTTTTTACAAAAAGTAGCAAGCGCATCCCTAAATAAGCTACTAACTTTACAGTAACTTCTTTATTATTATTTTATTTTTTATTAATTTTTATCCAAAAATACATCTTTTAATTTAAAATTATAGACTTCATTAAAAAATCACCATTTCAATGGTCTTATGTAAATCATCTATAGATCTACCACATAGTATAAAATCTTGCCAAAGTCAAAAAATTTGACATAATCTACCTTATTTTCTCATTTTCTTGCCGATTTTTGGCCTCAAAATGGGAAAAACAAGAGAGGGAGAACCCGTTACCTTTTTTTTATGCTAGATCTGGCTTAGATCTGACGAAATCTAGCAATTTTTTGATTTTTTTTTTAAAAAGGTAGAGAGGGGCTAAGAAGGCCTCCCATCTCCTTTTTTTTTTTTTTTGGTTTTTAGTTGGTATAGGACCTAAACTTCTCCCGATCGACGAAACTACAAGAGCCCTCTTCATTATGGATGCTAAGATGTGTGAATGGTTAAAAAAGCCGACCTATGTAGTGTGTACACAGCCTAAACTAGAGCTCGATCCTTAGGCAAACCAAGGCCGAGCCAAGGCATGCCACCCAATTCAACTTGGTATTGCTTGAGCCATCCGATTCGGAGTGATTCAAGCCCTATTTCAAACTAAAAGGAGGAACTGTTCCAGTTCCCCTTTGGTACAATTCGATATGCCCCGAACCAGATGTTTCAGAGTGGTATGGTGAACCATGCAACCAACTAGACATTTAAGCATGTCCAAATGGGGAATAAGGGTGATAAATCCTTATTCCTTCCCTTTTACTGCCAGATGATAATTTTGGCCAGCAACCCAATTCTCTCCCTATACTATGTGAGGGGATATCCCTCTCACTTGGGGAATAATCCTATCCATGGGGAGTGGTGGAATAGGCTTATGCCCTCCCACATCATAAGTCAATTACCATATTTACCTCTCCACTTTTTTTCTTTCCACTCTTAAGTAAAAAAAAAGTGGGATGGTAATTTTGTCTATGTTAAAGTCATCACAAAATCCCAAGCACATTAATTGTAGTTTATACTCTCTTCTTGTCCCTTCTATTTATTCCCCCACTCAAATGCCAATAGACACTATCCATGGAATAAGCCCATCCCTTCTACAGTACCTAGATAACTTTTCTTATTCCATCCAAATTTATTCTGCAGTTGAATGCCACCTTAGGTCATGGCAGGACCCTCTCTCGCCCAAAATTTCAATACCGAAGAATCCAAAGGATCAACATATAGGCTTGATGTGAAGTTGACGACCCATTTCCAAATCATTATAAAAAAAAATTATGGATCATACCTGGGTCCATAAAGCCAAACCAAATATGCATGTTGGATAATGTTTTTCTTTTTTCCTAATTATGTATTGTCACAATTTTCTTCTCTTAGTTTTAGGTTATTACTTTTTTGGTGATGTACATCAAAAACAAATAATGCATCCTTTTCAATACAATCTTTTTCCTAGTTTTACATCATTAATCTTTTTTTTTTTTTGTGATGTATGTCAAAAACAAATAATGCATCCTTGAGAAGATTCTTTCCATTTGATGTACTTGTAGAAATGTAGATTGAAAACATGTATTATTAGAAAACAACCTGCAACAATATGTTAGAACAAGGTCCAAACTCCAAAGACTTAATCCATTCTAGTTGTCTTGGATCTAACCCGATAAGATAATGTGTCTTTGGATGGGTTCATGATCCCAGAAACTATAAAACTAGGTCTTGACTGGTACTAGCCTAAACCAACCAATACAAACCTATATGATGAATGAGAGCATTCAATCCACAAATACCAACCAGGATGTATGAAAAAAATGAGGCATGAGCTTATTTCCTTTTCTCTATTTGTTTCCCCTATATATACATCTTCAAAAAAAATTAGCTTAGCCCTCGAAAAGAAAGTATGAGGAAGGCCTTAAATTAGTACATCCTCTAAACAAAAGACAACATGGCAATAGAAGGGAGAGAGTGGAAGAAAAGGATGGAGAGACAATTTATCAGCTTAAAAAACTTACCCTGGTCCTATATTATGAAAAATAAATCTTAAGAGACCTATAAAAAATCACTAAAAATCAAAAAATGGAGAAAATAAAAAAAATGGCTTTCCTATGAATTGCCAAGAGCTACCCGTCCTATCCTTAATCAACACCAAGTCCAGGCCAAGAATTAAAACCTTGATAATTAGAAAATGGGGGAAAAAGCTTTACATGGTTGTGTTATCTTTCAAATCAAAGTCTTTAAGTTATGGATCTGAAACCAATACTGACACCAAGTTCCGCAACCCGATATTAGAAAATATATCGATATATTACCAATTCAGTACATATGGCACGCACCCCATATCAAGACAACTTATAAGCCTTTTTCTTACTTCTTAATCATGATATCATCCAAAACCAAGTGGTACGTGTCGGTACAAGATGCACCTCAATTTTGGATAGGACAGGTGGTTCCACTCAGTTGGGATGGTATGAACTAGTTCGATTTGCCTAATGAACCAAACCTTAATGTCATACCGATACCTTGCCAGTAAGGTACAATACGGCAGATATGAGTTGTTACCTTAATCAACATCCAAATAGTACAAGCCATACGGACCATCGATATTATACAACCTTTGTTATTGATAAGGTACAAGGGGCATACCCATTACTAGTTCCCAATGATCCAGTATGACTACGATATACCTAGCAAGGTTCAGCACCGAAACTTATTTTCTAGTAGGCAATAACAAGGTTGCATATTATTTACACAGCTATAAGTCAATGATCAGCATTGCAGGGTAAAAGCCCTAATAGATATAGACATATTTGTCAAATCGGGACTCGGCTCGTGAATCGCCCATGCCTTAACTCAAACCGTGACTCGAATAGTAAGATTCAGTAACAAATTTATTTTTTTATAAAACAATAGATATTAGCATAAAAACAAAATTTACATTATAAAAATGATAAAAATGTGATAACACCTTATTAAGTGTAATGAATTTGATGATCATGTCATCTAAATGGAAAGACACTTGCCTCCATAGCAAGAGATATGGGTCCGAATCCTCTTATGGTCAATATTGCATTATTTGTATAACAAAATAATTCAAGAAATATTAAAATAAAAGCACAATCAAAATGTGTACCATCTGTTAATCAAAATGTTTACATACATTTTCCTTTCCTTTCATCACAAATGAATCCATAGTGCCCTTCCTTATTTTTGCATTTGGCTCATCTACTTCAAAGCACTCAACATCATCACCAAAACTTTTCCTCTATTTCTTTCTCCCCCAACAAATTTTAAAAAAAAAAAATTGAATTTCTTTGGGAACTTGAGCACCACCAGGAGAAACATTGTTATGTGTACCCACAAGATGATTTTTCATTCTATTCACCCCTCCCCAAAAACTCTTGTTATAATAATTGCATACAAGATGTAATCGATTTCCATCTAGATCAGGGTATTGCCTGTTCTTTTAGTTCATTAATAGGGAAAAGAATAAGCGGCAAAGAGGGCAATTCATATTATAATAGGGAAAGGAGAGATTTCACATATTTTTCCTTGCTGCAATGTATTTTAGATGAAGAAAGATAGTCAAACAAATTGAAAAAAAAAAAAACAACAATCATTTTACCACAGAACAACATAATTGATCACACTCAGATACAAGGCCATAAATCTAAGCCATTTAGTCAAACAAGGAAATGCATCTTTTAAGCTCTCAGTCAAAATGATGAACAACTATAAAACCCAAGAAAAGACCTAAAAAGTCACCAAAATGCCCCTTAAAGATAACATGAAATAAAAAGTTGTTCAGTTTCCAGTTGGAGCTATAGAATATGTCTAAGACCCTTTTGGCTCTTCTTTTTCTTTCTTGGTTTTACATACCTTATACATTGTCTTAATGCTTTCTCCATAAGTCAGTCTCCCTGGATGGAGAGACAGTGACTGGAAAGTTACAATCATCATCCATGTCAAAAGTGATGTCATCAGATGTTTGGCAAGTCTGATTGCAGAATTTTTTTCCTAAATTTTAGTCCTTTATTTGCTGTCTTTAAGGCTATCATGTTCCATTCTAGTGGGGCATTTATTTGCACATTAGATCATTATATGATGTGGTAACTTCTTTTGAAGTCCCACATCAAATATGACTTAATACAGGGGGCCCTAATTGGACTAATCACTAGAAAATGCTGAAAAGAGAGAGGAACAGGTTAGTGGATGCCCCATTTCTCTTATCCATCCGTACAGATTACCTGCTCCCTCCTCTCTCTGTTTAAGCAAGCTGCAGCTGGCCATTATTCAGTGTTACTCTGGGGATTAAAATTAGTGCTTTTGTTGATGAATATTTAATAGAAAGAAGCTTTTCTTCTCTCTACTGAGTAACGTAACTCTACCATCTTCTCTTCTCAACCAATATTTTTTTCCCTATTCAAATGCTACTGGCTTGAGTGCAGCCAACCAGGCTGGCCATTGGCCAGCACAGCACAAGCTGTGTCCAAACAAAAATATTATGAAAAGGACCTAAGAAATTTAAAAGTCCATCTTTAATTTAAAAACAAAAGAAAGGGATTTAACGGGTGCTATGCCAACCTAAAGCTGGTGCAGATACTAACCCAGCACAGTACAGGCTGGCCAGTAATTAAAATCTATTCACCATTTTACCGTCAACTAGTCTCTCTCTTCACTTTTTACTTGCCAATTATTCTCTTCCCCTGATATTGCTTCAAAGAATAAAAAACAGACCTGAATATTGTTTCTGCAACTTAAATCGATTATTTGGTTCAATTCTGCATCACCCACATCAAAATGTATGCCCATTGTTTGGAATTAGATAATAAGCATTGGTGTTGGACTTACCTAACATAGATTTAGCTTAAAATATTGTCAACGATCTAATCTTTCTTTTCGGTCAATGATCTAATCAGAAGTCCTACATGGTCCCACTATTCTGCTTGATATCTTACAACATTTGGCAGTTAAAATATGTGCATTAGAACTGCCCATACAGCTAGAGATCTTCCTTTTATTGGTCATTGTGGTTGGAGCTTCAGGATAATGGATATTGTATATGTCCCTATGCAAGTTTATGCTGCCCATTTTGCTTGCATATCAGGGTCTACCCTGATCTTAAAGTGTCTCCTAGTGGATCTCAGTTTTTCACTGTTGCCTTCTGGCATTACCAGTTATGTTTTACTTACTAAGAATAAAGAGCTGACTATGAATTTACTCGCATTACTCTTTGTAGTAGTATCTTCTACTTTCAATTAAAAACACTGGTTGTACATAGACAGTGCCCTTCACTAGATTTCACCAACTTAGGGATATATCTAGGTCACAGAATGTTACATGTGTATGGCCCCTATAAAGTCTGTAAGTGACCATGCATATCAGAGATGATTCTTTCAATGGTTGAAGGTAAATTCCCTCAAGGAAGATTTTAAAGATTATTGCTCAAACTTCAATTCACTACTACTGTTTGTCCAACTACGGTAGTGGATTCTAAAATAACATGTGATCAGAAAATCTGCTTGATGTAGACGTTAATCACATCTGATGCATCAGACAAAAACAAGGTGTCTCAAAGATCAGCACACAACCACATTGACAATCACCAATAGCCATCAACTTTACACGGATCTGCCCTGATAAGCACAATCTAGTTTCCAATATGGCAGAATTGAGATAAAGTAACTAATGTAGCTTAATACTTAAAATATCTTTTGAAATATACAGACCATAACACCATTCAGAATGCATTTTAGCATCAGATTTCACATGTATTGTCTCATCCCAGCGAACATGCCCCTCACCATAGAATAGGAATATCATTGTTTCCAATAGGATCAATTTTGATGCCCTACAGTAAAAACTATGAATAATATCTTCATCAGAAAAACTATGAATAATATAACTGCATGTGGTATGTTATACAAAAAGAATCAGCTCCTTGATGTTATTGTGTTTTTTGAACTTTTTTTTCTATTTTCTGTGTGGGTTGTAAACTTCCCCTCCACAATGCTGTTCTTATGACTAAGAAACAACTTTTCAAATCACTCGCTATTTACTATATTAATAAATTGTAAAACACATATATATGTTGTACTAATATGACAGCAAAAGATATGAAGTGTATAGCTAAATGATATTCTTCCATGTGTTTAATCACATAAATTAACTGCATGTCCTCGAAAATTCATATACTTCAAAATTCAAATATACAATTTATTACAAATTAACAAGACAAAAAGTTAAGCACAGACTAATGTCCAGGATGCTAACTAGCAGTTACACCATGATGTTCAATTCATCAAGCTAAAATAACTTGGAATTTCAGCCCTAGAATTTCATGTTATTAGAATTTCGATGAAATTAAGAGAAAATTGCTCATATTTTGAAGGTTAAATACAAGAAAAGGTTTGCTCAGCTTTGACATCTAACTTGATAATTGTTTATGTCCATGACCAATCATCCTCATTAAAAAAGTGGGATTAGCATATATTTTAAAGTTTAAACAATGTTTACATAGCCACACAATAAATGGACTTTCATTTGATTTCTAGCACTTAATCCTTATCGGTGACTGTAAAATCTGCCTTTGCCTTGTATATTGTATCGAAGACTAACCATAATTAATGCATAAAAAACACTAATTAATATTTTATTTTCTTTCTCTTTTGTTTAAAAAGCATTAAAACTTCTATTGGATGATACATTTAAATTAATTTAACAATATTTCACAGAATCTAGGCAATGTATCATAGGGTCAGCAAATACACCCACTCCAGGCTTGTCATGACTGGGTCTGCATGAAGCATATGCATCGCTTTAATAGGTACAAGAGAAGTGCACCTTGTACCTAGAACTGCAATTTTTGGAGAAATAAGCAATAGGTTTTGATTGTGTCAAGAAGAAACGGGTCTCCATCTTTCTATGAATCTATGCATGGATTAATATGCCAATCCTAGGTGTTGGTGCAGAAAACTATTGACGTCGGAATTGGCTGGAGTCGAAGAAGATGAGGCCGCCACCAACACCTGCAAGAGAAGTCCTAGACCGGATGTGGGGTGGCTCCGGCAGGATCCTCCAATGGTCAAGTCAATTCTCTATCCACAGAAATGGAACACTCAGAGAGATTTTGAGCAGAGTTTAGAGCTTAGAGAGAAAACATATCTGGAGGATCCCTTATATAAGTGGAGCTTGTAACAAACTGATGGTGACAACCGTAACTGCCTGGTAGTGAGCCGTTTGGGGCCACGTGAAGTTTATTATGGAGGATGGTATCCGTTGTCGTGACGTGCCAGTCCGTTGGGACTTGATAGTTGAAGTTCGGAGGAGGTAGGCACTGGCGGTGAAGAGCTTTGAGTTTCACCAATCTCAGAGGAGTTCGGGCTCTTTCAAGGTAGTATGTGTGTAAGTGGGTTCATGCTGTATGGATAGCTGGATTTGCATAGGCGTGGAGGCCTTTCTAGATGACTGCAGTGAGTTCGACCGAAAGGGGTTCGGAAGCCCTATGACTAGAGAAATCCTGAAGGAAGTCCGCTGGAGGAATCCGGGAGTAGTTCTGCTGGAAGGAGAAGTCCGACTGAAGGAGCAGAAATCCGAAAATAATTATGTTGTAAAAATCCGAAAGAAGATCTACTGGAGGAGCAAATATATAACGACGAGTCCCCTCTCTGCTAATATAAGAAGTTCGGATGGACAGGGGTTGATGGAAAAAAATCATCGAGTGTCCGGGAGGAGTTCGACTGGAAGGAGGTCAACTGAGGAATTTTGCCTGGAAGTAGTGGAAGGGGATCTGCTCGGAGAGAATCTGCTTATTTATTCCTTTGAAGCTCGGCTGTTTTCGAGGCCGTCTGGAGGCTAATATGAAAGAGACGAGGTCCTTTAGCCTGCGTGTTCAAAGTTCTCGATGCAGGAATCCCGAGGTCTGCCCCCTTAGTATATTATAAGAGTTCGTCTAGAGAGGAATTTTGTTGATCCGGCGTTGGTCCAATATCGAACAGTTTGGATGGTTTTTTATTGGGTAAAGATTCAAAGAGCTCCAAGGTCGGCCAAACCAAGCCATAATTAGACCTGTTACTCAGCTGCCTAGGGGTTGTCATTGCTATTCAAGTTCGTCTGAGCGAAATCTACAATACCCCGTAGGTTCTGGGAATATCCGATGGAGCTAAGAATCTGAACGAAGAAGATCAGCCGATAGATTTAGATTAGAGGTCTGCAGTCTCGGCACCTGAGCGTAAACTCTACACTGACCGGAGTCCGACATGGCTGCCCTCGTCGGACGGAGTTTCCTCAAGGTCAGATATCCTGTCGGACTTCGGCAGGAAAGGGTTCACACCCAACACTAGGTATTGTGGTATTTATCATTGTGCACATTAAAACTACACAGTATTAAATTAAAGCACGCTACTTTCGATACTTGCTTTAATATGTGTTTATATTGGATATATTTTTAAGATACAAATACATGTCAGTAACCAAGTCCAAACATAACACTCATATCCAACATTTTGGTTTGTCCATATCATCCTCTTGCTTTTATAAACATCCCTCTCGGTAAAATGGATAGTCCAGATGCATATGTCTGAACAGATTGCAATTACACCTTCACTAGTTTACACATTTGCTACTACTCGACTTGTGTTTATAGATAAATTTGCATCCTTCAACTGAAGCTGCACGACATTTTTTTTTTAACCCTAGACAGTTAAAACAATTCAAATTATTAGACAACTCTGTCAATTTTTTTTATGAATGGTAAATGCTATATGTATATATAACAGCTTTTTTTTTTTTGAGAACTTGGATGGGTGGGAAGCTGAATGAAAATCAGGGTGAGGCTGGGACTGAACCTAGTTCTCTTGTATCCACACAAAAGACTTGCCATCAATACCAGTTGGTATGCTTAATATCTAAAGAATTTGTAACTTAGACAAAACTGTAAGTTTGCAAGATAATATATTCAAAGAGGAGCAGAACTTATTTCCATATGTGTAATGGAATGTGAAATGGCTGTCTGAGCTTGTTTACACAACACGGTTACAGAATCTACTTAAAGTTCCTTTGTAAATTTATCTCAAAAGGCCGATACTGCAAGTGCTTCTACAATCATCATTCAGAATTCAGCAGTTATTTTTGATAAGAACAGTTAGCTTGCAGTACATGTATCAGAAATGTGTTTAATCAATGAGCAAAATCTTGTAGACAAACATATAAAGCTGCAGATAAAACACTAAAAGAATTGTATATGTGAATAAATTTCATACATGCTTTACAAACATATTGATTTAATTATATTAGATGTTCATTCATGATAACCCTGCTTCAATGATTATAGCATCTGTCTAGCAAAGTATATACAAGCCTTTGTGTACAGGCATTACCTCTCGAGTGCTTGGTTTTTTCTAAGTTGCATCCATGAAAAATTTAAATGTCAAGCAAGCCTGGATACCAAGGCAAAGGTCTAACAGCTCCTATTTCATGTTCATCACTGACCTGCCAACAATATAGAAGGACAGAAATCAAGTCTAGGGGGATCGAAAAACAAATGACTTCTCCAGCATGGTATCAAGCAATGTAATACACAAAATGGATACCTCAGCCTCCAGGGATTTCATGAAGTCATTCTCCAACTGAGATAAAATGTCCTGAAAAAACTGGCCACTGCAAAGCAAATAAAGAAAAATACCTAATGAATGCAGCACCAAACACAAAAAACATAACAAACTTGGTGGATATTATTCAAAATGTCATTCAAAACATCAAATCAAAAGTAATCCTTTTGTTTATAAGGGTTCCAATCAACAAAGATACCCTCAAATAAAGGTAATAGAGCACTAAAAGAATGGTCAAGAAAAGGACCAATAAAATAGAGCTGGACACTGGCAAGAACACTCACCCAAGAGCCTCTTGCTTTGTCCTGGGCAGTTGCCAAGGCATCGCCTCAGATAACTTGCCTTACCTAGGACTATTACGGTGCTCCAGGTTTCCCTGCTTCGCTAAGTGCCTAGGCAAGTGCCTGAAGTGCCTTTGACAAAATTGGATAAGGGTGGTGTAACATTTAAATGATAATTTATCTTTCTGTAGGAGTGAAGATACAACAAGAACTTTGTTGTGATGAGACCTATGGACGAAAAATTTGCTAGGCCTCCACCAAGAGTCATCCTTAGAAGCTTGTGACTTTTGCTTTTTATCAATAATTCAACAACAAATATTCACGAAGGAAAGCTGAAGAATTTTATATGCAAACAGTTATAATGGGAAATTTTGATGGTTCTAAACAGGCCCAACAAATGTAGTTAATGAAATGCATGTTGGAGGAATACATAAAAAAATGGAGTCTCAGTCGACAACTGATGGAAAAGCAACATTCAAACTTTTGTAATAGTGATATAGATGAAGACGCCAAAAATAATATGATAAAGTGGATCTAGATGATGTTTTTCATTCCTATTATCGAATTTCAAATATTATGCAACTTCTAGGTAATGTTAGTAGTACACAACATGGAAGAGCAGCTAAATGTCACAAGTAGACAACAAAGGCATCTTAACATAAGATCTAGTGGATCTACATGATGTTGTTCATTCCTATTATTGGATTTCCAAATATTATGCGACTTCTAGGTAATGTTTGTAGCAAACAACATGGAGGAGCAGCTAAATGTCAAAAGTAGACAACAAAGGCATCTTAACATAGAATGAGCACTGAAATAAAGGTAGAGTTGACATCTTCTTGTGAAAAATATATTTAGGATAAAGTGCATTTTTGCACCAACATGAAGTGATATGAATTGAAAGATCATGAGTTTAAAAAAAAGCAAATAGAAGCCTTGAATGTATATGTGGTGCTCAGAAGAGCTGCATAAACTTAAATCCAGATTGTAAAAAATGGTGTGAATGAACTTTCTCGATGAAAAATATAACCTTTGAACAATAATGGCAAAAGCATCCATGTTGATGACCAGAACTTGATATCGTAAAGCCTGTTGCTTAAAATTATTATGGTTATCATTAATTTAGCATATCTCAGTAGACTGATGTAGTTATATGCTGTGCTAATTGATTTTTTTTTTAAAATTGATGACTGGGAGAGGTTTATTAAGATCAGCTAAAGATACAGGAAATAATTGAGAAACAAAAGAACAAAAGAGGTCTTGCTACAAAATTAGCTACAAAAGAGTTATCATCATTTAGAAAGTCAGACAATTCAGCTGCAGATAGTAACCAAATCCCAGAGTTCCATAACCTTGTGGCAAAATAAGAGGACCATAATTAACAACCCTTCTCTGAACTACACTTTGGTCTGGCACACCAAAATAATAAAACCTATAAGATATTAAGCAAATAAAAGAATACAAACTTCTGTAATATATTTTGAGCAAAACCCTTCAAAAAAACTGCAAGGGCAATAAATAGAAATCTATCATGATGCCATGTTCATAGCATATTCAAGTTGAAACTATAGTATGAAATATAAATATGACAGCGAGCATAATGCAAAATCACCTGGCATTTATTCTAAATGCAGCTGGCAGCGGCTTTCGGAGTAAAGAAAGGAATTCTTCCCACTCATCTTCAGGCACAATGCCTTGTTCCTGTTAGCAAATTTAGACATTCTAGGTATTTAAAATTTGAACAGCACTAGCAGTCATTAGAAACTCTAAGGAACACTTTAGGATATTATATATATCTACTATTCAAACCATAGTTGCAAATAGTCAGCATCAAAATCTTCTTAGAACAACCCAAAAGTAAACCCTTAGACTACGTGATCAACCATGCTAATAAATATCAAGAAAATCATTAAGCTTTAAAAGTTCCAAGATTTTTATTAGACACTGTATCAAAAGACTCATACAGCACTAGCCTATGATATCTCCTTCAATAATAAACGAAAAATCTTAGTAAGATTTATTTATATGTCATCAAGCACTTTGATAATTCTCAATAACATTTTCAAGCCACAAGCTTAACCCCCAAAGAACTGCAATGGGATTAGCAAAACACATACCAATAGAGCTAAAACCATGGGAGAGAACATAATACATACAAACTAGAGCTTTTAAACAACAACCTATCAGAGATACAATTGGGGAGACATCTACAATAATTTGGAACATTCAAGTTTGGCAGTTTTGTAATTACAAATATATCATTAGATGTCCAAAGCTGTCATACTATCCTTGTCGATTGATCAAGAAACATGATGCATTTAGAACATTATGATTCATGATGGCCTGAAGACTTTGAACAATGGCTACTCAAATAGCATATGCACTGCTCATAGTATATAGAATAATATTAATCAATATGAATAGTTCAGGAAAAAAGAATAAAATTGCAATACTCTTTTACAACTTTGAACTTGTGAAGAAGTTAAAACCATTAAAAAGATGATCGTTCATGAGAAGCTGAACCATAAACAACATGGGCCAAGCTATTATTGTTGCAGAAGTATGACTTGTCTCTTTAGAACTTGGAACATAATACCTTACCTCTTCAAGTATAAAAAGAACCTCGGTTGAATATGCATAGAGTCAATTAACAGAAAATGTACCAATATGCAAAAATGTTCTTGTAACCACAAGACTGGGCAAATATTCATCTTCTCTTCTAGTCTCATCTTCATGATAAATATTGTCTTCTACAATTCTACATCTTATGATATTGACTTATTGAAATCATTATTGACAGGCAGATGAAAATCTCCTTCTCATATTTTATAAAATATGATACCATACACCTGTTACATAATTTGTTGTTGACATGTATTCCACCACAATGAGCACAACAATGCCCTTGATTAATATGTCTCATTGTGCGACAGCAAGTTTGCAATGTTCACAACCCAAATTCTTACTCCTACTAGTTACCAACTAATGGCACTTGGTTAATTGCATGAAATAGTTGAGGCATGATCTTTGTTTACTATTAAACAAAATTCAGAATTGCAATCCCATCATGTTTCAGACCATCAAAAACAATCCTGTGATAGAATGCTACCAAATTTATTCACATAATGCCGAAGATTGATTCAAATCCATTAACCACAATTTCAAAATGCTCCTCATTCCACATTTCTATCACGAATTGATTAATAAAAAAGTCGATTTGGGACATCACAGCTACATATGTATTCACTTTACTATCGAAATCTTTAAACAAGATGGTAACTTGAAAACACCACCAGAAGTTTTAAACCCTGAAGGCAGTAACACGTCCATTACGCTTAAAAGCATTACAGTTACAGATGACTCGAAACATGGTATCTTGAAGGAACGTAAGCTCGGTGCACCAAGAATGGATCTTGGGAAGAGGGGAAAAGAGAAGACAAGACCTTGTAGTACTCCTCAAAGCCTGGGTTTTGGTTGACGAAGGGCTCCCATGAAGGATTGGAGTTGGAGCTGGGGTCGTCGGGGGAGGGATCGTCAAGGCGGGTCCTCTTGGCGTTGTGCTTCCAGACATTCTCCCGGCTCTGCTTGAAGTGCCGCCGCTGCGTGCGGCCGCGCTTCTGCCCACTGCCCAATGACGCCGCGCTCGCTCTCCCCAGGATCCGGTGTCGCCGGCGGAAAAGGCTATTTGGGTGTACAAGGTTTAGGCTCGTATCGACGGAGGTTTTGGTGCAGGGCTTGAGCCATCGACCGCTAGCACCGCCGGGTACGGTACAGGTGACACAATGTAACAGGACGAGTATTTTGTGTTCCTTTTGGTTACAGAATAAATTTTGGTGGTGCCATTGGATTTATTCGATTAGATAGGCTTTTTGTGGATAAATGTAAAGAATAAAGTACATTTAGGCTGCTTTTGGTTGCAAATAAATTTGAAGAAAAGAAGAAAAGAATTATACATTGCAGTGTAAATCTGGAGAGCAGAGAAAAAGTTATCTGGCACAGTAAATATTTTTGATACTGCAGCAGAGATGGGCTTATTCCATAGATAAGGATGGTTGGTTGGAGGAATAGATGGCAGATAAGGAAAGGAAAAGGATGCATTGGACGCATATTAGATTTTGTGATGATTTGGATTTTATCACAGAATATGGTTGCTCTCCTACTCTTTTATGTGTTTAAGAAAGTTGATAAGAAAATTGTTTATTTCTCCCCCTTCCCATAAAATTGATCTATGATGCAAGCGGCAAGGAATATCCTCTTAGACATCATAAGTGTGAAATAACCCTATTTCATTGGTCTAAAAGGCAATTTGGTAGGTTAAGGAACAGGAATAGGAGTTATTCCCGATTCAAAAATAGCCTCATATTCATTGGATTTTGCAATAATTTGAATTTTATTATGCGGGTGAAACTTCCTACTCATTTTTGTGGTTAAAGATAGATAAAGCAAAAAGTACTTAGAGGGATAACTTCTTTTCTTTTTCATGGTACAAGTTAATTGCATAGAAATGGTAAAACAGAAATATACCTTTGATTATCCCATCCCTTGATATAAGCTTATTCTCTATCTCTTACTTTTGGCTATTTAGACATCAATTTATATCCATGGCTGGTTGTTAATCGCACAAACACATCAATTTATTTTTGGCTATTTAGACTTAGGCTCCTTTTGGAAAAAATTATCTAGTTTTGAAATTCTTGGTGCTTCTATTCATGCTTGCATGGATTCACTCTACCTTCTGAAATTCTTGGATCACTCGAACTCTGATCTCAAACTCGAGAATGCTTCAAGATAAGCCTCCATGGCTCCTATTTTGTCATAGAAGTTCTAGATGGTTTACTACTATAATGATATGTTAATATCAATGGTCTTTAAGTCTTCCCTGACAATAGCACTGAGGTGAATGAGGTCGCAGCGGCCTTAAAGCCAGCAAGACTAGAGACATAGGCTGCTGGTGCTAGCGAATGAGCTTAGCACGATAGATCGAACCACTATAGTCAAGGATCCCAAAGGTTAAATGATGGTGACTCTAGACGGTAATGACATGAGATTGGGAAAGGTTTGCAAGAAAGTAGGCAATGAATTGCTAGTCAATATATGTATTGAGGACTTTCTCGTCCATGATCATTATTGCTACTATCATTGTCTTCATTTTTTTAAAATAAAATGGTGTCATCTTCGTCTCTAGTGATGGTGGGAGGAGGAAAGAGGCAAGTGGTCTTCGACAAGAAAAATTATCATGGAGGTAGAGAGGTGTGGATGGCACCACTTGTGTTAAAAGAGAGTTTTAAAATTTAAACATACCATATTTTCAAAAAGCATGAAGTCATGAATATGTTCACTTTTGGGATGCTACTTAGCTTTTGAACCATGGGTATAATTAAGACACACTATAAAAAATTAAATTTTTAGTGACAATAAAAATTATTATTGAAAATATGAAATGTCGCCGATAATAGTTTTAGTGACGATATTTTGGATCGTCAATCATCACTAATACTCAAGTCACTTATATATTAGCGATGTCTTTTAAAGTTGGTCACTATTAGTCAACTCAATAGTGATAATATTATTGTTATCAATATTTATAATAATAATATCAATAATATATTGTCACAAAAATTATTACTATTAATGACCACAATATCATCACTAAAATTTATGATAATAGTGATGCAAATATTATCATCAATATAATTTTTTTTATGACACAAGTAGCATCATAATTTTTTTTTCTATAGTGACAACAAAGTCACCAATAATGTTAACATATTAGTAACAACACTCTTTGTCACTAAAATAAAATAATATTATTGATAAATAATATCATCATTAAAAGTATACAATATTAGTGACAATTGGTATATATCACTAGAAGCTGCGTAACCATTAAATATATTTCTAGTGAAAATAAGATATCACCACTAATATTTTTTATTGAAAAAATAAATAACCTCATGTGGAGTCTATGTTACATCATATGCTTTATAAATTAAGATCAATTCACATTCATAATAATAATAAATATTGATATGCACAAATTATATATATCAAATACTTATATATCCATTAAATGTCAAAATATTTCCATAATACAATTGTAACTCAAGAATCATACATATGCATGGTAAAATACAAAAAGCATGCACTATGATTCTATGATCCTACATAATAAATAAATAAATTAGTATAATTTAGAAATATAACTTATATTAATTTAATTATATAAATGTTATAGGAAGAAAGGACAAGAAGTAACACTTGTTTAATTATGAAAACAAAATAAGTTTAACAACTTATATATTATGTTTATAATTATAAAACTTACATTATTAGTTGGGACAGCCAGAGAAGATACACTAGATAGCTATTAGAGGAATGACTCATCATACTAAAACATGTAAAAAGAGTGGCTATTTGTTGTTGCAAGTTGTCTTATATCTTTTTTTGTATTTTCATATATTGTGCCTTTATAGTTTTATGCTGAGTCTCAAGTTCTGCACATTAAGATTGCATTTTTGCTTAGAGTTGTAAATTAACCTCTCCTTGCTTCTTTATTATCTCGGTAAGTCTTTGGATAGTATACTATAAAAAAATAGAGTATTAACAATGGACATTAGCGATGGCATTTTTGTTATTGCTAATAATGGATATTAGCGATGGTAATTTTGCCATCGCTAATAACTTTTTACCAATAGCTTTAGCAATGAAAATTTAGTCGTTGCTAACAGTTATTAGCAATGACAGTGACGATGGCTTTGCCATCGCTATAGTTATTAGCGACGATAATTAGTTATCACTAATATTATATAATTTTATTTTTTAATTAAATTTTATTATTATTATCAATGATAGATAATTCTTAGCAATGATATTTTATCATTGCTAATAAAAAATAATTTTTTAAATTAAATTTTATTATTATTATCAATGATAGATAATTATTAGCGATGATATTTTATCATTGCTAATAAAAAATAATTTTTTAAATTAAATTTTATTATTATTAGCGATGGTATTTTATCATCACTAATAATAGTTTTTACCGATGGCAAATAGCGATCAAAAAATCTGCCATTCCAAAAACTAAAAAATTATTAGCAATAATAAATTTAGTTTTTATCGACAACAAGGTGCCTCACTAGAAAAAATTAATTTTTTTTATATTAGTTTTAATATTATTAGTGATGGATGATTATTATTAGCGACACCAAAAGATCATCACTAATGCAAAAGTAATTTTATTTTTTTAATTTGATTATAAAATTATTAGCGATAGAAAATCATTATTAGCAACGGCTCTAATCGTCACTAATACTAAACTATTTTTTTTAAATTTGGTTGTAGGATTATTAGCTACAAAATTATGTTATTAGCGATGAAAAAAGTCATTGCTAATATTAATAATTTTAAAAAATATTTTTTAAAATTTTTAAATAAATTTTTTAAATTATTAGCGATGGTAAATTAGCCATCAATAATTCATTAATTTAATTATAATTATAATTAATTTTTTTAAAAAAATTAAAATTTATTAGTGATAAATTTAATTATAATTAAGCCATCGTTAATAGTCAACAAGATGTCACTAATACTGTATTAGCGATGGCAAAGACGTCATCATTAATTTTAATTTTTTTAAATTTTTTTTAAATATGATATAATTTTAAAATTTAAAGCACATCTTTACCGTTTATTATCTAAATAATTATCGTTAGAGTATCATTATAAAAAATTATCTCAATCCGATAGATCTAGCTATACCGATCAATAAAATTTAATTTTGACAGTTACGAACAACTATATGATGATCTGATAGATAGAGACCACTGATGGATCCAAAAACTTGCAATAATGATCTTGATGATATTTATAGCATACTATCAAAATTTTACTTTAATCGAACATCATTATCATGATCAATTTAGCATTTGATGATTTGGATTGTTAAATGAAAAATAAGTAATTAAAAGATCGAATGAAGTTTGATTATAAGATAATTTTTTAGATTAATGATCTTTAATACTACTTTGATCATTTGTATGGTGATGATTATAAAATTCAAACCATGCGTATATGAATAATCCAAAACTATATATCTCTTGGTACTCTTTCTTAAAGTTCTTAAATAATTCTACTTGTGCTTTTGTAAGATCTGCTTAATATGGATGGTTCATATACCTATGATTTAGATTTTATGATTACCATCATACAAATGATTAAAATAGTAGCAAAGATTATTTATCTAAAAAATTATCTAAATTAGACATCATTTGGCTTTTTGATCACTCATTTTTTATTTAACGGTTCAAATTATCTCGTACTAAATTAACCATGATAATGATGTTCGATTAAAATAAAATTTTGATAGTGTACTACAAATATCACTGAGATCATCGTTGCAAATTTTTGGACTCGTTGATGGTCTCTATCTATCAGATTATCATATGATCGTTCATGGCCATCAAAATTAAATTTTAATGATCAACATACCTAAGGCTATCGGATCGAGGCTATCGTTTGTGACAATACTCTAATGATAATTATTTAGATAATGAACGGTGAAGATAGACTTTAAATTTTAAAATTATACCAAATCGAGCGAAGTTAAACAAAAAAAATTATTAGCGATGGCTTTTAGTGATGGTCTTTTTACCATTGCTAAAAGTTAGCATTAGTGATAGATAACTATTAGCGATGGCAAATACCGTCACTAATAGATTTAAAATTTTTTAAAAAAAAAATTGATTATAACTATAATTAAATTAATTAAAAAATAAAATTATGAAAAAATATATATTTTAAATTATTAGTATTAGTGACGGCTATCATTTTTAGTGATAAAAATTGTCGTCGCTAATATTTCTACCGACAGTATTAGCGATGACATTTTGCCATTGCTAAAACTTCGCCAAAATTTTTAAACTCTGCCAAAAATTTTTGCTCGCGCGCCAGTTCCTCTCCACTTTCTAGGATCCTCCTCTCGCTAGCACCCAAACCCCCTTTCCTCCCTCTCGTCCCATCCCTCCCCTCCCCATCTCTTCGATGTTTTGTGGCCCTGAGCCCACATCCCTCCGCATCCACGGTCACCCTCTCACTGGTGCCTAAATCTCCTAACCCTCCTTTCCTCCCTCCCCGCCCCATCCCTCTGATGTCCCACAATCCTGAGCCTACGTCCCTCCATGCCCGTTGTCGCCCTCTCGCCAGCGCCCAAACTTTCCTCAACCCCTCTTTCCTCCCTCCTCACCTTGTCCCTCCCCGCCCTGTTCCTCCAACATAATGCGGCCCCTAGCCCACTGTCCTGGCCCCTCCTCGCCTGAGCCAGCTGATGCCTCCACGCAGTTGCCTCGAGCCTATCATTCCACTTCCATCGGTGCCTCCTGTGCGACTACCTTAAGCCTACCATCCCGATCCCACCTTGCTCGTGGCCGCCCCGACCCTACTGCCCCAACCTCACCTCACTTGTGGCTGCCTTGACCCCACCAGCACCTCCTACGTCGTAGCCCCAAGTTAGCCACCCTGGCTCTGCCTCTCCCATGGCCACCCTGACCATGAGCTTTCAATCGTGAGCCCTCGACCGCTTCCCTGAGCTTCTGGCCATGAGCCTCCAGCCACCTCCCACCTTCCTGAGCTTATGGCCATGAGTCTTCGGCTGCCTCCTACCTCTCCAAGCCCCCGGTTCGCCTCCTCCTAGTCTCCCATAGGTGCTTTCCTTTCCACATGTCTCCATATATATATATTTTTGGCTTGAAACCCTTCTCGAGTCCTTCTTGTAGATACTTTCACCTCAAGTGCAATCCTTCCCATAGATATCCGAAAAAGAGAAAGAAATGAAAAGAAAAAGAAAGAAAAAAGCAAAAAAAATTGAACAATCTATATAGGAAAAGGTCTTCCTTTTTAATTTTTCAACATTTTCTTTGTTTTTGTTGATTTTTTTCTATATTTTTATCTACATTTTTCTTTACTGTGTCCATTCTTAGAGTCTTAATCAGGTGGTAAGCATGATCCTCGCCAAGATGATGAGGTAGATGTAGCTTGCAGGGCCTTTGATTATAGTGAACCTTCTCCACTACTCCATCCAGGTGATCTTGGTCATGTTCAATGATATATCCTTTATTTTATTTTTAATTTTTATTTATATTAAATTTATTTATTTTTAGAATATGTTATCTTTAGACATGTATTTATATAGTATGTATGCATGTATCTCAAGTGTGTTATGTACGTATATAGGTTTATGTATGTGTTTCTAAAATATTTATGAAGTTAAAGTGTAGGGACTAGTTCGAGGATAAAAGAAATTGATAAAAGAAAAGATTAAATTACCAATGCTTAGAACATGCTGATTATTCTTGTCTCTCTTATATTAATTTTTATTTAAATATTAAAAAAATATTTTTTTAATAATTTTATATTATCCAAACTTTTGGCAAATTATCTTGAAGAGGTTCTAAATACTTTGGAGCAATCCTATACACTTCGATTCAAAGTTTGGATTAACCTTTCCAAGTTTTAGAATCCTCCAAAACTTAAACTCAAAATAGTAAGAAAGAAAAAGATGGTTTACAATGACAAACAAAAATTAGCTCCTCAATGAGCATAATAGATTACTAAATATACTTTACTTAGAATGAAAGAAGCCTTTGAGAACATCTTCAGATGGAATGAAGAGTTGAATATGCTTTTAAGAGATGGTGAAGGTTCAAATGAAGGCTTCTTTGACTTAGAATTAAAAAATATTTTCTATCCTTTTAATCTTATTTTTTTTGAGTTTTTTTTTTTGAATGCTTTTATACCTTCAATCAATGTTGGAGAATGAGAAGTAGCCATTTAAAGACATTGGAGAATATTTATTGAGCATTTAATACACTAAAAATGGACCAAAAAATTAGCCATTATGGAAATTTTCATCGCAGGGGTTGACTCATGGATCATTTCCTGGCATAGAGATCGATCCATGGATCGTCACCTAGCACAGAGGTCGATCTATGGATCATCTCTTGCGGCAGAATAAAAACATCTCATTTTTATTTTTGGATGGTAGGACGGCAGGGGTCAACCCATAGGTCATCCCCTGACAAAAAGGTCATTCCCTATGTCGATTCTTTTTATGTGCTACTAAAAAATTTAATTCTATTTTTTTTAAAAAAATTAAAAAATATTAGCGACGACATTAACAACGGCACCTACCATCACTAATAGTTTTTTAAATTTAAATTTTAAAAATAAAATAAAAAATATTAGCAATGATATTAAAGATAGAAAATACCATCGCTATTTTTAAAATTTAAATTAAAAAATAAAATAAAAAATATTAGAGATAGAATTAGCGACATAATATGCTGTCGCTAATAGTATTTTAAAATTTTAATTATAAAAATAAAATAAAAAATATTAGTGATGGTATCATCCGTCGCTAATACTGTCGCTAATAAATAATAGTAGTTAGCGATAAGAATTTATGCGATGGACTTTTACCGATGGCTTGCCGTCGCTAATGCTATCGCTAATAGCATTAGCGATGGCAAATTCCTTATTAATGATAGTATTTAGCCATCGCTAATAATTAATTTTTTATAGTGGTAGAAGAAGAAAAGATGATAAAATATTTTTTAACTTTTTTTTCTTTTATTTTCTTTCATTATCTTTCCTTTTATGACCGCTAACTCCAATGTCAATTTTCTTTGCTAACTAATATCTTGTGAAACGAATCCCTTGGATGTTAGAAGCCTTTAGATAGTAAGTTCTTTTATTAAATGCAATCCATCATCCATTACTCCTTCCTCTTGCTCATTTTTCTTTTCACTCATTTACAAGTATAGCCTATTTCAATTTATTTTGCCATATATAGCTCCAAAACAAAGTTCGAGAAATAATAACATAAGGACTTTAACTCCACTAGTATGGGATTTTTGGATTTTTCTCATCCTACTCTACAAAGTATTCCTACATTCTTCTGCTCTTATTTAATCAAGAAGTAAATAAAAATAAACATGGTATTATGAAAAGAACTAAATCATTGCTTTTATTATCTCCCTATTTATCAATGTATTATCATTGTTTTACATGAAAATTTTGAGGTACAAAACTATTTGATGCCATGAAAATGCTAGGCAATATTTTTCAATTTTATTGGACATCTTAGAAACAATTAATCCTTGAAAGTTTCTATAAAATATATATAGGCTTATGCTATTCTCTATCTTTTATATTTAAGAGATCGGTTTAGTGGCATTTGGCTAAAGTAGCACAACTCTTTGCCTGGGGTAATTTATCATGAGAAGTTTTTGGATTGTTTTGGTAAAAAATCTTTGCTTGAAGTCATTTAGGAACTGATTATTAGAAAATTTTGCTAATTGTAATATTTAAGCTATTTTTTTACACAAACAATTCTATGATTACTTTAAATAAATTGATTAAATATGCTTTGTTTGTTTAGATATCACTTGTCATCTCTTTCTGATGAGTAAGTTATATGAGTTTGAAAACTAAATCCATAACCACAACAACCCTAACATATCACTGAGACTTTGTAGGATAGCCCAAGTTAGAAGAGATTCCCATGTTAACTTTTTCAAAAGTTATGAGCTGAAAAGGCATTTCAATTACTGATTTGTTGCCTATTGATTGCATACCCGACTACATGAGTTTGAGCCGAGACTCTCACCATCGATCTTATTTCTAAAGAAGTCTGCTTATCCTTAAATGGTTACATATTTATATAAATATTCTTGATTTATTTAAAGAAATAACTTTTCATTTGAGGAAGTGAGTGAGCTCCTTGTTTTTTTAATATGAATCACATGATTCTAAATTCAAACATTATTACATAAGACCTGGTAATTTCAAATTGAATTTGATAGTTATCTTTCCTTTTTCATACTAAGCAACCTAATAGTTGTCTTTCATAATATGATTTCATTTATGGACTTATTTAGTCGGAAGAATGGAATAAGTTAATTATTTAAGTACTTAAACATGGCATCATTATGTTAAAATGAAATTATTTTGTGATCATCTATTAAATTGATGGTAAATTTTGAAAAGAAACGCAAGTGATGAAGAACATGATAAATTATAATAATATATATAAATTTATATATATTAGTTATATGGGGTTATAACTAAGTAGTAATAAAATGATAGGGATACATGAGATGCTAATATGTGATAAAAAAAGGACCGAAAACTTGAATTAGCTCATTAACTATTGCTGATTATCCTTAATTATTACAACATTCTTCACTAAAATAATACTATGACTAGAAAAACTTATAATATGTGAGTCTGCTTAAAAAATTACTTAAATATAAAGTTCAAGTTTAAATTAATATATTTTGCTTTCTAGAAAATGTCAGTTAAACACTGCTAACCATAAATGGCAAATGTTTCTGAAAATTTTAGTAAGTGCTAAATAGTTGGGCCAAACGGATATCATAGTTATATCCTAAAATTCAATTAAATGAACATATGGACTATATGTGTTATTATATTATGGAATAAAATGCTTCCTTCTACTAATATCTTTTTTACGGTTTGACATGGTAAAACATAGGTCCTATAACTTTTCTTAAAACATATTTATGTATCTCAAGTTAAATAATGAAAGGTGTAGGCTATATGTATATATATCTTCTTTTAAACTACTATTATGCTATAGGAGACTTAGGGTGTAAGGAAAAAGTTTACTTTTTTGTATCAACTATTATTGAGGGAAAAAGGAGGCAAATCTACTCCATCTCTTTGGGTACATATAACGATATACTAAAAATTTTGTTTGATTATTGATGCAAATATAATTATAATTTAATTACTTATCTTATAACTTAAATATTGATCACTAGGTTCTCCGCATATATACTCTTTACTAGTTTAGTATTAAAAATACATACATTTGTATCGTAGAAATTTGTATTTATTTTGGGGTGTTGGCAATGTTCAAATAGTGTTGCTTACCTCTTGCTTGGTCTTTATGTGTTAGATTGGGATGAGAGAAGATTAAATTAGAGTAAAGGATAGAGGAGAACAATAATAAAGAGGAAGAAAAAAAAGCTTTACCTTGCTTAAACTACTCAAGGCAGTCACCTTTCTTTGGTGCTCGGATCACATAAAAAAGCCCCCAACAATTTTTTTTGAATTACCTTTTAACTTAACATTTGATCCTAGTAGGTTGAATACAGGTTGACCCACCTAGGCCGAACAGATCAATTTAATAGGTTAAT
Organism: Cocos nucifera; assembly: GCA_006176705.1. Taxonomy (NCBI): domain Eukaryota; kingdom Viridiplantae; phylum Streptophyta; class Magnoliopsida; order Arecales; family Arecaceae; genus Cocos; species Cocos nucifera. The sequence goes on from QRFJ01001689.1 coordinate 26,068, forward strand.
AGATCATTCGAGTTTTTGTCAATTCTAGATTTGGAATCAACTCAACACATGTCATCTTATAGGTCATGGATCGAGCTGCTCAACATAGACAACCTAGGCAGGTTTTAAAACACTTACATTGACACTTATAATGAATCTATACATAAGACAATTGTTTGATCATCTTCATTTCTCATGCCTTTTTTCACTCTGCATTCTTTCCATGTTCCTTTCCTAATTTTCCTCTATTCTGCCAAAACTAAATAGATAAGTTGTGTATGTTATTAACCATAAGATCAAAGGTTTCAATGCCAACCTCCAATATCTATTATTTCTTTTTATTTTATTGAAATATTTAAAAATTATGTGCATCATTACTACCACATCTTGGTATATTAATGCATACTACTTCAAGATTAGGAAGTGAGTTATAATAAAATTTTACTATCATAATATGAATACTTAGGATTTGACTCTACTTTTTTGAGTATTTGGTCCCAATTCCTATATATTTAATTTAGAACTATATATTGTCCGTATCTTTTAGCATTTTTTTTTTCACTACCAGCTCTTTTTCTAATTTGTTAATCCATCCATTCATCTTCACATGAAAAGCGCATGAAATATTCTTGTATTTAGTTGAGTATAAAAGTTTTGGTTATTAAGGTTCTATAATTATTATGATATATTTCTTTGTTAAACTATGTCATTCGAGCTTTATGTCATGACCTCAGCAAAGAAGTCTAAGAATGCACTCAAACGCTAAAGGACTTTAAAAGCTTCCATAGTTTCCTAGGATTGTATAGATATTTCAGTCATATTCTAGAAGCTTCCTAGATATTTTGACAACTTATCAATATCTTGTATCCAAAAGGTTCTAACTTATAAATATGTGATGAGTAGTGCAAGCCTTGCAATTCTAAATCCTAGCTGAAGTCTTTACAAAAGGAAAGGATCCACATTTGAAACCTAATTTTTCCTAGTAGAGAGCTCCCCTAAGGGAAGAATCTCCCAAGTACCTCCTACTCTTCTTACTTGAAGATATCTTCTAATTCTTTGCCTGCTCCCTCTTTCATTCTATTGCAGCTTCACTTGAGGGGGTTACCTAAGAGGGGGTAAAAGCTTAGCCGAGCACCATAATTTTTGGACCGGACAATTTCATAAGTTTATGACATATAGCCATTATTATGGTCTATTGGTGGCTTTATAACTTCTCGGAGCTTAGATACTTGGAAGAAAGAGAATATATATATATATATATATATTAACCACTATACAAGCCAATGTATGATTTTAATAACACATTATTTTTTTAGAAAAAAGTTGGGCAGAGCCCAATCAAAAGCACATATACTATCATAAAGTATTTTGATGCAAAATGATTTAGAAAAAAAATCTTATCTTAAAGAAAAAGACAAAACAAAGCACATTACAATAATTTCTTTTAAGAAAAGCGATTACAAAGCAAAGGACCGGAAGAATACAATGTCTACATTTATATATAAAACTAGTCAAAGGCCCATGTGTTACACGGGGTAGATAATTACGATCTATAATTACTAAAATTTTTTAATAATAAATATTTATAATAATTTTTTTAATTTTTTTTAATATTTATTTATTTATTTATTATATATGATATATTTTTATTATTTTATAAAATAATATTTTATTTTATATTTTTTTCTGTTCTCATATCTTCTACGCGCTCGTCGGTACCACTGCACCTCCTATCATTCCACAATAGTTTTTCTTCTCTCTCGATAAATGTTGATTCCGATCGTGCCCCCGTCATCTCTCTTCTTTTCATACCTTCTCTACATCTACCGGTGCTGCCTTACTCCCCTACTATCCCACCACCACTCTCCTTCTCTCTCAACAAATGTTGATCTCGATCGTACTCCCTAGTGCCCCTGTTGGTACTGTCATCTCTGGCATCACCACTAAAGAAGGAGAGAGAAACTCTCTCTTTTTTCTTTTTTTTTTTTTTTTTTTTATAAAATAATATTTTATTATTTTTTTCTTTCTTCTTATTCTCATACCTTCTTCGTGCCTATTGGCATTGCCCCATCATGGCTCTTCTTCTTCTCGACAAACACCAATCCTGATCGTACCTCTATCATCTCACTTATTTTCATATGTTTTTCAAATCTTCGAAGGCTATTAAATACAGAGATTTAACTTTTAAATCAGTGAAGTACCATGCTCTATTTATGAATAATTTATTAGATTTGGTCTGATCTGATCTGATGGAACAATTTATATCTTAAAACATATTATTTTTAAAAAAATAATAAAAATATTATTTTTTAAAAAAATAAATTAGTATGTTATTATTTTTAAAATTAAAAAAATGATATGTTATCTTTTTAAAATAATAATAAATTTATATTTTTAAAAATATTATTATTATTTTTATAATATTTTATTTTTAAAAAATAATAATTTTTATAAAATATTTTTCATCTCTTATCCCTTTTTTATTTTTATTTTTAAAGTATTATTTTTTAATTTTTAAAATATTATTTTATTATTATTTAAAAATAATATTTAAATTATTATAGATAATAAAATAATAATTCATATGGTGCAACTAAATTTATCTGAGATGCTGAGATGGCAACACCATAACACTTCTTCATAGAGTATTATTTTATATATATACTAGTTAGAGACCCGCGCGTTGCACGAGTGGATAATTATGATCTATAATTATTAAATTTTTAAATAATAAATATTCATAATAAATATTTTTTATTTTTTAATATTTTATTTATTTATTTATTATATATATTATATATTTTTTTATTATTTTATAAAATAATATTTTATTTTTTCTTCTTTCTTTTTATTTTTATATCTTCTACGTGCTCGTCGGTGTCGCCACACCCTCCTTATCGCCCCACCATGATTTTTCTTCTTTCTTGGTAAATGTCGATCCTGATCACACCTCTGCTCTCTTTCTTCTTTTTGTACCTTCTCTATGCTCGCCGATGTCATCCCACACCCTGCTGCCCCACCTAGGGCTGAAAGTGGGTCGGGCCGGACTGGGATTTACCCTTATCCGAGCCTGGCTTGAATTTTTTTTGGGCTTTGGGCCAGGCTTAGGCCCAAAATTTTCTAAAGATTTCAAGCCGAGCCCGACCCGAGCCTGGGCCCGAGCACGGCCCAAACTCGATTGGGCCAAGCCCGCAGGGGTGGGGTGCGAAGGCGAAGGGTGTCGGGGGAGCTGTGGGGGTGCGGTGCAAGGAAGGGAGGGGAATTTTGTGGGGGGAGGGTGCCGGAGGAGCCGCACGGGGGGGTGTGCTGGGGTAGCTCAAGCAGCGGCCGTGGGGTGCGGTGCGAGGAAGGGAGGAGGGTTTTGCGAGGGGGAGGGTGCCAGGGGAGCCACGGGGTCCGGGGGTGCTGGGGTAGCCCAGGCGACGGTCATGGGGGTGCGGTGCGAGGGGAGGGAGGGGTTTTGTGAGGGGGAGGGTGCCGGGGGAGCCGCAGGGGGGGTGCGGGGCGCTGGGGTTCGTGAGGGAGGGAGGGGTCGGAGGGGGTTTTCGCGGGGGAGGAGGGGGAAGGAGGGGGGCTTCGCGGGGGAGGGAAGGCGGTGGGGGGTTTCACGGGGGAGGGAGGAGGGGGGTTCGCGAGGGAGGGAGGGTGAAGGAGGGTTTCGTGAGGGAGGGAGGATCGAGGGAGGGCGAGGGGTGGTTTCGCAAGGGAGGGAGGGTGGAGGGGGATTCACGGGGGATCAGGGTGGGGCGGAAGAGTAGGGAGAGGGTGGGGGAGGGAGTGTTGTTTTGGACTATAATCGGATCCGAGCTCGGTCGAAAATAATATGAGCTCTATTCTTTTGGCCGGAGCCTGGCCTGAATAATCTCGGGCCGAGTCCGAAGCCCGACTCGAAGTCGGCCTGAGCCCACTTCCAACCCTAGCCCACCACTGCTCTCATTCTCTCTTAACAAACATCGATCCCGCACCGCTGGTGCCACCACCCTTCTCTCTCTTATTTGCTTTTCTTTTTTTCCTTTTTTCCCTTTTTTTTCTTTTTCTTCTTTCTTTTTATAGAATAATATTTTTTATTATAATTTTTTTCTTTCTTCCTATTTTTATATCTTCTTTGTACCCATCGATGCCGCTCCATCCCTCTATCACCCCATCATGGCTTTCTTTTTCTCTCGATAAATGTTAATCTCGATCGCATCTCTGTCCCCTCACTCATTCTCATATTTTTTCAAATTTTTGGAAGCTATTAAATATAAAAATTTAACTTTCAAATCGATGAAGTACCATACTCTATTTACAGATAATTTATTAGATTTAATCTAATTTGATCTAATGGATCGATTCAGATCTCGAAACATATTTTATTAAAAAAATAATAAAAATATTATTTTTAGAAAATAAATTAGTATGTTATTATTTTTAAAATTTAAAAAATGATATGTTATCTTTTTAAAATAATAATAAATTAATATTTTTATTATTTTTTATTTTTTAAATATAATATTTTTTAAAAAATATTTTTCATTTCTTATTTCTTTCCTATTTTTATTTTTAAAATATTATTTTTTTAATTTTTAAAATACTATTTTATTCTTATTTAAAATAATATTTCGATTCTATTCGGTACAACCAAAGTCATTTGAGATGCTGAGATAGCAACACTACATTACTCTTTTATAAAATATTATTTTATATATATATATAATAAATAACATATTAGCTTGTAATAATTCTTTATCAGATGCATTTGCCTCTTTACTAATTCAAAAAGGAAAACAAATACAACCAAATTAGATCATTAACGAGCCTAAATTATTGGTAATTCTTGATTCAAATGAAACACCCATTGCACTAGCGATTTATATGCTTCCAACCTTCAACACGGGTTACCACTTTGAACAAATCAAACAAATCAGCTTTGAGCTAAAATTTTCTGTATGAAAACCAAAAACCATGCCTCCCCTTCCCCCAAAAAAAATAAGCATCAAGGGAAAATTAGTTTCTTGTTGTTGGAATTCCCAATCCAAACATTCAATACCACCAATTCATTATGCATTCGGAAAATTTCTAGGTTCATGTTAAATTTTTAGCGAGGACCTTATGTAGTTGATATTTGAAAGAGCTTGCCGACAACCTGATTAAAAGAAATCAGAGAGCTGCTTAGAGTTTTTAATCAAATCTAACTTTATCTTTTATTGTTATTAGACTAGATGAAGCATCTCTAATTTTACATTAGCTGTTTGTTTCTCTACCTCCAATAGGTTGCAAGCCTCTTTGGCTGTGAAAAACTCATTCCATCAAGCATAACATTCCTTCCATGGAACCATCTGGAAGTCCCCTTTGTGACCAGAATTCCCCAATATTCAAACATTGTGACATTTGCCATGGAAAGTTCTTGCTATCAGCATCCAATAGGGAACATGTTCTCTACCTAAAGAGGTAACCTTTTGAATTTTAGCAATCATTTACCTCATAAGATATCCCACAAAACTAAACCAACAAAATATTAAAAGCCTTGACAACTTGATGCATGTAAACAGTTCCCTTTTCTCACATGCTTCTTGTCATTTAGGTTCCTTTGTTCTTCCTACCATCCTACAATTAAATTGACTCCCATTCATCTTCGCAGTTATCGATCATCTGAAGATAGCCATTTTTATCTACCATCTATTGAGGTTTGTTGACCATTTGCCGCTTGACAACAACTTGATAGCCGAACTTTTGTGACACATATCTCCCGTCCAGATGGGAAACCAGAGTTTCCTTTGCTACTTGGTTGCATGCATAAGAATTCAAAAGAAGGCACGGTTGGAGGACATAATTTGCAGCGTAGAAGGCATTATATTGGTTTGGACCATGTTCACACAGCATGGGTTGGCATCCAGCAATGCAAATTCACCCAAACTGCCACCTAATAACCATGGTCCATTTTGAAGTGTAGAACTTTACCTAATAGATTCCAATTATAGATGAAAACTTCACTAATAGTCCAAGTATAACCAATCTTTTCTGAGGTCCCTATAGAATTCATCGTCTGTCTGGTTAATATGTTTTAGCTAGATGGCCTAACATGGTTGAAAATTTAGAAAAGCGAGTTCTCACCTCTATAAATTAATAACGTCCTCTTTGGTGTGCACCTCCTCTTGATTCTAATATCCAACAAAATCCTAATGATATAGTTGTAACTAAGATTTCACGTCTCGCGGGACAAGAGGTGTCCAACTATTTTGTTCTGAATCAGAGGAAGGGGCCGAGAGAGATAGATTCGACAGTGAGAGAAAAAAAAGAAAAAATAAAGAAAATATATATATATATATATATATATATAAATAAAAAAAATATAAAAGAAATAAAAAAAATAAAAATATAAATAAAGATATAGAAGATATCTATTGATCATGCATGACCAAGACTATGACCACAAGGAGGTAGGATGGTGGGGTATCCTATCCTATAAAAAAATTAAGACGTCTTTATTTCATGAAATTAAAAATTTTGTTTGTAGCCATAATCATATTATTATCAAAAATTTTATAAAATATTTATTGATTAATAAAATATAATTTTATAAATATATTTTAAAAAATTAAAAATATATTTTGATACTAATATTATATTATTAATAGAAATTGATCGATAAGTAGGTTTTTTATTTTTTTATCAAATAAAATAATTTTTTGTATGCCAAAAAAAAAAAAAAAAAAGTACCTTTCTTAATTATACTAACCTTGAAAACCTTCATTTGACGTTGGCTTTCCGGATGCATCCATATTCCCCGGAGAAGGATACGACTTTAGAGTACCGAAGGATAATGACAGGTATCTTGTCTCCTGATATGATGTTCCCACAACAGCCATCCCCATCCAAAGGGAAGAAGGAGAAGCTATTATCATATAAACACAGCCATCTCCAAAAATTCCAACCCAAAGGAAATAAGGAGCTATCATCATATAAATACATACACACATGGACTGAAAAGAAAGAGAAGCTATTACCCTATAAATACATCCACACACACACATTTTTATCAAATATTCATCCTTTTGAATAGGTCATGTGCATCCATATGCCTTGGACTAATGAAATAAAATATACACAACATTTCTTTATCAGGAATAAACTTTTTTTAATTTGGCACTAGTAAGCTCTATCAAGAAAAAATACAGGAATAAACTCTTCTTTATGTGGCACTAGTAAACTCTATCAAGAATAAAGTTTTCTTTATTTGGCATTGGCAAACTCTATGAGTGGTAATGAATCATGCTAGCCTGTATTTCTTTAATCATATTCACCTTTTGGTCCATGTTGATTCAAAATTCAACTAATTTGATTTATTTAATAATAAAACTCAATTCAATGAAACCACTATCCTTACAAGTTTTTGGTTCTCGACTAACAAGATATTGGTGATGTGCTACCGTCAGAGTTTAAGTCCTAAACCTTATCCAAGAAGAGAGAAGTGTCAACTAAATTATTAATTATTTATTTTTAATCATGAATATTAGTTAAAATTAAGAAAAAAAATACTTATTATATCTTTATCCCAATTCATGATCCAATTTGATCTACTCTCGATCCAAAAAGTAGTTTACCTTCATGATTCAAGTTGGATCAAAAGTTACATCCATATAAAGTCCAAATAAAAAAATCTAATCTGTATCCATCCAGACCAATAACGGAAAGGGAAAAGTTTCGATCCAAACCTAATAATAGGACTAGACCACCTTAGGCTTCTGAGTCAACTCAACTTTTGTCGCCCCTACTCAAATCCGAACCAACCTTTCAGTGGAACATCTTGACCGTAATCCTCGTTGGCCACTTGTCATCCAACAAAGGGCTTAACATGGCACATCACTCTACCGGCCAAATTACCCAATCCTCCCAAAGTTTATTCGCTGCACTTCCTCGCACGCCAACCCTGTAGGCTTCCCCCCCAGACCGGCACGGCGAAGTTGCACTCCGTTGGAGTCAATGCACACCGAGAGGCAGGAAGGGAGGTTCCATGCATCGCCCCGGAAGGCCTACCACGTGACATGTGAGGTGACCACCACGAAAGGAAGCAAAAAGTAGCTGTGGTCCACCCTGCACAACTAAAAGGTTCTTATCTTTAGCACATCAAGGGGAGCAAGTGGGTTGGTCAGGCATCAAAATATTCTGGAGTGTGACCCATAAGTCGAGTTTCTTTAACCAAGGGCATGAGTTTGCTGTCATGCTCCAAATTGTTATCAATCACCTTGTTTTGGGGCAGACAAGTAAAGATGATCAGTAGATTTGAATCAAAAATTATTTGATCAAAATCGTTTGGTAAAATTCCTCTAAGGAAAAACAAATGTTAGAAATTTATCAGGGTGTCGACTTACCAAGCTAGTGAACTTTGTTGGCATTGATACAAGAGATCTAGGTCATGGTCCTGGCTTTATTTTATTTTGTGATCCAACAAACTTTGGATTATTTTCTTTTGTCAAAAGTAGTTTATACGGAATCTCAAAAGTATTCATCCTTTAATACACTTTATTTAGGCATTAGAAAAAAATTGTTGGTTCACATACTGTAGTTGAACAAGTATTTTTCTTCAGATTTGTTCTAGATCATTTATAGCTAATATGGCTTTACTATAATTCTAGCAGTTTGATACTTGACTTTTGAGCATAACACATTTGATATAGATGTACTCATCCTTGTAACCCTTTTTTACAGTCCATAGGTAAGCTATTAATAATTATGCTTTCATTGAATAACCAAAGAAAAATTAAATTTGCTCTCAAATGCTCAAACTTCAATTGGTGCAAATTTCGCAGTGTCATTGTGAAACTAGACAACACCAAGTAATAAGCCAAGTATGCTTTAAAGTGAAAACTTTGATGGTCAAATCTTACGAACACTGGCATCAAGTTAGATCGAAGCTCCCTCAACCATGGACTGTCAAGGCAAATAAATTATAGTTTGTTTAGATTCAGGCCATAACACTTTGCTGACTCTGAGTCCTAATAGTAGATAAATGTATAGTTTCTATTGGGGATAAATTCCGCTCCTACCGAAGTCTGGCCCGACGCTCGGCCTAATGTAGCCACTAGCCGCAGAAGAGCTCCGGCAGACGGGCTTCAACCAAACTCCCAGCGGCCGAGCTTCTTCCGGACTCCCAGCGTCGAGACCGAGCTTCCTTCGGACTCCCACGGTCGAACTCCTTCGGACCGACTCCAGGCGGCCGAGCTTCAACGAAGTCCTCTCAGCGGCCGAACTCCTTCGGACTACCCACGGCCGAACTCCTTCGGACCGACTCCAACGGCCGAGCTTCAACGAAGTCCTCCAGCGGCCGAACTTCTCAGCGAACGAGCCTTGGCCGAACTACTTAACAACCGAAGTCCTTCAACCGGGCCTCGGCCAAGCTTCTTCGGGCCTCTCAGCGGTCGAACTCGTCGACAATCGACCTTTCAGCCAGCCGAACTCTACAGATGGCCGACCCTTCAGCCAGCCGAGCTCCCCCAGCCTTCTCCTTCAGCCGAACTTTTCTACAAGTCCAAACTTCTCTGGACGAACTGTCGCCTGCAACAAGACCGGACGACGCCTTACTCTCCATACCGAGCTCCATGCGGCCCACGACGTGCCAGTATGGCTCCCACGATCCGTCGGACGACGCCTTCCTCTCCATACCGGACTCCATGTGGCCCACGACGTGCCAGTATGGCTCCCACGATCCACCGGACGACGCCTTCCTCTCCGTACCGAGCTCCATGCGGCCCAACGACCCTCTATCAGATGCCATGGCCGTCATCATCAACTAAGCTCCGCTATAAAAAGGATCCCTTCCGACACGCTAAGGCTAAGCTCTCTGAACTCTCGACTCTCTAAGCTCTCCTCCTCATCCCTAAGCTCCGGAACTCATTCCGAGCACTCCATTCCTGTTGGCCGGAAACTAACCTGACCGTCGGAGGGTCCTGCCGGAGCCACCCCCCACTGATTTCGGACGGAACTTCATTTTGCAGGTCCCCGACGGCGACTTCAGCGGCAACGACTCCGACGACCTCCGGCGAAGATGGATTTCTGCACCAACAGATTGGCGCTGGAAGAAGGGATTGAACCTTCGTGGTTCCCTTGTTCTTAAAGGAGTGCTCGGCGACCCTTCTCTTCCCTCTCCGGAGATCTTTCTTTTCTCTTCTGAAGAGAAAGTGCCACCCCAGGAGAGCTTCGGCGCCGCGCTCGGCAGCCTCTGCGACCCGATCCCATCCAGGCCTGTCTGCTCCCGCTGCAGCCCCGGTAGCCCAGGCTCCACCCGAAGCCACCGCAGATGTAGGGCAGTCCTGGACGGGCTCATGGCCCCGTCGAGATGATACAGGCCGCACGACAACCTCGGGCAGAGACTTTACCAGCAAGCCCGCCATGAGGACGTGAGGAACTGGCCTTGAGGGGGAGCGTTTGAGCATACCAATCGCATTTGGGAAGGAGAAACGGAGAGTCGAACTTCTCTCGCGGAAGGCCTCGCGGGAAAGCGGAGAGAAGTTCGGCTTAAGCGAGGCCGAACCCCCACTCGAGTCCGTCATCGAGGAAGCCCCGACAGAGGGGCATGGACATCCTCGGGAGAAGGTTTTGCAAGGAGGCGGAATAAAATTCGACCGCGTCCAAGGAGGTGGAGCGAAGTTTGGCAACGTCCACAACCTCCCAGCGCAAGGAAAGCCGAACTCCACCTCGAAGCTCCTCATCCGAGTAAAGTTCGACGCAAGCGAGAACGGACGAAGTTCGACGGGAGCAAAGCCTAACTCTCTTTGAAGCTCATCGACGAAGTTCGGCGTAAGTAAGGCCAAACTCCACCTTGAAGCTCATCAGCTCATCGACGAAGTTCTCCCGCGAAGTTCGGCGGAAGGCCAAACTCCTCAGCTCATCATCGAAGTGAAGGCGGAGCCAAGTCCCCACGAAATGAAGTTCGGCACAAACAAGGGCGGAGCAAAGTCCCCGCAAAATGAAGTTCGGCACAGGCAGGGGCGGAGCAAAGTTCTCCCGCGGAATGAAGGCGGAAGGCCGAACTCCTCAGGTCATCATCAAAATGAGGTTCGGCACAAACGAGGGCGGAGGAAAGTTCTCCCACGGAATGAAGGTGGAAGGCCGAACTCCTCAGGTCATCATCAAAATGAGGTTCGGCACAAACGAGGGCGGAGGAAAGTTCTCCCGCGGAATGAAGGCGAAAGGCCGAACTCCCGCGGAATGAAGGTGGAAGGCGAACTCCTCAGGTCATCATCGAAATAAGGTTCGGCACAAATGAAGGCGGAGGAAAGTTCTCCCGCGGAATGAAGTTCGGCGGAAGGCCGAACTCCACAGGTCATCATCGAAATGAAGTTCGGCAAGGCCGAACTCTCCCTTTGAAGCTCGTCAATGAAAGTTCGGCGCAAGTGAGGCCGAACTCCACCTTAAAGCCCACCATCACACTGAAGTTCGGCGCAAGCGGTGGCGGAACGAAGTTCTCCCGCGCCTGAAGTTCGGCATAAAGGAGGCCGAACTCCGCAGCAGATCACCCAAATGAAGTTCGGCCGCGCTCGAGACCGCCCCAGGGTGATCGAGGCCGAACTCCCCCTCGAGCACGCCGCTACAACGAATTCACGGGAGGTGCGATGAAGTTCGGGCAAGCAAAGCCGACCCCCTCCCTGCGAGCAAGGAAGTCCTGGACAAAGAAGCATGAAGTTCTCCCACGGAAAGTTTCGCGGGAAAGCGTATGAAGCTCCGCGCAAGCGAAGCCGAAGCTCACCACAAACGAAGGCCCCGCAGAATGAAGTTCGGCGTAAGTGAAGCCGAACTTTCCTTGGAAGCTCTCATCGCTCAGGTCAGGCCGAACTCCCCCATCTCGAGTATGTCATCACCAAAACCTCCTACAAGGAGTTCATAGGAGGCGGAGTGAAGTCGGGTGGCTAAAGCAAAGTCGACCTCCACCCCGAGCTCGTCGTCAAGGAAGTTCGGGTGGCGAAGGAAGAAGTTCCTCCATAGAAGGTTTTGCAGGGAAGGCGGAATGAAGTTCGGCCGTGTCCAAGGATGCGGCATGAAGTTCGGCCACGTCTACGATCTCGAGGCTCACTATCGAGGAAGCCCCGACAAAGAAGCAGGAAGTCCCGCCGCGGGAGATCTCGCGGGAAATCGGAATGAAGATTCAGAATGAAGTCCGGCAAGAGGAAAGCCGAGCTCCATGAAGCCCTCCCGCGGAAGCTTTCGCAGGAAAGCGGAGCAAAGTTCGGCATAAGTAAGGCCGAACTCCGCAGCTCCTCATCAGAATGAAGTTCGACGGAAGCAAGGCCGAACTTTCCTCAGAAGCTCATCATTAGAATGAAGTTCGGCGCAAGTGAGGCCGAACTTCTCTTCAAAGCTCACCATTAGAATCAAGTTCGGCGCAAACAAGGGCGGAATAAAGTTCTCCCGCGGAATGAAGTTCGGTATTTCACGAGACGACCGCCCCAGGAACGAAGTTCGGCCGCATTTACGGCCTCCACAGCACAAGGCCCGAACTTTTCGAGCTCGCTACCAAGGAATTCCCGCGGAAGGTTTCGCAAGTTCGGCCGCGTCCATGACCACCCCATCTCAAGAGAGGCCGAACTTCACCTCGAGCTCACCACCGAGGAAGCCTCGACAGAAGGATACGAAGAAGCCCTCCTCCCGGAAGGTTCTGCAACTACGACCCGCTCCTCTAACTCGAATTCTCGGCGAAGTTAAGAGCCAGCCGCCAAGACCTGAAGGACTACGGCCTCCCCAAACGTGCGCGATCGAAGGCAAGTAAAGCCCCTACCATCGCGACCACGGCCACGACACTGAGGAATACGTTCAGCTCCAAGACGAGATTGAAGAGCTCGTCAAAAAGGGACGATGGGATAAATTCCTCCGACGCCAGTCTGAAGCAGGAGAAGATCGGCTAAAGGCGCTGCCGTAACTAGAAAAGACAAGAAGGTCGGCCGCCTCGCGGCGTCATCAACGCCACCCCGGGGAGGAGCTAGGAGCTAGCTACATCGGTGATTCGTCGTCTCCCCAGCGACAAAGTCAAGAGAAGCATGCTTCCAAATTAAGGAAGGCCAGGCATGTAGATAGAGGAGGTCGTCTGGATGGGACTCGCTGCCCGAGGGAACTCAGAGGAACAACACCCCGACGAACCCTCAAACGGAAATGTGCTGCGATCAGCTTCTCCTCGGTAAAATTTCTAGCGAAGTCGAAGGCCCCTTCACAAAGGATTTCTGGATGGGGGGAGAAGCTATGGACGATGATCCGGAATGAAGCCCCCAGTCAGCCGCGTTAGGAACAGGAGGAGAACCTCGTCCTAGCGTGAGCAAAGTCGAAGGCCCCATTCACAAAGGACGGGATGGGGGGAGAGGCGGACGACGGTCCTCATGTGCCCCCACAGCCCGTTAGGAACAGGAGGAGAACCTCGTCCTAGCGTGAGCAAAGTCGAAGGCCCCGTTCCACAAAGGACGGGATGGGGGGAGAGGCGAGGACGACGGTCCTCATGTGCCCCCACAGCCCGGCTAGGAACAGGAGGAGAACCTCGTCCTAACGTGAGCAAAGTCGAAGGCCCCGTTCACAAAGGACGGGATGGGGGGAGAGGCGAGGACGACGGTCCCCATGTGCCCCCACAGCCCGTTAGGAACAGGAGGAGAACCTCGTCCTAGCATGAGCAAAGTCGAAGGCCCCATTCACAAAGGACGGGATGGGGGGAGAAGCGACGGACGACGGTCCGAATGTGCCCCCACAGCCCGGCTTAGGAACAGGAGGAGAACCTCGTCCTAGCGTGAGCAAAGTCGAAGGCCCCGTTCACAAAGGACGGGATGGGGGGAGAAGCGACGGACGACGGTCCGAATGTGCCCCCACAGTCCGTTAGGAACAGGAGGAGAACCTCGTCCTAACGTGAGCAAAGTCGAAGGCCCCGTTCACAAAGGACGGGATGGGGGGAGAAGGCGACGGACGACGGTCCGAATGTGCCCCCACAGCCCGTTAGGAATAGGAGGAGAACCTCATCCTAACGCGAGCAAAGTCGAAGGCCTCGTTCACCTAAGAACGAGATGGGGGGAGAGGCGAGGACGACGGTCCCCATGTGCCCCCATAGCCCATTAGGAACAGGGGGGGAACCCGTCCTGACGTGAGCAAGGTCCAAGACCGAGCCTCAAAGTCTACGGCAAGCTCCACTGCAGGAGATGAGATCGCCCCCGAGCACCCACATCAACCTCGGCTGCAAGAGAGGAGGTCTCCCTCGAGTCAACTTCAGCTGATGAAGATAATGTCGCCCCCGAGGAGCTCAACTCCGACCTCGACCATAGGAGGCGAGATTTACTTCGGCTTCAACATCAGCTTCATCGAACTTTAGCTGGAAATGAGTTCCATTCCAACTCCAAACGTCAATTGGAGATGAGGTCTCCCCCAAGCCTTAGCTTCAACTTCAGCGTCAACCTTGGCTGGAGAAGAGACCTCCCCCGAGCTTCAGCCGCGACAAACGCGAGGCCTGGAAGAAGACTTCGGCAATCGCCTATTTTGGTACTCCCTTTCTTCAATTTTTGAACTCGGGAGTGGGGGGCTACTGTTGGGGATAAATCCCGCTCCTGCCGAAGCCCGGCCCGACACTCGGCTTAATGTAGCCAGTAGCCGCAGAAGAGCTCCGGCAGACGGGCTTCAACCGAACTCCCAGCGGCCGAGCTTCTTCCGGACTCCCAGCGTCGAGACCGAGCTTCCTTCGGACTCCCACGGCCGAACTCCTTCAGACCGACTCCAGGCGGCCGAGCTTCAACGAAGTCCTCTCAGCGGCCGAACTCCTTCGGACTACCCACGGCCAAACTCCTTCGGACTACCCACGGCCGAACTCCTTCGGACCGACTCCAACGGCCGAGCTTCAACGAAGTCCTCCAGCGGCCGAACTTCTCAGCGAACGAGCCTTGGCCGAACTACTTAGCAACCGAAGTCCTTCAACCGGGCCTCGGCCAAGCTTCTTCGGGCCTCTCAGCGGTCGAACTCCTCGACAATCGACCTTTCAACCAGCCGAACTCTACAGATGGCCGACCCTTCAGCCAGCCGAGCTCCCCCAGCCTTCCCCTTCAGCCGAACTTTCCTACAAGTCCAAACTCCTCTGGACGAACTGTCGCCTGCAACAAGACCGGACGACGCCTTACTCTCCGTACCGGGCTCCATGCGGCCCACGACGTGCCAGTATGGCTCCCACGATCCGTCGGACGACGTCTTCCTCTCCGTACCGAACTCCATGCGGCCCACGACGTGCCAGTATGGCTCCCACGATCCACCGGACGACGCCTTCCTCTCCGTACCGAGCTCCATGCGGCCCAACGACCCTCTGCCAGACGCCATGGCCGTCATCATCAACTAAGCTCCGCTATAAAAAGGATCCCTCCCGACACGCTAAGACTAAGCTCTCTGAACTCTCGACTCTCTAAGCTCTCCTCCTCATCCCTAAGCTCCGGAACTCATTCCGAGCACTCCATTCCTGTTGGCCGAAAACTAACTTGACCGTCGGAGGGTCCTGCCGGAGCCACCCCCCACCGGTTCCGGATGGGACTTCGTTTTGCATGTCCCCGGCGGCGACCTCAACGGCAACGACTCCGGCGACCTTCGGCGAAGACGGATTTCTGCACCAACAGTTTCATAGGTGGGAATGGCAATTTTAGTTAATCCAGTGAATACTTGATCCAACCTGATTTGAATGGGATGGGCTTTATCCAATTTAATTAAATTGCTACGTGGATATAGGTGCTAGAAAAAATATCCGAATTAGATTTGGATTGGATATAGATGATGATATACTCAGCTCTGAATCCGATCCAATATAATTTTAATCTAAACCTTTTTTTAAAATTATAATTATTTTATAATGTTTACACGATGAATTTCTTATTCAATTCGATTCGAAATCTCTGTCTATCCAATCTAATCCAATTTGATCTTTTTTGTTTATCCGACCTAATTCCATCCATACCTCTACTTGACCCAAGTCGGGATGGATACCGAACGAGTATAGATATAGATTTTAATTCTCGATGGATACGGATATTAGCCTATCTAATTGATACCCAATCTATTTCTATTCCTGCACATAAGAATGATATATTGAATTAATAGTAAACCCTCACCTACAGTTAAAATTTATCATCTTTGAAATTTAAGTAGGACCACATGGTCGAAGTGAAAGGGAAAAAGGTTATTTAGCCCGAGACGATTCAAGTGGATTGGCCAGACTATCAGTCTGCGTTGTAACCTCCCCTATATCTAAAGCATAACCTCAATCTAGACATTTTCCTTCTTACAAAAAAAAAAAAAAAAAAAATCTAGACATTTTCCTCAAGCAATCGATTCAGCACCACAAGCCCACCATTGACTTGATTGCCATTTGTGGTATGCTAGGCACATATTACTCATCTATATACATTAAATAGTTTTCCAACCATCTATTATACGATTAAAGTCGAACTTCTCCAAGTTTGGTTATATGTTTTCATTTTTCAATTATCAAATACTATTTGTATATTTTCTAAGAACTTATTGCGGCACATGCCACTCCCTAATTTTGTAAAAAAGCAACAAAATTTTGCATATTTTCCAACTACGGGAAATCTTCTTAAAAGATTCGAATACCATGAAAAAGCAACTTGATGCCGCAACTAATGATCCAATCCGAGTCTGATCCAACCTTAATCTATTGAATAAGTCCGGTTTTATTCATACCGTAGACATGGAACCCGGTCAGCCATGGCTTGCTCAAGTTGATGCACAGTTCTTCCCATCCTTTTCACCTGTGATGATAAAAACGTATGGTATCTGATAAGACCTTAACCCACCCGACACGCTTACCAAAAAAACCCACCCGACACGTATCATTCCATGTCTTAAGCGACTGTTGGTGCAACTTGGGCCTTTACATATATATATATATATAACCAACTTCTATTAATCAATCACATATTTTAGCATTGGTCTCCACCACTGTCAGTGTATTTCCAAGTAGTAAATGATTTCAACCTTTTACAATTGATTTCAAAACAAAACCAATGTTTAGTTAAACATCAAATATTAACTTATTTAAGACAAATATAAAATATTAATGGCTAAGCATAAAATGACGGTCAAATAAAGATGTGGTATTAACTTCTGGACTTCCAAGAAGACAAACTTGGGCCTACCGAATCGGCTCCACTGAAAAATAGGTTGACGAAATTTATGGGAAAGAAACGACCTCGCCGTGGGTTGGACGCCAGATCTCAAAGCAACCTCTGTCCATTGGCTTGTCCAGTTCTCCACGTTCATTTAATCATCCCCTCAGCAACAGTAGCCGTCCCCACTAAAACCACCACCCTTATCCCCTCTCAGCCCTTCAACGTGGGGGCCCATTTCACAGCATCGAATCCTTCACCACCCTTAAAATATCTCCCAACTAGCCACTTGATCACAAAATCCCACCCATCAAAAAGGAATGGAACATCTCGAATACAGTGTACCTCATCGTAGCACATGGAAAGGACGCCTTTCCGCCACACAAAACACCCTCAGTTCACTCATGTCTCTGTAGCCTCCAGCACCGAGCCAACATGTCCGATCTTCTTTCCTTTCTCCTTCTCTCCTTCTTCTTTGCACCAAAGTTGGCCGTTGCTGCCACTGAACTAAGGCATGGATACTACTCAGATACGTGTCCTGAGGCCGAGTCAATCGTGCGGACGGTGATCCACCAAGCTATGATCCGAGAGCCCAGGAGCGCCGCCTCCGTCATGAGGCTTCAGTTCCATGACTGCTTTGTGAATGTAAGCTATATATATATATATATATATATATATCAGCTAATAAACTGCTGGTTCCTTCTTTACTTTATCACGTAACGTCTCTTTAATGAGCTTCTTTTTATTTTTTATTTTTTTATTTTTTTATGTCATATATCTGGGTGATTTACTTTATGTAAGTTTACCAGTTTCATGTTGGCTTTTCTTTTATTTTCTTCTTTTTTTTTCGCTCTTTGGTTGTTATTGAATTTGGTATCGTTTTAAGGGATGTGATGGGTCTGTGTTATTGGATGACACACCCACCATGCTGGGGGAGAAGCTGGCCTTGTCCAACATCAACTCCCTCCGGGATTTTGAGGTGATCGACGAGGTCAAGGAGGCGTTGGAGCAGCGATGCCCGGGGGTCGTCTCGTGCGCCGATATCGTCATCATGGCCGCCAGAGATGCAGTTGTACTGGTAAAACAACGCTCTAATAAGAATCACTTCTTTCAGGGTGTTCAATTTTATATATTTTATTTTATTTTATTTTGTGAACCAAGAAAAATAAATTTAGGACTAGTTTCTGATCTGGCTTTCTTTTTTATTCAGTTCCTGTATGGGGATTTCTAATTCATAGAATTTGAACGAAGCAGTCCTAAAAGGATCAGACCAAGGAGTATCAGCTTTTATTCAAAAATATTTTATTAGTAATTTTTCAGTAAGGGACCATTTGAGGATTAGATTTTAGTTCGTTGCATCTTGTTGGTAAAACTTATTCGAGACCCCATAAAGGACAAAATTAAGAACTTAGAGCTTGGTTCCATCCATCCTGCTACTAAAATTAACTCATGCCATACAGATTACTTTCAGTGATGGGTTATCAGAGAGCAAGCATTTGGTGAAATTAATATTTTATTTCTCAAACTTTATAAATCATCAGAATTTCTAGATAATGGAAAAATATAAAAGATGCAGGAAATGTGGGATTCCAACATTTGATTAATTAAAGAATCAATCATTTAAAATTAAAAAAAGAAAGAGAGAAAGAAAGTCAAACATAAATTGCTAATTGTTGAATGCCTGATTTTATTCAGAGGAACAAAGAAGTGATGCTTTTTAAAGTCATCTAGTCTAATTCAAATCAGGTGTGTTTATATTTGGCAGAGTGGAGGCCCCAGCTGGGAAGTGAAACTGGGCAGAAAGGATAGCTTAACGGCTAGCCAAGAGGACTCAAACAATATCATGCCAAGTCCTAGAGCCAATGCAACCTCCCTCATCAAACTCTTCCACCAATTCAATCTAAGCATCACTGATTTGGTTGCCCTCTCAGGTTCTCACTCCATTGGCGAAGCTAGATGCTTCTCCATAGTCTTCCGTCTCTACAATCAATCTGGCACCGGCCGGCCTGATCCAAATATGAACCCTGAGTATCGAAAGAAGCTCGATGAATTGTGTCCCAAGGGTGGGGATGGGAATGTGACCGGCGGGCTCGACGCGACCCCGGTAGTGTTTGATAACCAGTACTACAAGGACTTGGTTCAGATGAAGGGATTCCTCAACTCTGATCAAACTTTGTACTGTGGAGATGCTAGGACTAGAAAGGTGGTTAAGAAGTTCAGCAGTGATCAGGGAGCATTCTTCTCGGCCTTCATCAAAGGAATGGTTAGGATGGGTGACTTGCAATCAGATAAGAGAGGAGAGATCAGGAAGAATTGTCGAGTGGCGAATGACCTGCCACCCCATACAACCTTGTAGAATTCTTAGAAATGAAGAATGATCCAAGGATTTATGGGAACTAGTGAATTGATGAAGGACACGTTCATGGAAGAATATATGATCTCGTCATATAACATTAGATAATCGTTTATATATAATTATAAGGTTGGTTATGCATTGGATGGTATTTTGAATGTGTTTTTATCTGTCCTTCGCAGGGTTTACTCGAGCTGGATGTGAGAAAGAATGTTCCAAAGGCTATATAGGAATGGTGAAGGTGTCAAACTATTTTCTTAGCATTGAGATAAGGCTAGGCTTAGGAATTCATAAGCAAAGACTGGAGAAGGACCACTTTTGGTGGATACTGATATGCTGGTAGGTGATAAAGCAAACAGTAGCGCAGGACCACTTTCTCCCCTGCTGCCTGCAGAGGAGAACGAACAGAGCGCGTGGGGCACGCAGTACCAAATGGAAGGTACATGGCTAAGGTCCCCATGATTGAAGCCTCATCAAAATGAACCCTACAGTGCCACAAAAATATGGCAGGGCTAAGCGGACATAGCTCGGTTGGCAAACTACTTCTCCTCTTTCTTTAATTTTTTTTAATTATTTTTTTGTATGTAGAAAATCATACTTCCAAAAGAACTTCGACCTCTATTTCCAAAAACTCTACTTCCTCTAAAAATCTTACCACCAACGACAATCGCAAAGAGAGCCATAGTTATTTGACATAGAAAACATTAACATCAGTAACAAATCAGCCAAAAAGTCAGCTTGGGAAAGTGGAGGATTCATTTCACTTGGAATCAAGAACGGATATAGGGTAGCAAAACAGACATTGGCCCCTCCTAATCTTAAAAAAGAATTGGAAAAAAAAAAAAAAAAAGTCAATTACTTATTATTTCCTTTATTTCTCAAAGGAAAAAAATTAATATTTCATGCATGAAGATTAGTACATAGTTCTTAACATGGGTGTACTCCAGGTAATGATAGACCGCAAGAATGGATATTGAATTGGGTAATTTAATCATTCACAGTATTAACAAATCATTCACGAAAACGTAGAACTACTTTTTGACGCTGATACTGTGACCCAATGATCAGGCACAAAGTGCAATTGGGCGAAAAGTTTCAAAATATATGCAAAAAAAATTTCATCAACCAGATTAAATGGTACTACTTCCACCAGGAAAGTGACAGAACATGATAACCACTTTGATGTTCACATTCCAAGCCGCTGCGCTAACATGCAGACAGAAGCAACTGGATACCACTCAACCTAGACATTTTTAATCATCTTTCACGACAAGCAGCAATATTACAGTCAAATAGGGGGCAACAATTTAACCATCAACTATCGCCTCTGATTTTAAGACTTGAGATGATTATGTCAAAAATGGCATATCAAAGAAATAACACAATATACCTAAAAATAGTTCAGAGTCCAGAACTCAATATCAAGAACACATTTGAATCCAATTCAAAATCCAAAAACCTAAGATAATCAGCAACACACCAAAATTCATCTCAAACATGTGGAAACACCCACCGTCTGCATATTGCTTTCCTTCAATCAAACATGCTTTTTACGCAGCAACGGATAGCTTGGAGGCAGCAGAGAGCTTAGATCTCCTCTTTGCCAAACTCTCACTCCTGCGCTCACGCTGCTCCTTGAGCCTGGTGGCAAGCAGCTTCTGGTATTCAGCAGCTTCAGCCTTCGCCTTCGCAATTCTCTTCTTCTTCTCAGCAATTCTGGCTCGCTTCCTTTGCAGGGTCAATGGAGTTACCAGCCTCTGAATTTTAGGTGCCTTGCTGCACTTCTTTCCTGCAATTTAATATTTACAGTAACATGGTTAACTTTTTTCTTTCTTTTTTTCCTTTGAAAAATAGTTTAACAGGGCAACTTGGCTAGGGCCTATGATAAGCCCCATGTTGGAAATACAATTTAAAATAAAAGTTACATTTCTGATGCAAACAGCTTCAAAGAAGTCCAGGGGTGCATTTTTCTTGTGAACATTGCGAACAAAAAGCTAATTTTAAAAATTATGAATAAAAATTTGTGACATGCAGAAAGCTATTACATTCTAAGGATGCATAAACATGACAAAAGAAGAAGTTGACCCACCTGATTTCGTGGTAAAGGTTCGACGGTAAGTGTTGACATATTTGCGTACATCATCCTCCTTGGAAAGGTTGAATAACTTCCGGATCTTTGAGGCCCTCTTTGGTCCTCTCATTCTTGGCTTCTCAATATCAGTCAATCCAGGAAGATCATTCTCACCCTTCTTAACAATCACCAAGTTCAAAACTGAGAGATCAGGACTAACAATACAGCCACGGACAGATTTCCTCCTTCGCTCTCCATTACGCCTGCCATATCCACGGAAACATGGTGTACCTGCACTTGAAGCAACATAGGAAAAAATGAAGGGACGTTTACATGGCTCCAAAGATCCATATGAACCACCAGTATGGTAACATATAGGTGTTAGTTACATGGGAGTCATGGTAAATCATTTATTCCACATGGTATTGTCAGCACTTGAGCCAAGAAACTGAAATGCACTTGCCTCTATGCAGCAACAGGCGGACACGGCCAGGAGTTAGAACTCCCTGCTTCATGGGAAACCCTTGTTTGTCACATCCTCCCATGATTTTAAAAACATACCCCTTGAATTCCTGTATAAAATAGCAGGTATCTATGACTAGAATGATCTTAGGCTCCAATTTAAGACAACGAGTGAAAGCTACTATGATTATTCATAACTAAGGCGGCATCTGATTGAATCATACCTCTCCGAGAGCATCCCCACTAACTTCTTGAGAAATCCTCTTGTCGAAAAAGGCCCGACTGTACAATTACCCAAGAATATAAATAAATAATCATTGATCAGCAAATTTTTAATAAACATAACAAACAGGTAACACTCTTTCAAGTAACATAAGGGCATAGAACTGCAGGACAACCATTGGAGGATAAGGTTTATCCAGTATCATTGATGTAACCCCCATTTTCTACATCAGCAAGTTACATTGTTGCAAGCAAACTTCTTAATTGCATTTATGACTGTTAGTTCAGAATCATCAAGAGACCATGCGCATCAATTGATTTCAGAAATTTTTAACATACAAATCTTAGTGTAAAGCCTACTTTGGGCCTCAGCTAGTTAACCCAAAATAAATGAAAACACAGTGATCATATGTTCTCCAGTTGACTTACTAGTCTAACATAAAACAGATAAGACAATTTTTGCAAGACTTCAATAAAGTGTCCTGCAGCATGTGCACAAGACAACTTAAATTATGGTACCAACCCTTCTCTCTTACCAGAGCATGAGTGCTAACAAGGATCTTGTACTTCAAACTAACCTTTGGTGTTTCAAAATTTACAAAAAAAAAAAAAAAAAAAAAAAGGCCCTGGCTTCCTCATTATGTTATGGGAGAAAATATGCAAAATGGAAAGAGATCGGATTGATGGATAACAAATCTAAATAAAAAAGACCTACTAAAATAACAGACTTTTGAAATATCCACTTCACAATGATGACGCAAGTTCTGAAGCACAGATTTTCCTAGAACCTTATTAGGGTGTACCTGACAGTTGTAGAGATATCATGCTCAATTAGTAATGCTCAACTTTAAAACCAAATCATGCAAACAAAAGATTGTACATCCACACAATCTAAGTAAGAGCAAACTTAAGACCTCTGAGATGCATAACTTGATTCTGTTTGCAATATGAGATCCAAAAATAACATAAATTATGCACATAACAATATAATGCCAAACTTAGCACAATGGGAAGTCTTTGTTGGGCCTATTTTGCAAGAAGAGGAAGGAGAAAGAAAAGGAAGGACAGGCAGAAGGGAGGATAGTCTTAAATGATTAAGCAATGCAAGGTCAATCATATAATTGCAGATTGGTTGGTGCAAGGATAATGGCCAGCCGCTATTTCTTGTTCAATCCTTTTTGTGAGGCCTTCTTAATTGACTTGTGTTCTACCAAGATTTTACGTCTCGGGGGGGCGCGTCCCAGCAGTCCCGTCCAATTCCTATGAGAAAATGGGACAAGGACTGATACCAAGATGGGCTCGGGACTTAGAAATCCATCCATGTAGGAAGAGAAAAAGAAAGAGGAAAGAAGAAAAGGAAGGAAAGATGGAGAAAAGAAAAAAAAAATGAAAAGAAAGAAGAAGAAAAATGAAAAAAAAAAAAGAGAGGGAGAAGGAAAAAAGAGAAAAAGAAAAGACAAGAAAGGAAGGTTGAGGGAAAGAAAGAAAAGAATAAAGAAAGAAAAGAAGAACAGGAGAAAGATAAAGAATATCCACCAAGATGTATGATTGGGACTGCCATCGGGATAGGACAGCGGAGTATCCTGTTCTATGAAGAAACTGAGATACCTTTGTCTTACAAGATCTAAAACCTCGTGTTACACAACCAGCAAAATCTGATTTTTGCAGCGTTCCAAACAACCATTAGTGCTGATTAATTTTCTTACCTTTATTCATTTCCTTAAATATCTAAAAAATGGTATTAAACTTAAAATGTTCCATCTACTATTTTCCCTTAGGAGTGCTCAAATGACACGAAATTGTAGTAACAAGCAGTCAGCATCAATTCAAAAGAGTGAACAACTTATATAATGGCAAAAGACATTGAATTTTGGAAAAAAACTCTCTACACCTTACTAGATATCAAAGGAAGGCAGAAACAAAATACATGGCAAAATAGAGACTCATTATGTTTCATATACAAAAGGAAATAGACTCTACCAACCACGTTTGGCTAAAGAATAAGTAAAAAGGGAATAGCAGACTTTATGGCCATGGGGATGGTTATGCCACAAGTTATGCCAATTTTTGTTTGGCTCTACTTTTGGGAATAACTCTTGGATGATGACATATATGTCCATAAAATAAGTTAAAGTAGGCATAAAAGGAGCCTTCATGCCAAGGAATGGTTTATGACAGCTCCTGTTTGTAACAGCTATTCCTGTCATAAGCAAGTTTGACCAGCAAACTATTCCTTGGTTATGCCTCCTTCCAAAATTTTGCCTTGCAGATTTAAGTCACATATCATACAAACCTTCTGTCTGCTGTATGCCTTAACCAAATGCAGCCTTATATACAATTTGCTATGACACAAACAGCTCCCAGACATCTACCAAACGGCCTTTGCAAGCAAGGATTGCGGAACCATCTCGAGCCGCCTGGTTCAGAGCATACCGAGCCAGCGGTGGATTGAGATGGTTTCCGCAATCGAAACAAGAAACCGATGAATGAAGAGAAGAAAAAGGAGGAAAGAGAGGAAAAAAGAGAGACAAAGGAGAAGGGGGGAGGGGGGGGGGGGGGCAGAGAGAGAGGGCCCTGCTGCGCCTAATGGAGGGTTAGAGGAAGGGGCTCCACCCTCCTCCCACTCGAAACAAGCGCTTTGGCCCTTGTTGAAGGCCTCCCAAGGCTCTCTGTCCCTGTTATTGCTGACTTCACTTGTAGAAGGCCTCCCGAGGCTCTCTGTCCCTCTCCCTCTCCTTCCTCCCCCCATCTCTCTCACTTTCTCTTCACCCTCTTTGTTGTGTCACTTTGGGCCCAATGCAGAGCGACACAAGGGCATACCAAACTGTGCCACTGTCCGGCCAATCTAGGCCCCAGCATCGGCATAGCAAACCTTGTTTGCAAGCTTTATAGACACCCCCACTAGTTCATAAATAAGGCTTCATTTGCAGGTTGCATGCTAACACCATCAAATCCTGAGTAACCCCAACAAACATAAGCACATAATTTAATATAACATAAGGCTTCTACTTAAACATGTCATGCACAAACTATGATGTGGGCGGTTTATGGATTCTGTGTATCAAGGGTTGCAAGAGGCACTCAATCTAATCTCTTAGTGCATGTTTTTTTCAGCAGAAAAGAGCCTAATAGAACCAATGATTTTGAGTTGTTTAGTTAACAAATTAAACATAATAATATAAGGGACAAATATCTCTCTATAAACCAAAAATTATTTGTTTACACACAAAAAGACAGCATATAAGAATTAAGTGAAGACACAATAATATCTTTTTTTTCAAGTCATTACATATTAGAGTGGTCATTAGTTATTAGAGTGAACCAAACCAAAGCATATGAAAGCAAAGATTTTACTCGAACACACACACACACACACACATATATATATATCTTTCCTTAGACTACTGTTCAAGCAAACAGATCCATAGCTAAGTCGAACAAGAAAGCTTACGCTCACATAGCACAAACACAATATTGACCAGAAAATGATTTAACTGTATAACAAAATGAAAACTTCGCTTCTCAAAACGGATAGACAGCACAACAAACACAATAGGTGTTAAGAAGCACCTCTAGGCTTCAATTGATTATTTTTGCCTCACCATCACATTTCTCAAATGAAACATATTGCAAAAGATTGCAAATTCCCATTGAGAACTACACAAGTACTAGAAAAAAAAAAGCAAACAGCTCATGGTGTTGAGATTCCATTGCATCCAGTTCTTAGGACCACTTGTACAACAATAAAAACAGCACTTTATGAACTAATTGCACCCATAACTCATTGAAGATTTCAATATCAACAACAAAGAGGTAAAACATCATTTATTTTATGATCTCATGAGATTAGATAATTGTTATAACTCAAGGACAAGATATATTTAGCCAGCTGAATCTCCTCCAACTGATCTCTCTAGCAGCAAATTTCAATATATGTTGAATAATATCCTATGTGATATCCCACTCGTAGGTAATAATTCAATAAAAACAAAGCACTTAAATTTTCAAGATTTCTGTCGGATATCCACTCTACATGTGAAGACCATTGATTATGTAAAGTATACAAAATAAATTGGGACACGAAAGAAGAATTCAAGGGTCAAAACCACTCCACACATGCCACCATATCAGACTAGCACTGAAATGGCTCTCAATTCATGATTAAACTTTAAAATTATAAACTAAGTGCAAGGTAATAGGAATACAAAAATGCATATGAGTTCTAACACTGAATCTTCAAATAATGAATTTGCCTCTGTAACCATACTTTATTTGCGTGTGAGCATTTATCCCATGGCAGAAAGCAGTTTACCACATAAAAAAGATGACACATAGTCAAAGAGAAATCCGAGCCAAGAATGATAACCAAAAAAATTAAAGCATGCATGATTACTCTCACAAACTCCAAGCCTGAATGCATTAGAATGTTGGAACATGTATCCAACCAAACAGTTTCGAATAGAAAAATGCAAACCACCCCAAATTTTAATTTCAGATTCATGCAGAGCCTTGGAACCAATGTCTTAATCCTTCAAAATTTCCAAAGTTGCAAGATGGATAAGTGTTAAAAGAGCAAATGTGATATGGCACATGCTCTTGTGATCCCACTCAAATAGCAACAAATCAACAAATTTAATAAAATTCAGGGTTATCTACAGCAAATTATCTGGATACTCAAAGTCACATAATCCAACCACTTGACTGAAATTTATAGCCAGCTCCTAAAGGCATTTATTTTATGCTCATGTAATTGACATCACTAGCCATCAACAAATTCAACTACAAAAAGCATTCACTCCATCAAACAAACTAATTCTGCACCATGCTTAGCTGTCCAAACAATCAAAACCTTAAAGAACTGAAACCCAAGTAACGATTTGCCATCTATTCCACTCTATATCCTACCTTTCCAGTCGGCAAGAGATCGCAACTTTTACATCAAAAACCCAAAAAGAGATACTATCCTTCCTCGTTACAAAATACTAACAATTTGGCAATCTACAACTAAATCCAGAAACTTTAATCATAACAACCATCAAACTACACGAAGGAACGGTCGGAAAAAATAAGGAGACGTAAGATGATAAAAGAAATCCAAATAAACAAATCAATAACATGTAAGATTCTTATTTGAAAAGATGCTCACAGTTTTTGGTCGTCATCAATCTCAAGTTTCTTCTGGCATCCAGTGGTGGGATTTGCGATATTAAACTGCATTTTGCAACGAAAAATAACATTAAAAGGGCCAGAGAAGCCGAAATAGCCTAGAAATTCTCCAACCACTATTATCAGTCAGAAAAATCACCAAGAAAATGATAAAAAAGTTTAAAGAAAGGAACTTTTCTACATTCAGGACAAGGTTTTGATGGTTAGATTTAAAGGGATCACCTTCATCTTGGCTCTCGCCTCTCTCGCGCGGATCGATCAGCAGAGAGCGCGGCACCGAGAGGGGAGGAGCAGCGGCTGCTAGGGTTTTCTTGGAGAGCACCTTGATTTTGATTTGGGCCCTACTTAATATGTATAAAAGGGCACGTGCGATGCACCTGATGTGAAGAAATGGTAACAGTGTTTTCGATTATATTGACGGGTCGGGCTGGACTGGACTCCGATAAAAAAAAGTACATAATTAGGGATGAAAATAATATAATTATCTATTTAGATTTATTTTTATATTTAAATTAATATAGATATGATTAAAAATTTGAGGATTCAACTATTATTTATATGCGTATCTATATTTATTAAAAAAAATAGATATGAATATTAGTAGACAACTATCAATCCTATGTAATTTTATATAATATTTACTAATTTTTTTAAAAAATATATGATCATCTAAATATGTTATTAACTTAATTTATCATCTATTTAGTAATATTTTTGATTTTATAATTATAAAATTTAATTATCTAAATTATATATATAATTATATTCATACTCTCAGTATCCAAATAATATCTATATTCATTTGAAATAAATATAGATATAAATTTTTACATCCAAATAATATTCATATCCATATTTGTATTCGTCAGATAAAATAAATATGAATATGGATATATTGGTATCTGATCCGGTTTCAGTCCTATACACAATTTACTTAGACCTGAACTATTTTGGCCCGACCTTCCAGGCCCAGTCTGGCACTTTCTCGGCCTTAGGTTTCGAGCATATTACCTTACCATTTTTCTAAATTTTAAAAATATATTAAAAATATTTTAATAAATATTAAATATGAATAATTAAATATTGTCAATAATAATCTCCATGCTTAATAATTAAAATAAGGCACTACAAAATTCTAAATCTTCTCTCATTAAGTCATACATCAACGGAACCTAGAACCTAGGACTAAATCACAAAGAACCTAAGATCCGAAAAAAAAAAAGGATGGGCCAGGCCAAGCTTTAATCCCTAGGCCTGAACCTAGCCCATTGAATAAACTTAGCTAAAACCCTTGACCCAATCTTTCTAAAATGTTTTGCTATAATAGGCTAAATAGGTTGTCCAGCTCATAAACGCTACTCCTATAGTTATTAATTATAAAATTGAGCAAAAATAGCCTAGTCCACCCAACTCTTAGATAAAGATATTTAGTTTAGGTCACACTACATTTTTCTCCAACTTGATCAATATTTAGATTAAGTAAAGACTCAATTTTAGTCACTTTGATTTGATACAATAATAAGATTTTATAAATATCTATATCATATTATTAAAAAAGAGTGGAATAATCAATATTTAATTCTATCTACTAAACTTTTCTAATAAAATATTCTTAGTTCTTCTTTTTATCCATTTCTACAAGGTGATACGATTAAATATGATCATCATTTATCTATTTCCTTATCCAATTAAATCTTGCACATGCTTGCTTTATTTTTTTTATTTTAAAAAAATCCATTCCCTCCCTCCCTAGATCAGATTTAATTTTAGAAACAAAAATACTAGAATATATAACATAAAAGACTTTAAACAACTCTCTTTTGTCTCCTCTCATGTATCTATCCTTTGTCCTCTCCTTTCACTCGTCCTTTCTCTCACCATCCTTCGTCCTTTTCTTCTACTCGCTCTCTCTCTCACTTCAAATTTCCTCCCATCTCTACCCTTCTTCCACCTAGCCAATCTTCCTCAGTCCCTTATTATCTCTCTACTCTTCTATCTAAACTCTTCTAAGACCCTCCTTATGATAATCATCTTTCATTTTACTACTAGTTCCTATTGACTCTCATGCCATCCTCCTCCACTACCACTATTGCCACCACCCAAGCTACTCCAATAATCCAATTATCTCAAAATTGAAGAATTGTAATACACAATAGGACATGAAACCCATGATCAAGAATAATTCATAATATACTTTCTTCATAATGCAATTCTTCACTGCTTTTTGCCCATAAGCTATGCCTTGTTAAATTTTGATCATGACTTGCATGCAAATATCAGCTACTGGGCTTGGAGAAGATGTTCATGAAAAGATTTGGATGTTTGATTTTAAATCCCATCTCTTAATTTAGATTGAATTAATAGATTTCTATTATGGTTTAAATATGATAAAAAGGAATTGAAGAGGGTGTTGGAATGTTTAAAAGAGATTTTATCATAGGTGGTGACATTGTTATGGTACATTGGGTTCTAAATTTGAATTAGGCTAGGAGATTTTTCAATGAGGTATAGTAGAGTAGCATAATATTATGAAATACTGTGATAACAGGGTATATAAATTCCAAGGATATTTTTGACTCTAAGCTTGTTGGCCTCAAATGCATTTAGGTGACAGGTTCTTTTTGGAGTTGAATACAACTTAAGGATCATTATTCAATTATTGATTTATTCATAGTTGGTACAGTAACTCTGGTGTGAAGGTTCTCATCAAATATCTCCAATTTTCAGACACCTATTTATATGGTACATTGTATTTTGCTTCAATATTTGTTTATGTTAAATATAGTGACTATAGGTGGTATGTACACCAATTTGATTTTATAGGATAACAAGCTTCTTTTTATCTCCTCTCATAACTCAAATATATCCTTATCCATGGATTCTCGATTCAAAAGTTTGCCATTAGCATTCAGATTGCTCTACATTTTTTTTGATATGGTCATCATCCCACCGCTAATAAAGAGGTCACCAACTGCATTGTAGATATATGCTTGTAGCAAAATTAGTTGTTCTTATATCAATTATTTAATAAGTTCTCTAAGTTTTATATCAACCTAAATCTAACATATGTTATACCATCGTCGATGATGACTAATTTGAGGCTAGCAAGGTCAACAATGATGAATACATCATGGTTAGGCATTTAAAATATACTCTTTTAGTCATGACCACTATTTTGAACCTATGTTCTAGGTATGCTTCTTATAGATGATGGTGCATTCTTGAACGTGGGATTCATTTATCATGTGATGATGAGGACATGCATTTTTATTATAGATCAATAGAGATGGTAGTATATTTTCCAACACTCAATCTTATTTTTATAAAAAATGAATTGATAAAAATATATTTTTAAAAATGGGCATAGTTTTAGAGACTAGAAATAGGATTTTAAAGCATTGTGATGAATGAAGGGGCATTGGCTCTATATAGTTATATCTAAAAAATGGCATGACATTAACAAAGCAAGATAGCATCAAGAAGATATGATTGTATATTTTGTGATATATCATAAGAAAATCAAAATTTTCAAAGGCTATCATATGAGTTCATATGAAATCCCTTCTTTTTTTTTTGATATATTGATGAAGGAATAAAAGATAATATATGAATCGATACATCACATACAAAGATATAAATCTAGATTTATTATTTGATGGTTTCCTAATAGTTAGCATTTTGATAGTTTGCCGAGTTTCTCACCAAGTTGTTATACCTTTTTTGAATATCTAATCTTTTTTTCTTCATCCTTCTCCTTCTTAATTATTGTTTCTCTTTATTTTGAAATTTTCTTTCTATTTTTGTACTTACCTTTGCTTATTAATGCTATTGGTTAGGTAGCTCTAACTCTTTTCATGAAAATACAAATATTACAAAAAATAGAACTCACTTTGAATTTATTTTATTATCTCTAAAGGAAGTTTTATAACTCACAATTTTTAATGTGAAACTATCTAAGAGCCTGCACAAGCAAACTTATGAGTTGGTACAGCAACATGTGATTCACTATTCTCAAAATATAGACCATTAGGTGGAGCAAGATAAAGTATTAGAAAGTATTAGGAGCAAGATAAAGTATTAGAAAGTATTAAAATTATTATATGATAAATATATAAATGAATATTTATCAAATTAACTGGTTTGATAAAGAACAATGATCTAACATTCATGTCTAAATTTTTTGGATTACCCTTTTTTTCTATTTATAGGTTTATATTCTTAGGCCCCATTTGAGATTGCTCTTGATAATAGAGCTTTTGGAACTTTTGAAAGTATTAGAGCTTTTTAAAATAGAATTTTTATAAAAAGTTATTTCTTATTTGGTAACTATATTTATTAAATACTTTGAAATTTTAATAGATGTGTGGTAACTAAAATAAAAAAATACTTTTGATATGATAAAATGATAATAAAAGATATTACATAATATTATATAGTAAAAAATAATATAATATAATATTATTATAATATAATAATATTATAATAGATTATATTATATATTTAAAATATAATAATTTGAAATATTATTTTATTATATAATAATATTATTATATAATAATATAATATAATATAATATTATAGTATAATTATGATGTAATATATAATGTAATATCTAATTTAAGTGCCTTTGGTATGATAAAATGATAATAAAAGATATTGCATAGTATTACATAGTAGAGAATAATATAATATAATATTATTATATTTAATAATTTTATAATAGATTATATTATATATTTATAACATAAATATTATAATAATTTAAAATATTATATTATTATATAATACTATTATCATATAATAATATAATATAATATAATATATATTATAGTATAATTATGATATAATATATAATGTAATATCTAATAATAAATTATAATATAATAGATTATATTATATTATCTTATATTTATTATTGTTATTATTATATTATTATTATTAAATATTATTACATCAAATTATATTTTTATAGTATAATAATACTATAATAGATTATAATTTATGTTTATAATATATCATAATATCAATTTATTATTATATTATATTATATTTATAGTACAATAATATAATATGATATAGTATAAGATATAATTATGAGATTTATTAGTAGGCATTTTGGTGATTAATAAAATTTTATTTAAATCAAAATAACTTTTCAATATTAGTCAGAAAGTATTTTGGAAGAAAGCTTCAAAATGAAGATTTTTTCAAATGGACCTTTTCAGCTTTTCGATAAAGATAATATAGTTTTTCAATTTTTTACCAAACACTATTATACCATCCAAAAATGCTTTTGAAGGCAGAAAGTACTTTCTAGCCTTCTAAAAGCTTAGCCAAATAGGGCCTTAGTTTTGTTTGTCTTTAAAACATATAATAAATAAAAATGACATGGATTAGGAAATAATCATATATTAAGAACTATAATAGGATTGTCTAAATATTGAGAACAATGGAAGTAGATCCAATAAAAACTAGACATACTCAAAATGCATATAAATGGATAGTAAGAATGATATTATCTCCTTCCAATATATCATAAACTTTTAGAAAAAGAAACAGATAATCTAAGCAAGTTATAGAGAAATAGCAAGCTCATATTGCTCAAAATTCAAAAAGCATATACAATATCCCCACTTGATTCATTATCATCAAAGTCATCAGTATCTATTGCCCTATCATCAAATGTGCTAGCCCCAGATGTTTGCCCGCCATCAAGATTTGGGCCCTTGACAAGCTTCTTTGCTTCCTCTATCATTGACATTATTTCATCAATGTTTTGCATCGGAGTATATATGTCATCTTGTAAGTTGCTTTGATACCCTTCAATAAGCTCCTTTGGTAGGTTTTTCAAAAACCAAGGATGGGTTTTAATTTCTTGCATGGTTATTCTCTGTAGATTTAATGAATAAAGAGTTTCAATGAGAATTATAATATAAGGAAGTATACTTCAAATTTATGATGTTTGTCAGCTATACTAAAATAACACCAAATAACACATGTAATTATATGGTTTAGTTAATAACAAATCAAACAATAAGCACCCCTCATATTCTATTATGTTGAAACATTTGATAACCATTACCTGTTTAGGATCAGCAATAAATATCCGAGATAAAAGATTTTTACATTCCATTGATATCAGAAGATAGTTTGGAATTGAGTACCGTACATTAAGTATTCTCTGCCAAAGTAAATGTTTATTTGGTCAAGCAATATATAAGTGAGAATGCAACTAGCTATTTGGAGGGATATGATCTCTCTATATATTGAATAAAATATTGACCTCAAATATCTTTTTAATACTTGTTGGGTCACTCGGATCTTCAAATGGATAACTTCCAACCAGCATCACATATAATGCTACTCCACATGACCAAATATCTGCAATCTGTAGTTCTTGATAAACACTTAGTATAATTTAGGACAAAATAAAATAGAAACTATTTCTAAAAATAATATAAATCAACTTACCATTCCATCATATTCTTTTCTAGTTAAAACTTCTGGAGCAATGTAAGCTGGTGTGCCTACCGTTGATTTTGGCTGAGAGTTCCACACCAAAGACTACAACCCCCACCCCGATCAATATAAAAAAAGAACATAAATGATAGTGGCATTGGATAATAGCTAAACCCAAGAATAGTCAATAATCACAAGTAACATTCAAGAAGAATTAGGCTAAAGACAAAGATTTGGTATTTAGAAAGAAGTACAGAGCATTTTCCCAAAAATTGAAATAAATTTACATAATTAAAATTTGAAAAATAAATAACAATTACTTGTAATCTAAAACTATTTCTTGAATTCGCTATGACCAATTTTCTAAAAGCTAAATAATGACTAATTGAAAGAAAGGCATGACTAGTTTCCTTGCCAATAATAATTTAAGAACTTTTTTTTATCAAATTAAATAATTTTCAACATATTTATATCCAAAATCAACTACCTTGGAATAGCCAAAATCACATATTTTGATGCGAGGTGCTTCATTTCCATCCAAAAGGGTGTTTTCTAGCTTAAGATCTCTATGACATATTTGCTGCAATAAAGTGATCAAATATATTACCTCCATGCTACAGTAATAAAATAACATAATTGTTTAAAGGACTTACCATAGAATGGCAATAGCTAACACCTGATATTATTTGTTGAAAAAAGAATCTTGCCTGTTTGAAATGTTATAACCAATAAATAGATTACATAAAGATAAATTTAGTTAAACATAAATGCTTTCATAATGATTCATTCAATTTTCTATACCTCATCCTCATTAAATCTTTTTGCCTTAGATATCCTATCAAAAAGATCACCTCCAGCAGCATACTCCATGACAATGGCTAAATGTGTAGGCGTTAACAATACCTGAATAAATAGATATCAATCTAAATATGAAAAGGGAAGAAAAAACAGGCATGCTTTTTGTAAATTTCACCTTTCTCCCATAATACACACACACACACACACACTATTTTTTAAAAGTATTTCTACTAACTAATCAACCTCACGTTGATTGATATTTGAAACAAATTGCCATATTATAAATTTAAATCTAATGAAACTAGAATGTCTTCATCCATATATTAAGATTTATTTATTGGTGATTGAACAATCCTATCTTTATATAGAAAAAGGAAGAGCAAGATAACCTATTTGTAAATTTCATTTAAGGTATTATATATGATATTAAACCTTTTTGAAAACATATTATGTTACAAAACAAATTATTCATATTCTAGTATATTTTTTCATTGGATTCACTATATTTTATTTGATCTCTATACCCTAGTTATAAATAATACTAGATAATGATGTTATAATGGACTCTCTAAAATTTATATATCATGAAGAAGTATTTTGATATATCAATATAACTATTTATATTTTAGCTTCTACAATAGTACTATCTTATACCAACTTCTTAAATAACTAGTACAATATGATTTGATATATAATTATTGCACATGATCACTAGAGTCTTGAATTTAATCAAGCATTGGAGAAATACTTGATCAAATTAAAACATATTGTAAACATAAATATGTTATATATTTTTATTTTAAAATAGTTTTAAATAAATCACTTAGTTGTTCTTTTTATTTAATTTTATCTTTTTATTGGACCTATATATTCTTGTTTTCAATTATGTACACTCAATGGAGCATTGAACATATTTTTAAGATTTAATTTATAAACTTTAATCAATAAAATAAAACTGCTTCACAAAAGTAGAATTTTTTAGATAAAAAAAATGAGAGACACATCTTATAAAGATCTATTTAGTTTTAATAAAATATACTTTTAAATTTAATATTCAATATATAATGAACTATTCAAATATTAGTAAGGAGTCATTCATTTAGCATAGAAAAATGATGGTGACCTTCTTTTAATCATCAAATCTAATTAATATTTATATGAATGGTGGAACCAAACCATCTCTAACAAAATTCATATAAGAAATATGGAACAATCTTTATCCTTGATTGTCCGAAGAACTTGTTTAAGTTTACTAGAATATTATTATATATTTTCAAACAAATTATACTTATATGAAAATGCTTCATATCCATGTCAAAGGGACATTTTCATCACTTTGGTATCATATAAAGTAGTTTATACATAAAATTATGGATATATTAGGGCTCCATCTCTAACATAGCAAGGAATAAGCAAACTAGCAAATTTAGTACTTAAAATATATCAAATAAAATTTTAAAAATATTTTAAAAATATTCAAAAGTCTATTTGTGTCATAACTTAAATATTTCAGCAAAAATTTTTGAAGAAATATTAGTCAGATATGATACTGATATAGACCTAAAATTTGTGTTTCAACTGGTATATCTTTTCTTTATTTTAGTAGATCATATTTTGCTTAGATGAATTGATATACTATAGAACAAAAAGCAATGAGCAAAATGATATAACAAGAAATATACCTTAAGAGTATAATTAAGCATTCAAATAAAATTATGTAAATAAATTTACAAATATAATGATATCTTATAGTTGTTAGGTAATATCAGCTTCAACATAAATAAACAAGTATTGTTGTCCAAAGTTAAATTTAAATTTTAGTGTATTTACTTGCAAATAAAGAAAATAGAAAAAAAATTAATATTTACCTTGAGCACTTCAAAGAAAAATATCAAATGTTCAACTTATCACTAATTTCTAACACTAATTTCAAATAAAAAAATCATAAATACAACTATTATTATGATTTTAAGTGGAGATATATTTTTAATTTTGTTATGACTTCATATAGTAGTATAGAAAGTAGAGAAAATGTTATAAAATCATAACCATAAAGTAAAGAATGATGTTATGATGGAAATAGAATTAGCTAATAATATTATTAATTATTCATAAACTAACAAATAGTTGAACAAGAAGGATCATTAATGCATAATAGATTACTTTGACTAAAATAAAATTATAATATCTTAATAAGTCGTATTCATTATGGTCATAGTTTGTATAAAGTTTACATTCTTAATGTGTAATGATTATATAAATCTTATGATAGTTTGATTTCCATTTCTTCCAAGAGCTTCATTTCATCGTACATTTTTAATATATCTTTTCTAAGCAAGGATAATACTAAAAATTGATAATATAGGTATCAGCCAAATATAATTTTAGGCCCAACATAAACCTACTCAAGGATTGTGAAGACTAATTAAATATACTAATAAAGGCTCTTTCTTTATAAGCAAATAAAAAAAATATTGATGTTAATAGATGGAAATGTTTGATTATTTCAAAAGAAGAGGTAAAAGTAAGAAATAAATCTAAATAAAGAGTTGGATATTCAATAAATTTTAAAAATTAGATTAAAATTTATAATAATTACATTCATATGTCTACATAAGAACTAAAATGATGACTCCAACAGTAATAGAAATATAAGAAAGTGAATAAAATTTACCTCCTTAAATCTTACTATATTTGTATGTTTCAGTACTCTATGGTTAATGATCTCCCTTTGCACATTCTCATCAATCTGTGAATCAAAATAAACAAATATGGTAAAGAGTTATTAAAACTAGTATGAACACATGTTTTGTAAACTAAGAAAAAATTACAATCCGAACATAAACTTGATAATAGAAAATTATTAAAAAAGATAAAGATGCAACTAAAATATCGATGCTAAAAGTAATATTTTACCATAATATCAAATCCAATTAAAGCAAAAAAAAGAATAAAGAAAAGATTTACAAATCATTTTTCATATTTTTTGTAATAGTCATTAGTTAATATAGTAGTAGTTAGCTTCCGGTAAAACATGATCCTAAAAATTGATCTTATAATATGATTTTAGGGTTGAAAAAGAAAGAAATGAAGGAGAGGGGGAAAATAAACCTTTTCTCCTCTCTCGATAAACTTTATAGCAAACAATTGCTTCGTCGCTACATCTCTAACCAACTTAGTCATCCCAAAATTGCCCGAACCGATATCTTTCAATATTTCATATCGCTCCATTTCGATTTAGAAATCTAAGATAAATGAGATGGAGTATGATCGATCACCAAATTTAAGATAAATGAGAGCAAGTATGATCGATCACCACCAAAACTAATACTCTCGATCGGATCCTTCCATGCTCTTTTTCTTTTTTCGGAGAATGCGAGAAGGAACAAGAAAGGGAAAGTACATGAGAGTTTTGAGGCTAAATGTAGACACTATTTGAGTATCTTAAGTCTTTACCATTTATCAGAATAAATAATTTATATTTTTAAAAGTTAAGAATGATCGTAAGAGTGGATCATAAGATATTTTTTAAAGGATTACATATGCAGACATAAAATATGCTTTTACATTTTTACCCTTTTAAAGGGACATATTTGTCCTTAAGAATTTTAGATTTTTATGGCTTGGTATAAGGAGTGTGCATTATATAGGTGGTCAGCCCAATAAGCCTTTGTAATACTATCTATATGGCTAAACTTTTGGCTAATCGTATGAAGTTTGTTCTGCAAAATAGTGTCTTCTCCAAGCAAGATGCCTTTCTCTCAGGGAAAAGCATATCTGATAATATCCTTCTTACATACGAAGTAATGCATTTTCTTAGAAGGGTGTCCGAACCAAAAGCTTAATGATGCTTAAAATTGATATGGAGAAGGCTTTCGATAGGGTTCATTGGCCTTTTCTATTTCAGGTTCGATAATAATTTGGGTTTTATGACAACTTTATTGGATGGATTTGTGCTTGTATTGCCTCCTCTCATTTTGTTGTTCTGGTTAATGGATCTCCTACTAACTGGTTCACCTCATTGAGAGGTCTAAAATAAGGATGTCCACTCTTACCATACTTATTTATTCTCTCTTCCAAAGTTTTCTCAAGCTTTTTACACTATGCTGTCCATAACATATTGCTGAATACTTCTAATGTTAGAGGAGGCCCTACCATTTCTCATATTTTCTTTGCAGATGATTGTATGCTTATCTCTAGAGCCATTATTCATGATGTCATATATCTTAAAGCCATTATAGATTTCTATTGCATGCTGTCAGGTCAAGCTATCAACTTTTTCAAATCTCAAATCATTTTTAGTCCTAAAACCCCTTCAAGCACAAAAAATAAGATCTGTAACCTTTTTTGAGTGGGTCAAAAGGAATGGGTTTGGAATTATCATGGTGTGTCGGTTGCTGGTAATTCTCTTGTTTCATCTGATTTTAATTTTCTTATTGATAAAATCTCTGATAAGATAGCTGGATGGAAATGGCGAGCTTTATCATTTGCATGTAGAGTTACTTTAATTCACTCTATTCTTTCTTTTTTACCATTTTACTATATGTCCTCAATCGATGTCCCTCTCACAATACCTAAGAACCTAGAGAAGAAATTTCATGCTTTCCTTTAGGGGCATACAACTAAAAAGAAGAAGCTCCATTTACTTTCATGGGATACTATTTGTATGTCTAAGAAGCTTGAGGGCCTGTGATTCACTTCGTTAAACATCAGAAGGCAAGCCTTTCTTTGTAAGATGGCTACCTAATTGATGCTTAACCCTAACACCCTCTACGCCAAA
The DNA here is from genome assembly GCA_006176705.1 of Cocos nucifera. Classification (NCBI taxonomy): domain Eukaryota; kingdom Viridiplantae; phylum Streptophyta; class Magnoliopsida; order Arecales; family Arecaceae; genus Cocos; species Cocos nucifera. The sequence continues at coordinate 65,457 of QRFJ01001689.1, forward strand.
TTTGTTGCAGCTAAGTATGGCTTTGCTGGCTCTTGGGTTAGTTATTGAAAGCCTAAGATTTGCTCTCCCATTTGGAGTAAGATATGTGCTATCATCCCACTTATCCAATATCAATTTAAATGGCAAATTGGAATCGATCAATGTGTCGGCATTATATTTGATCCTTGGTTATCTAATATACCTATTAAGAGTTGGCTCACCTATGTTAACATTAATAATATCCACTCAGATCAGAAGGTTTTAGACTTCATCAACTCCAATCATACTTGGAACAAGAATCGCTTGGCTGCTATTTTTTTGGCTGATATGATGAACTAGATAACAAGCATCTCGATAGTGTATGGTCTTTGGTCTGATCAGCTTTTTTTGTCCAATGGTAGTTCTTTCTCTCCTTTCCTATAGGACTTCTATTCCTTGATTGCTCTCTCCCAACAACAAAACATCGATATTGATTTTATCTGGATCTGAAAACTGCAAGTTCCTATAAGAGTGCAAACTTTTTGGTGGAAACTTCTGAAGATGCGCTTATCGTGTAAGAGTTTATTAGCCCAACGAGAACTTTTTTCATATTCCGACTCATTGTGTGACCTCTGCCATTCTCATGAGGATTGTGCCCATGTCATCATCTCCTACCTCTTTGCGATGGCTTGTTGGCATTTGGTTAGCAGTAGATGGGATATTGAATTTTGTCCTAAAATTTTACAAAGCCTTTTTGACTTTATGACAGATGCCATAGTGGTTAGTAGTCTAAAATTTCTTTGGCATATGTGCCTTGGCTTCTTTGGAAAGCTCACAATGAAAGAGTTTTCCAACAAAATATTACTAATTCTTTCTATATTGCTAGGATTGCATCTACCGTGTTCACAATTAATTCTGAAACTATGCAGCAGTCACCTTTCAATCTCCAATTAAGGCACTGGGGTAGCCATTCTCATTCCTTTGATGCTTCTAAAGATATCTTAGTGGCTTGGTGCCCTCCCCCCTTAGGAGTGTTGAAGGTTAATTTTAATGCTTCTATGCATTCTGATAAGGCTGTTGCTACTTTCATTGTAAGAGATTATATAGATAAGCTTTTACAAGCTGGTGGAAAATGTTTGGTCCCATCCTTTGTGCCTTACATAGAGCTCACTGCTGCATGGTTGGGCCTTTATAATGCTGTCATCAAGCTTCAAGCTCAAAAAATTTGGATGGAAAGGAATTTATATATTGTTATTAATTAGGTCTCTAATCTAATTACCAATGATTCTTATGCCAAATCTCCTCTTTTAAAAGATATCATGCAATGAAAAAAAAACTACATTTTTTTTTATGCCTATCATGTGTTTTGAGAAGGTAATCAAGTGGCTGATTACTTGGTGAATTATGCTCTAAGTGGAGATTTTTACTATATCAACACCGTGTCTTTGCTCGCAGCTTGTTAATCTTTTGCAGGTTGATAGTAGATCTAATATTTTCTCAAGACGTGAAAATAGAACTGGATCTTCTGTCAATCAAAAGTTATAGCCACTCCTCATTAGCTGGGCCTTTATTTAAGCTAAATCTGTCATGTTTCATATTGGACAATACTTCTATTGCTTATTACATTCATTGCTTAATGGTTTGGTTATTATATTTATATGAACATGTTCCTCATGCTACTATGGATATTGCTTAGTATGTCAGTTATCTTCATATATTTTATGCTCTCTTAACCATTACCAAACATCAGTTACAGGATTACATCATTAGTGCTTGCTTCTGCAATGTTATCAGATGGATAGCTGACTTATTTCTATTTTATTGGATAAGCTATGCATATAGATGTCATCAGCATTCTCTAACTCCATGTTCCTGTTGTTCATCCTTCCAACATTCAGGGAATCGGTAGGAGATGTGTAGTTTACGAATCTAGTTAAACATTCTTTTGGTATGGCAACCTTTTTGCAAATCGTACTTTCTAAGTATCAATCACTTATGGTGGAGGTGGTTTTCATTGATTTCAATGCCATTTTATTCCTAACATGATTTACAAAGCTTTTGAGTTGGTCAAGCAATATATATTGACAAAATATTATGGAGATTATGGTTCTCTTATCCCAAATGATGTTTTCATTTTAACTGGTGAGGATTACACTTCTCATGTGATTGTGGGAAACAGATCTATGATTTCAGGATTAGATTTTAAAACTTTTTCAAATCTATGGAGCGGAAGAGATAAATTAATCTTATTAATTCATAAATACATAAGAAATAGCCCTAGATTTAGAATCTTACATGATTAAAGCATGCTATTAAATCATAAATTAAAAGATGAGAAGAAAACATGTTGATCATATCAACATAAATCTACACTAGATCAAATCTAGGTATGTAACAAGGAGATCATGTCATCTCTACCTTTGGAAGTCGAGTTTCTTTGCTCGCTGATCTAAGCCTGAGATTGTTGCTTCGAGCTGTACACGTGTTCGGCCTCTATATGTTGTCCATACAAGCTCTCGATCGTTGATCAGAAGTTCGATGCCCAAAAATTAGCATAGTATGCTAGTAGTGTGCTGATTCTTCTTCGACGGTCGATCTGAATCTTTTTTTTTCAAAACGTGAACTCTCTAATTTTCAAAAATCAAGAAAGAAGACTTGTGAAGCTGAGACTTCTCTCAAAAGCTTATAAATAATGAAGGAATAGATGTAGCAAAAAATTTTAGAAAAAGACCCTCTTCTTCTTCTTTGTTTCTCTCAACAAGACACCTTGGTTGGTGTCTCTACAAATCCCACGTCCAAGATAGCTTGCGCCCAAGCTTTCCCACGCCCAAGGAGCTCTCTTAAGTCTTTGGAATCTCTCAAAAAATTAGGGCCAAAGATCCTTTTTATAGAGAGTTAGGACAAAGTCTTTGTCTAGGTCAAATACCTAGTCAGGACTTGTCCAAATAAGGCAACATATAGGGAGCCCAACTCTTAGGCACCTCCTCCTTTTTTCTGCCATGGACCATCAGCAAATGGTGCACAAAACCTCCTCTATTTCCTCCAAAAAATCCCAAAGAAAAATCAGAGATGTGGATGGCACAAGGCAAGTATGTTAGGATAGATTCGTCAACTGTGGAATACGAATCACCCGCCCAAGATCACTTATAGGAGATATGGCACCACTTGTTGCTATAGAAAGATAGAAGAAGACAAACAAATACAATCATATATGTGGTTTGGCCTAAGTGTCTACATCTATGGGATATGCAATGCTTCACTATCGAGAAAGAATAATAGAGGAGATACAATCTCAACTCATCAACCCTTTCTCTGAATCCATAAGCACTCATCCATATAATGCTCTCATAGAAATCTCAAGAAGATCCCCCTCACAGATCTATCAATCCAAGATCCTCGATATCCCTGGACACTCTATGATCCTCTTAGCCTCTACATCAAGCCCCAGCCTTTATCCCTAGACAACCCCACCGTTCCAGGATACTCCCAGCTTTCTTGATGCTCTTGGCGCATCCTGAGACCTCTGGCTCTCCCTGAGACCTGCTCCTGGTCTCCCTGAGAAGCTTCTAGCACTCTCTACTGAGATATCCTCCTCGACTGCTGCACCATCAAGCCTCTCTCGACTCTCGTGCCTCTAGGAAGGTGCTACTACAACACTCCAGCACTGCCTACCTTGTCTCTGCATTATTTGAGAGATTTTCCTGAGACTCCCTGACTTCTTAGATCGTCAGGCTTTCTTATAAGTCCTAATCATTCCAATAGCCATCTGATCAGCTCCCGCGTGCTCTTCTGGCCGTTGGATAGCACAATAGCTCCATAGACCCCATGAATAGACCTGGTCTATGAGTTAGGGGCTGTAGACCTGTGAAAAGATTTCCACTCGCATGCCCATGTGCTGTTCGCCATTGTGCTGTTCGCCTTCATTAAGTCGACTCCATCAGAAATCAAGCTGGCTCGACAGCATTTCACTCGAGCACTGCTTTCTGTCTTTCTGAGAGAGCTAGCTCGAATCCATCTTGAGCCGGCTCGATCTCACCCTGAGCTGGTTTGGCTGCATATCCGAGCCAACCCGACTGTGTATTGGTTGATCTTTCTCATGACTCTTAAATTTCGTTCTTGGTTTATCGTGGACTGAATCTTGAGGCGCCAGATTTCAACATTCTCCACCTCGACTCGATATTCAACTCCACCTTAAATCTGAGAGCTTCCCATATAATACTACTCCCATATCCTGGGGCTACTGCTTGCTGCTTATGAATCGGCAAACATGGAAGTCGAGCTAGACCGCTCGATCCCAAATTGAGTCTCATGCCTGATCCATCTCCATCTAGAACTCCATCTTATATTGAGCTCCATCTGGCTTCTTCTTGCATATGAGAGCATCTATCTTGATTATGCCCTTCTTCTAACTTGATCACCACCACAGCAACATTTGGAACAACCTAAATCCTCCTGGCTCTGATAGTACTTGTTGGATCCTGGTACCTCTCTAATACCAATTGTTGGAGTGATGAAGAACAAAGTAGATGGCCAGTACCTAGGGCTTAAAGTTGGAACCAGAGAGAGAAGAGTAGAGTTTTTAGGAAGAAAAGCATAATTATATTTCACTCTATTATAAAAATACAATATCTAGATTTATATACCCTAGGTTTCTACTATACTACATGAATCCTAATAAATCCAAACTCGAGCTGAAAAACTCTCCTAGGCTAACCCAATACATGAAAGCACTCACCGAGTCCATGTATATATGTCTCATGCTCTTATCCCCTGAAACTAAACCCGACCCATAGATGAGTTAGCCTCCTTAAGACCTTATTGGTCCTAGCCTTAAGATCCTAGGATAAAAGCCTATCCTAGATCCAAATAGAAAATTCGAATAATTTTGTTCGCCACCATCGAGCCAGCTTTATTAGGAGTCGAGCTAGCTCGGCTGCATCTCACCCAAACTATATCTTCTGTTGCTTGAGATAGTTGGCTCGACTGCACCTCGAGCCGGCTCGATCTCAGTCCGAGCTAGTTCGACTACGTATCCGAGCTAGCTTGCCTGTGTGTCAGCCTCTTATCTTGGCTGATTCTTTTTCTTGGCTTTGATCCTTTGCTTCACCTTATGTTCAAGATCTCCGGAGTACCTATCAAGCTCCTCAAGATCCTCATTCCTGAACCTCAAGTCTGTGTAGGGCTACACGCCACCTTCATTTAGGATAACTCCTGTCCTAGCCCTAGGACTCACACCCATCCTAGTCTCCTGGAGCTAACACCCTGGCTCCTGTGGCCTTCCAAGGCTTGCGAGTACCATATCAAATCCTACAATCTCCATCTTGGTGCACCCAAGCCTTGGCACACCTGGCAATATTTTTCTATACGAACCTACTATCGATGCATGCCCTGATAGCTACTTATGCACACCTTGCCACCGCCATTCTTCTTCAGCTGTTGAGCTTTCTTTGAGGCCTTTAGAATGACTGCCTCTACCATTGAAGATCTTGGCTTGTACCTATGCACCATCCTGAAAATTATAGGAACCCTTTTGCTTGGCAGCTACATCAACTATCCCGGACTTTTCTGAAGAATTTGCAGCAATCTTATGCCGGCACTTGTTGCATACCTTGACACGATCTTCTCAGAATTTTACTTGTCCTCCTACACGTGCTGCTTCATCTGAAACTATGCATCTCCGACATTGGTGCTAGGATATTAGTCCTCTTGTACTCCTTCGCTCTGAACTTGTGTCAGATCTCTTTTCATCTGTGAAGCCACCTCTGTCCGGTGCTCCACCTGAAACCAAAGTCCCTCTAATGCTGCAGAAGTTGATTCTATAATCGATTCCTCCAAGGACAACCACTCAATGCTGCACTACTGAGCCTACCACTGTGCCTCAGATACATTCGCTGTCCTTTTGGATCCTTCACACTTCGCAGACCTATTCAAAACCATCTCAGATACACCGCACCCTGTGAGCTCCTTCGAGACCACCAAGAGCTTATCTAACTCTTCACTTACAGCAACTAAATCAATGAAATTCGAGTTTTCTCCTTCTTTGCACTTCTTCCAAAGCGGATATTCTCACTTAAAGTGCTCTACTTCATCACACTTGAAGCATCTCTTGAACCCCTTGCTATCCTTTCGCTGATCCTTCTTCTTTTCTTGCTTAGATCTCTCTGAAACCATGAGACCCTCCTGAAAGACTTTTCTCTTTGTTATCCATTTCCACTGCTCATTGGATTTTAGCACTGACACGATCTTCTTGTGCACCAACGTCTCCTTATCATATAGCAACATCGTCACCAACGAATTGAAGCTCTTGAATAGCGAACATAGTAGCAATAAATTTTTATCTTCCTCTTTAAGATCCACCCTAATGTTGAGTAAATCCATGCTCATCCGATTGAACCACTGAATATGCTCCATAACATCCTTGCCCTCTTGCATTTGAAGGCCGTATAGTTGCTTTTTCAGCATCAACTTGTTGCACATATTCTTCTCCATGTATAACTGATGTAACCTCGACCACAAACCCTTGGGTGTCTTCTCTTCCAACATGCCATACAGCACCTCATCTGCCAGACAAGCTCTAATCATGGTACATGCCCTTTTCTCTAAGGACATCCACTTCTTATCTGTCATCTCCTCCGACCTATCTGTCAAGGTCGAATCCAGTTTTATCTGAACCAACAGATCCTCCATGCTAATCTTTCATATCGTAAAATTTTTTTTTCCATCAAACTTTTTAAATCCTACCTTTAACCCATTGTTCTCCATGATCATATGAATCAAAAATAGCAAATAGGTGGATCTAAAAAATACCTTGACTAGAGACGGTGGACAACAGTCCTGTGATCTTTTTCTTCCTCACGAAGCTTGGTGAAAGCCTTTAGATCTAAACCTCGCTGCTGATCTCTACTGAAGTCCGATCTTCTTCCTCCTCCATGCTCAACCAAGCTCTAATACCACTTGTTAGGATAGATCCGTCAATTGCGAAATATGGATTACCTGTCCAAGATCACCTATAGAAGATATGGCACCACCTATTGCTATGAAAAGATAGAAGAAGATAAACAAATATAACCATATATGTGGTTCGATCCAAATGCCTACATCCATGGGACATGCAATGCTTCACTACTGAGAAAGAACAACATAGGAGATACAATCTCAACTCATCAACCCTCTCTCTAAATCCAGAAGCACTCATCTATATAATGTTCTCATAGAAATTTTAAGAAGATCCCCCTCACAGATCTACCAATCCAGGATCCTCGACATCCCTGGACACTTTGTGATCCTCTCAGCCTCTACATCAAGCCCCAGTCTTTGTCCCTAAGGAACCTCATCGTTTCATCACACTTACAGCTTTCTTGATACTCTTGGCACATCTTGAGATCCCTGGCTCTTCCTGAGACCTGCTTCTGATCTTCTTGAGAAGCTCCTAACACTCTCTGCTGAGATATCCTCTTCGGCTGCTGCACCATCGAGCCTTTTTCGACCCCCGTGCCTCTAGGAAGGTACTACTACAGTACTCCAACGCTCTCTATCTTATCTCTACACCATCTGAGGGGTTTTTTTGAGACTCTCTGACTTCTTAGATTGTCAAGCCTTCTTACAAGTCCTAATCATTTCAATAGCCATCCGATCAGCTCCCGCGTGCTCTCTTAGCCATTGGATAGCACAACAATCTTATAGACCCCATGAATAGACCTGATCTATGAGTTAGGGGTTGTAGATCGCATGAAAAGACTTCCACTCGCATGCCCGTGTACTGTTCTCCTCCATCGAGCTGGCTCCATCAGAAGTCAAGTTAGCTCGACAGCATTTCATCCGAGTATTGCTTTCTGTCTGCTTGAGAGAGCTGGTTCGAATCTATCTCGAGCCGACTCGATCTCACCCCGAGTCGGTTCGAATGCGTATTCGAGCCAGCTCGACTGTATGTTGGCTGATCTTTCTCATGGCTCCTGAATCTCATTCTTAGCTTATCGTGGATTGTATCTCGAGATGCCAGATTTCAACAAAGTTGGTTTTTTGCTTTCTTAAAATTCTATCTCATAGAATTTGAATTAAAATAAACTCCCTTGTTTGACTTGGTCCACAACTAATTGCCATTGTAAGAAAGAAAGGAAGAGATGGGGCACGCATGAACTCTCTTTGGCATGGAGAATCTCATGCAAAAATCAAAAATATGGGCATGGGGGGTGTGAGGAATTTATTGGCGCAAGAATAGGGAAGCCCTAGTCACACTAGGACTTCCAATTTGACTTGGTCCAACTTGATCTTTGGACCAAATAAAATCAGAATTTATTTAACTCAATTAGAATAGATCTTAGTCCAACTAATAATCTAATTAAATCAGATTAAATTAGACTTAATTTTGATTTAACTTTTATTTAAATTAGAGATTGGGTTGATACAAGTCCTAATTGAACTAGGACTCGTTTATCCTTGCAATTGCCTCATCCAATAAATTAATTGAACTTGGTCCAATCAAGTCTAAACTAAATATAATTAAATCATATTTAATTAGACTTAATCTCAATCCTTTGGCTTAATCAAATTAAGCTAATTAGCAATTCAATTGCTAATTGATTCTCCTGCAATACTTGCACTAGGTTAAACATCAATCGTATTGAATGTTTAACCTTAGAACGATTCTTAATTATCGATCAACCATTTGATCAGATCGAGAACTCTTATGCGTGTGATCTCATAGGTTCGATCTTAAGTTAATAGCATAAAAATAAATTTTTGTACCGATCAAAGTGACCATCTAGTAATGGTATCCGACGACCGGATAGGTCAAATATATAGAACAACATCTTTAGAACCCATATGAATTTAGTTTTCATATAATTCATCTTCTTGACCAAAATATTCGTAGGATACCTCAGAGTTTAACTGTCAACTTTGATTAGGCCATCCATATTGTATTTCAAAATACCAAATCCATCTTATGGATTATCCTGGCCAAGATTTTTGTTATATTAAAGTACAATGATGCATTTTTCTCCAACTCTTGGAGTGGGCAATCCCATCTTGATCACTCATCAACTTTATAAGTACTTGACTGTGCCTAAAAATATTTTATTACTGAATTAAAAATTCAGTTAGTCCGGTACCAAAGCACAGTAAGTTGCTTGCAAGCCACTATGGTGATCTCAGGTCTAAGGGATACTTATATCTATATTCCATCAGAGCAATTTTCGATAGTAGGATGCTCTAGAGTTGGTCACATTTAGTGATAATATACTCTTACATCTCACTTATATGCCATACTAGTATCTCCATGCTCCTTGGTTAAGAGGATAACCAACCTATATAGCATACAATGACCTATGCTCGATAAACGCCGTCGTCCTAATTAACAGCGTATAATTTGATTATGAATTATTTAAGAACTAATCGATAAATTCTTTTTTTATTGAAACTAAATAGTTCTAAGGACTTCATCACAACAATGGAGTTTATTAGAAGATGTAGACTTTATGATGAAAAAAATTAAAATATTTATTTTATTCATTAATAAATTAATTATAATTAGAAGATAACTTAACCATCAACAGGCCGATGATTGATTTTAGGACATATTTCCTAATAATGCTTTGAGGCTTTGGCTGGTATTTCATTTACTCTCTAAATGATGTTCTTCATGTACTTATTAGTGATGGGAATTGGCCCCTATTTCAAATGTTACCTCCCCCAAATGATGCATTACTGAATTTGTGCATATTCAGTTTATCTTATACAAATATTGAGGTTTTAAGTCGCTATTATTCATATGACCCAAATGATGCTGTGCAGCTAAATGTTACTGATGGGAATGGTCCTTTATTTATAGCCATGTTTCAAATAGGGAAGGCTTGGATTATAACCATATTTCAAATAGGGAAGGCTTGGATTTTTTTCACTCATACTACCGTTATCTCGCAAACTAGCCTCTCACATTGCGACTGCACTATCAAGATATACTTAAATGCCTCTATGCTATACCTGTGGTTCACATTATTTATGCTATAGTTTATATATATATATATATATATATATATATATATATATATATATATATATATATATATATATGTACACACTTTGGGAAGAAATATGGATTGCCTTCATCTTTACATCTCGCACTGTATCCCCAAGTTGCTATCTATATTTTGTCAATTTTCTTGGGTTAGCTGCTGTGCAAAGCTTTTGTAGATCGTGGAGCAGGTTGGTTTACAGGAAGTTATGTTCTCCACCCCAATCTTTGAAGGTTATATGTTCTAGTTTATACCCTTGTTTCAGGTTTTGTCATTTTGGTATCCTTATATTTTTGGTAATGCCTATGGCAGCTGGCTACTAGATCAGTTATTCTGGTAGTAGCTACTGCTGGACTGATACATTGTAATCCTCCTTTATTTCCATATATAATATGCCTTGGGCCCCCTCTTTTACCAATAAATATATATATATATATATAGACGGTCAAAAATAGTAAAAGCAAAAACTTAACAAGGACTTGCCAAATATATATATCTAATTATGGAACATCAAATAAATTGAGCATCTAAATAAGAAAGATTAATAGATGATTACTTAAAAGAATGAGCATCCCAAGATTCTTATTCTAAAGTCATTCTCCAATTGCAGTTAATTATGACTTTAGGTTTTCTTTTTTATTAGATAAATTTGATATCCTTTGATAGATGGTAATGCTCGATCAAACTCTTAGAGTTATGACTAAAGTCTTCTTTTGTGGCTATCGAATGAACACCATAGGTCTTGATACTAAAATCAATACTATATTTATAATAGTCAAAAAAAATCTTTAAATTTACTCAATAATCCAATCCACTTTGAAAAAATAAAAGATGACGATCTATAGAAAAGAAAAAAAAATTTCAATTTGTTCAAATTGAATCTCAAAAAAGAATAATAGAAGATAAAAAACCTGTGAAAGTAGGATTCTTAGTCCCCATCTCGTTAATTAATTTGGATAGACTATTATAAATTATCCATTTATTCTAGTGGTCAACTTTTTTAGAATCCAGATCTGATTTTTCTTTTAGTTAAAAGAGGAATGAAGTAGAAAGTAGTAGTTAGATCCTTTTTAATGTCTTTCAATCAATGTATACAAAACTATAGCACAACCTTTTCATATATTGGTACTAGCTAGATCTATCCTTGAGAATTGAGTCAGATTTCCTTCCTAGTTGGGACTAAATTTTTAAATAAAAATATTATAAACATTTTAAATATAGATGAAACCTAGATTGTCAACTTTACCTTCTACCACATTAGCAAATTGCCCCCAAATTGAGAGTTACGTCCTCTGAAAGTTTCAATTCATAAATAAGTCTTGGATGTGATGGATCTTGCTTCCAAAATCCTATTCAAATCTATTCATAATGGCCAACTTGATCCACAATAAACCCAGTGACCCTCTTGGTTCCGGTGCATATAACTTCTAAGGCCTTACATAGGATGACCTATGGGTGGATTAGTATTTGACTTATTGAAAAACTGTCAATGGAATTGAAACCTAATTTTATGTGTCAAATCCTTAAGTTGGCCTTCCGAGTATATTTATCTTGTTCAATTAAAGTCAACCTCAACTCAAATTAATTGTTGTTGAGATCGTTTGCCACAAAATTGAAATCATCAAATGTTAAAATTGGGATGTACACTATGGCATGGTATTTGATAATAGCTTGCTTGGGATGCATTCAAACATAGGCTCATATATTGGCTAATTTTCAACTACGCTTAAACTGAGATTCATCTCAGGAGGATCTTCTGAAACAATTAAGGAGTCATTTACTTACACTAGGGGATAACCATGCCTTTTCTTGTACTAGTCATAGCTTAAGCATGATTTATAAATTATAAATTAATGAGGCTAGTTTGAACTCAAGTCTTATCAAAAGTTAGATAATGGAGTTCAAGATCCACTTAGCTACAACTAAGTTAGATTACATGTACTTGAGAAAGAGGAAAGGTTTTAACAATGAATTGTTTAATAATACATTTTAGGTTAATCTCCTCCACTTGACTGCTTTTCCCAACCCCATGTGGCTCAGACAAAATATATGGGGATAAAAAATGAGCCAAGATGACAATTATATTAATTACATCAATAATTGACTTGCAAGGGATATTCAAAATCATGACCTATAGCAAACTTTTCTTCGAAAACATATAGTTGTTCACTTAAATTCAAAATCTTAACTCTTTTGATACGGGTTATTGCTGCATATCAGAGTTATCTTTGGTTAATAAATAAATATAAATTCTATAAGATGCAACACAAAAACACTAACAAAATATAAGTTCATGCCTTATTATTATATTATAGATGCTTGTTGAATTTACATATACTACTATTTGGCACATTTGATGTGCATATTTCCAGTTGAAGGGAGCATTTGTTGCATGGTTGTGATATCAACAACTAGTTTGTTTGGAGTAGAATTGATAGATAATATACTTCCAATTTAATGTTATGTTTCTTTATCCCTCATCTTAGAGTATATTTTTAGGGTTATAGTTGTTAAAATGGTATGTAAATTGAGAATGAAAAGATGTGGGGGAACATATTATATGGAGGTGGAGATTCATGTGCCCCAAAATATTCAAGCTTTCTCTATATAAAGATGCATTTAAATTGGATTTCTTCAAGCTGGACATAATTAGTTGTGCATAGCTTTTATTCAACTCTTCTCTATTTCAAGCTCCAGAGTTTTGCCTCAAGCCTGGAAGTATTGTTCATTTTACAAAACCATATTGGACCAAATCTCAAAGTTGAGCACAAGCCATTTCCCTAGTTCGATAACTCCTACTTTATAGTCACTTATAAATAACCGCATCTTTGATACATAAATGATTGCAGCTCTCTAGGTTTACTTAGTTCTCTCCTCCTTTAAGAAGAAATATGAGAGAACTAAACCAGCTAAAAATTTTGTTGCCAAGTTATATAAATACAAAATATAATATTTAACTAGATAAGGGATCACCATCATCCTTATATATGTTATCTTATACGAGAGCCATACACCAAACTTAAATCTCTACCATGCATTTATGTTTTAAAAATTTTTTTCTTTATACTCTCCTTTGAAAATATTGCTAATAATAGAAAATAAATCAAACCCATGCTAATAAGGGGTCTTTTTCAGAATATAGAAGGGTTATCCTGGACCGAAGTAGAGGCCAGACTCCAATCTAGGCCATACATACACAGACTTAGTGTGGCCAAATATATATATATATATATATATATATATATGAACAAAAACTATGCTATGGTGTTTCCCATGTCCACAAAAACTATACAATCACGCATCCCATGTCCCTTGAATTAATTTAAGCATTCCATGTGCCAATACAGATCTAAAATTAAGAAAGCAAAAGAAGAAAGTTGTATAAACTAAAACTTAGTATATCATAGCCATCCATAATGAAAAATAAATGGAAAATAGGTAGGCCAAATTTGAGATTTATAAGGATATAAATGTCATTTTACCTTTTCTCGACCTTGCTAAATATCTTGAGGCACTAGTTCATGGAATGGGAATGGTGCTCAAATCCACTGTATCTCTGTTACTTATCAACTATATGTGGCTTCACCTTACACCAATTTATAGAAAGGCTGGTTTTAGATGGAGAAAAAGTTTTACATTCTTCCATAAGCTATGAAATCTATCATGCACCACCACTATAAATTCTATTGGATCAACTCTTCTTTAATATCCCAACCTTCCAACACTAACCAAGGCAAAATCTTGATTTATTGGAGTGCATGCATGTAAAAAGTTCTAACAAGTATCAACCCCACTATCATTAATTTTAAGATATTTAATTAGTACTGTCAGCAAATATTACTATCTTCTAGATACAAGATAAATAATTTTGTCCAGCTCTCACTGTATATTGCCATTTTAAAAATAGAGTTATGAAGGCTAAAACCTAACTGTCCAAGTGTTCCCATTATTATAGAAACCAACACAAACGGTTACTCCATCCTTAATCACTTCCCATCGGTTGCAGAATTATCACAACAAACAACTCAGGATGTGGTTCTAGCACATGAGATGGAGAAGGGTAATTAAAAAGAAGAATAGGATGAGGACAAAGTAATTAGAAGCTCCTAACAAGTTTTGTCTGTTCATTTGAGAAGAAGGTCACTTGGACGAACAAGATCGAGCCTTTCGAACTTTTTGCCAGTGAACCCAAGGCTAAAACCAAACTCTAATAAGTAATGCCGAACTAACTTAGAAATGATGCATAAAAATATTACACATTTAATGTGCAACCATATTATCAGGCTTCGCATTGATAGCCTATATCTTCTCAAATATTAGCTATCAATTAAAGCTCTAAGATAACCTCATAGCTTGGTAATTCTTTTATGTGAGATTTATATATTTGATTTGATTGGAGAAAGAAAGAAGCAACTCTTTTAATCCACTCAACTTAGACCTCTGATAGAAGATATTAGAAAATAATTCAAGTTTAAAAACCAAGGTTTTGAGCCTTTTTTGCTTTCATTAATTGATGATAGAATTGATACGTAAAACCTCTATTCATACAAGTAAGGCACATATATCCAAATTTAAGTCAAATTCCTTCTCAAGTTAAAAGAAGAGAAAGCTTTTTCTAAAAATAATAAATAATTTCTATCAAAAAAGTGTTTAAGAGTTAGATCTTGAGTCCTATATTACCTTTGTCTCCAGCTATATTGTCTAATTTCTCTTGAACTGAGAGATATATTGGTTATAGAATTACCAGGAAACAATATTTTTACTTCGATCAGCCTACTTTAAATCCTAAAACTTATTAAGTATTCACATCTATGAGATTGGATGAACCCTTCAAGGGTGGTAGCACCCTAGTATTTGTAAAATCTTTGTTTCGCCATCTGGAACACCAATAACAAATATCATATGGGAAAGCTATGAATTTTGGAAGTTATGATTTGCATTAATTGAGTTCTGGACGTAGCATATCTTGCCCCCAGACCACATTCAAACCTATTTGAGGTAGTCAAATTGATCCATTATCGATCTAATGATAATCCTAAATCAGTGATACCATAACATGTAGCACTACTATTTAGGTAAAAAGAATAATTGGCTATGTAAAATTGAAACCAACGGTAAAAGGGGCATTATCATCTACCCTTAAAAATTACGTCACAAAAAATAATTATCCACATAAATATACTATCGGTATTTAATCCAAAGCATCGATAATGGGTGATCTTAATTTTTTATTTTGGCAAACCATTTAGCAAAATTTGCATAGGAAATAAGGCTAATTACCAATGCAAAAAAGAAATGTAAGCAATTAACCTAATTACCTACGCTAATTTAGCATCAACAAATATTTTTTTTCTTTATTTATTTTTTTTATTTTATTAAAATATTTGCCTATGCAATATTTGCATAGGTAATGAGGCTTATTGCTTATGCAAACTTAAAGTGTAAGCAATTAAACTAATTACCTACACTTATCTAGCATCGAAAAATATTTTGGCACATTTATTGATGAAATATTTGTGTAGGAAATTAGGCTTATTTTCTACGTAAATGAAAACATAGGTAATTATCCTTATTGGCTATGCTTATGTAGCATCAAAAAATATTTTATTAAAATAAAAAAATAAATAAATAAGCAAACCTTTGCTAATGCAAATTTTTGTAGGGAATAAGCCTCATTGCCTAGCTACACTTCAAGTCTACGTAGCTAATACAACTCATTTCCTATGCTAATTTTGCATCAAAAAATATTTTATAAAAATCAAAAAAAAAATAAAAAGTAAAAACATAATTATCTATGTGAGATAAAATCATAGGTAATTAGGGTTATTGCCTACGCAAATCTTGTGTCGGCAAATATATTTTTTAATTAATTTTTTTATAAATAATTTGCTAGTTCATACATGCATGATTTGGATTTTATGATCACCACTATATAAATGATAAAAATAGTAGTAAAAATTATTTATCTAAAAAATTACTTTAATCAGATGTCGTCTAGCTTTTTGATCACTCATTTTTTATTTAATGATCGAAATAATTTTATGCTAAATTGACCATCATAATGATGTTTGATTAAAATAAAATTTTGATAGTGTACTACAAATATCATCAAGATTATTATTGCAAGTTTTCAGATATACTAGTTGTCTCTATCTATTAGATTATTATATAGTTGTTTATGGCTATCAAAATTAAATTTTATTGATTGACATAGTTAGGGTTACCGAATCGAGGTGAGCTTTTGTGATGATACTCTAACGATAATTATTTAGATAATAAATAATGAAGATAAACTTTAAAATTTAAAATTATATTAGTAAATTATTTAGATAATGATAAATTTATTTATAAAAATAAAAAAAATAAATTAAAAAAATAATTTTTTGACATAAAATTTGCATAGACAATAATCCTAATTGCCTATGTTTTTACCTTACGTAGGTAATTATACTTATTGCCTATGCTAATTTTGCATCAAAAAAATATTTTATGAAAATAAAAAATTAATGAAAAGTAAAAATATTTGTCAATGCTAAGTTAGCATCGAAAATAAGCATAATTACCTACGTAAGACGAAAGCATAGGCAATTAGTATTATTGCCTATGCAAATTTTATGTCGATAAATATTTTTTTTAATTAATTTTTTTAAAAATAATTTGCTAGTTCATACATGCATGATTTGAATATTATGATCACTATCGTACAAATGATGAAAGCAGTAGCAAAGATTATTCATCTAAAAAATTATTTTATAATCAGACATTATTTGACCTTTTGACCATTCATTTTTATTTAACGATCAAAATTATTTCTTGCTAAATTAACCATAACAATGATGTCTGATTGAAGTAAAATTTTGATAGTATGCTATAAATATCACCGAATCATCATTATAAGTTTTTGGATCCATCGATAGTCTCTATCTATTAACTCATCATATAGTCGTTCGTGATCATCGAAATCAAATTTTATTAATCAACAAGTTAGGGCTATCAGATCGAGGCATAATTTTGTGATGATACTCTAACGATAATTATTAGATAATGAATGATAAAGATGTCTTTTAAATTCTAAAATTATATCGATAGATTATTTAGATAATAGTAAATTATTTATGAAAATAAAAATTAATTAAAAAAATATTTTGTTGATGCAAAATTTGTGTAGGCAATAATTCTAATTTTTTATACTTTATACTTATTGCCTATGCTAATTTTACATCAAAAAATAATTTATGAAAATAAAAAATTTAATAAAAAGCAAAAATATTTGCTGATGCTACGTTTGCATCGGTAATAAGCATAATTATCTATGCAATATAAAAGCATAGGCAATTAGAATTATTGCCTACACAAATTTTGCATCGATAAATATTTTTTTAATTAATTTTTTTATAAATAATTTATTAATATAATTTTAAAATTTAAAATTTATTTTTATCATTTGTTATCTAAATAATCATCATTAGAGTATTATTATGAAAGTTCATCTCGATCCGGTAGTCATAGCTATGTCGATTAATAAAATTTGATTTCGACGGTCATAAATGATCACATAATAATTTGGTAGATAGAGATCATCGATGGATCTAAAAATTTGCAATGATGATCTTGATGATATTTGTAGCACACTATCAAAATTTTACTTTAATTGGACATCATTATTATGATAAATTTAGCATGAAATAATTTTGATCATTAAATAAAAATGAATGATCAAAAGGCTAAATGGCGTCTGATTAAGATGATTTTTTAGATAAATAATTTTTGCTACTGCTTTCATCATTTACACAGTGATAATCATAAAATTCAAACCACACATGTATGAACCATCCACATTAAGCAAATTTTATAAAAGCATAAGTATTATTACTTAAGGATCTTAAGAATGAGTATCAAAAGATATATAGTTTTGGATGATTCATATACCTACGATTTAAATTTTTATGATCACTATTATATAAATGATTAAAATAATAGAAAAGATTATTTATCTAAAAAATTATCTTATAGTCGGATGTCGTTTGATCTTTGGATCACTCATTTTTTATTTAACAACTAAAATCATTCCATACTAAATTGATCATGATAATGATGTTCGATTGAGATAAAATTTTGATAGTGTGCTATAAATATTATCGAAATCATCATTGTAAGTTTTTGCATCCATCGATGGTCTCTATCTATTAGATTATCATATGATCATCATGGTCATCGAAATTGAATTTTATTGATCGACATAGCTAGAGCTACTAGATTAAGACAGATTTTTATAATGATACTCTAATAATAATTATTTAGATAATGAATGATGAAGATGAGCTTTAAATTTTAAAATAATACTGATAAATTATTTAGATAATAATAAATTATTTATAAAAATAAAAAAATAATTAAAAAAATATTTTGGCGATGGAAAATTTGTATAGGTAATAATTCTAATTGCCTATGCTTTTACCTTTTGTAGGTAATTATATTTATTGCCTACGCTAATTTTACATCAAAAAATATTTTATAAAAATAAAAAAATTAATAAAAAGTAAAAATATTTGTCGATGCTAAGTTAGCATCAACAATAAACCTACGCAAGATAAAAGAAAAGGCAATTAGGCTTATTGCCTATGTAAATTTTGTATTGGCAAATATTTTTTTTAATTAATTTTTTTGTAAATAATTTATCGATTCATACATGCATGATTTGGATTTACGATCACCACCATGCAAATGATGAAAATAATGGCAAAAATTATTTATCTAAAAAAATTTATTATAATCAGATGCTGTTTGACCTTTTGATCACTCATTTTTTATTTAAAAATCAAAATCATCCCGTACTAAATTGATAATGATAATGATGTCCAATTGAAGTAAAATTTTGATAGTATGCTACTAATATCACTTATATTATTATTACAAGATTTTGGATCCATCGATGGTCTCTATTTATCAGATTATCATGCGATCGTTCGTGACCGTCGAAATCAAATTTTATTGATTGACATAACTAGGGCTATTGAATCGAGGTGGGCTTTTATGATGATACTCTAATAATAGTTATTTAGATAATGAATGGTAAAGATAGGCTTTAAATTCTAAAATTATATTGATAAATTATTTATATAATGATAAATTATTTATAAAAAATAAAAAAAATAAAAAAATATATTTTGATGCAAAATTTATGTAGGCAGTAAGCCTAATTGCCTACACTTAAAGCTTATGTAGGTAATTAGGATAATTTTCTATGCTAAATTAGCATCGATAAAATTTTTTATTTTTTATTATTTTTTAATTTTAGTAAATATTTATCGTGCTAATATAGTGTAGGTAAATATCTTGTTTGCCGATGTTAAAGTTTATGTAGGTAATTATATTATTATCGACATAAATTTTACATCAATAAATAATTATAAATAAAAATAAAATCTGCCAAACCCATCTCCCTCTGCACATTTTCGTTTCCTGCCCTCGCCCTTCTATTCCCCCCACATCGTGCATTTTCGACTCTCGCCCCCGCCTTCCTATTTCCCCCAAACCTAATCCTACCCCCATTTCCCTCTCTCCCTCCCTCTCCCTCAGCCATTGCCACTCTCACCATCGATCGTCACCACCACCATCGTTGCTGCCTTTAAAAGGTAAACCCTTTTTTTTTGGTTCTATGGGGAAGGGAGGAGCGGGGAGGGGGAGGGTGGGTTTGGGTGCCCAGGCAGGAAGGAAGGAGAGAGAGAGAGGGTTTTGGCGAGGGTAAGGTGGTGGTGACAGGCGCGGACCTACAGGATGGGGTGGAGGGGTGCTGCGGATCGGTGGTGGGGTGTGCAGTTAAGAGCAGGCCTAAATTCAAACATTTGAAGCAATCGAGGCCAGGAGGTGCCACGGGGGTGGGGGTAGTGGTGACGGGCTGGGGGTGAAGGACAGGGGGGTTGTGTTCCTGTGAATGGCCGTCGGGGCCCGAGGGAAGGGGGCTAGTCGTGCAGAGTTTGGGGGCAGACTGTTAAGGCCCAAGGGGGAGGGGATGGCCGTCAGGGCTGGGGGTTGATGGCCAAGGGGTTGGGGGCGAAGTGGCCATGGTTGGGGGGGGGTTATGGTGTGCGGGGGAAGGAGGAGGAAAAAATAAAAAAAATATTTTTAAAAATTAATAATTTATTAATAAAAATAATAAAATAATAAAAATATTAATAAGTATTAAAAATAATAAAATAAAAATAAAAAATTTAAAAATAAATTATTTTTTATAATAAAAATAATTAGATTTTTAAAATAATGATAATTTTTTCTTAAAAAAATAATTTTGAAAAATGTGAGGGGGCATTGACAAGAGGGGCCGGCCCATGGGTTGAATGGGTCAGGCTAGCCCAACCCATGGGCCAAAAGGGCTGACCCATGGGGCCTAGCCTATTTTTAGGGCAAAATGGATGATGCAGGGGGTGGAAGGAGATCCTTTAATGGGTTTCAGGTTTTGGGTTTCATCCCAAAATCTGAATCCGATTTGCTTCATTAGGTTACGTGGCACTTTTGCATTTTAGGTCCTATAGATTGTAATATTTGATCTGATCAATCCTCAATTATTTACAGTTTAGTCCCTATTATGGAATTTATTGCATAAGATACATGGATAAAAAAACTCATATATCTTATATTTCATATTTAGTATTGATGTAATTTTTATCCATATTATATTATCTCTAATATGTTGTTTGATACAGGCATGCCACTAGGAGGACAATCTCATAAGAGGACCCATGCGGAGATGTCTGTGCATCTCCATCTCAGTAGTAGTCTCCTGATCAGATAGTTACACTATAAGAATCTAGATTATTAGCGATAGCGAAACACCATCGCTAATAGTCAATCTGCCATCGCTAGTAACACCGTCGTCGCTAATACCATCATAAAAATCAATCTAAAAAATTTTTATCATTAATTACCATTATTATGATGGTAAACCTAGTCGTCGCTAATAAGGCTATTAGCAATAACTTTTGTGACAAAAAAATTCTATCACTAATAATTTTTAATGTTTAAATTAATTTTTTTAAAAAATATTAGCAATGGAAATGTTGTGGCTAATATCATTACTAATACTTAATAGCGATAGAAACTACCATCGCTAGTGCCATCTTTAATACTTTTAAAATTTTAAATCAAATAAAATAAAATATTTTAAAAAATATTAATTATGGCTAGTGATGTCGCTAATAATTATTAGAGACCAAACATGCCATCGCTAATGGTATCTCTAAACTTTTATAATTTTTAAATAAAATAAAAAATTTATTTTAAGAATTATTAGTGATGACAACTTCATCTCTAAAGTTGTCACTAATATCAATGCTAATAGTTAATTTATATTTTTTAAAAAATAATAATAATATTTAAAAAAATCTATTTTAATTAATCATAATGAATTATGATTCCTAATACCTATTATAATTAAAATTCAAAGATAATCTGATAATCAAAAAATTAAAAACTAATTATATTTTATTAAAATATAAATTATATATATATATTATAAGTAATTTTAAAGAAAATAATACACCAAAAAAATGCATCAAAAAAAAAATCAAGTCCAATCCTCATCATCGCCTATCTTTTCCTCTTGCTCTTCTCCAACAGCTGGTGAATCAGAGCTAAATATCCCAGCATCCTATAATAAAAAAATAAAATAATATTAGTAAATTTTGATATGGAGGCGTATCTTTCGATGTGGAGGCATATCTTTCGATATACTATTCCTATTCTTCAATAAATTATTCTTACACATTTGATTTGATGATACGGAGCTATAGACACCTCCGACCCATTGATTGGATTGTTAGATTGAATTTTTAGCCCCTAAATCCTCTTCTTGGACTCAAACCTAAATATACGAAGCTTCTAAATATAAAAATTTAAAATAAATAAAAAATTTAATAATATAATTATTTGATGTGATGGCTGAAATATTGAGTCTAGTTGATCGCACAGTAGCGGTCTCGAAGAAGCTCCACGACCTTATTATGGATGGTATCAAGGAGATCCTAAGATCACTGGCTTAGAAGCCTCTGCACAACCTCCTCCATGTGCGCATCGCTTCAGGTCTGGGACGTCAAGGCCTGTAAAGACACTAAAGAATATTGAGATGGTGGAGGGTTGAAGCTATGGTTGAATCCTCTAATCCGACTCCTACTCACCCCTCGGTGGTGCTGAGCCATTCCTCAAGATCAAGGAAGGCTGAGAAGATGGGTCATCATCATACCTCTCAGCAATGTACTCCACATAACGCATCTGCACAGTTTAGAAATACATTAATTTTAATATAAAATCAGATCCTATAACAACTTAATTAGTAAATAAAGTTTGAAATTTTTACCACGATCTGTTGCAATGTAGAATCTAAATAGTCACCAGTCCTTCTAGACTGGTGTGTGCCCCACCACAATTGTAGTTGGTTTGATGGACGATCCAGCTGCCATATCTATAATAAGTAAATAATAAAATTAAATTAATTAAAACATGTATATAAAAATTTTTATAGTTATAGTAAAGAGTTTTGGTATTGATTTCTTATCAGTCTATCAGTCATAACATATGTGCCAACCGAGCCACCCATATACTTGATCGAATTTTACTGGATAGCCCGATTCAATCGGGCCCTCTACCACCTACCGAAGTACTCCTCACTTCTTCACTAGTTGTAGAGGGCCTGCCATATGTCTGCCCGTATCTAATGATCCATGAAGGACCTTCAGTCCGATGGTGATTGAAAACTAGAGTGCTAGATAGCATACTGCCTGAGATTGTAGAGGCCATCTTAGAGCCTTCGTATGACCATCTCCTCGAAGGTCTGATAGCCAGCCTCCTCATCCTGGAGAGTCTCGAATCGGTAATACTCCTATAACATAGAAGCAAGCGTGTATTAATATATAATTAAAATACCAATATATCAGAAAGAAATAAATTAAACTAGTTTTGACTTATCAAGAACATCTCTTAGGCTACATCATGAGCTCCCAACGGCCAACTCAAGAAATCATTCACTAGGCCTAGCATCAATCGGTGTATGATCCTGGTAACAATACGAGATGTTGAAGGCTCTCTGAATGTACTGCAAAATTAATTTTGAAGAATAAATATTAATTCTAAAATTACTAAATTCTAAAAATATTAATTAAGTATGTAGCATTTACGAGCGGCTATGGATATAGAAGATTTGCCTATCCTTCGATCGAGTCAGAGATGCCATGAGCCAGACGGGTCCTCGACCATGGTGCTATGTCTGAGAGCTGATGGCTGCTACTACATGCGATTGTGGGGTCATTGGTGACCCTCTGTCCTTCGAACCTGAGCACAAAAAATCTAATATAAAAAATGCTATATTAATTAATAAATAATAAAATAATATAAATAAGAATATATAAAGTATTAGAGCTTATCGTCCAATGTGAGAGGTGCAGAACCATGAGACTCGGCCATGCATTTGCTCTCTCCTCGAGAGCTCTGTCCTCAACTAGCATGGCTCCGACCTCTAAAAAATATGATATATTCTTCAAAAATAAAAATAAATAGATGCATCAAATTAATTATATAATTATGGATGGTAATGTAAGATTTAAAATGATGCAAGATAAGTAATTAAAATGATTAAAAAATTATATACTTAGCACTACTCATCGAATTTTTCAGATGTTTGGTATCCTTTAGACTCTTCTTCCGATTCTTCCTCTTCTTCCACCTCTTTCTTTTCTTCTTCCTCTTCTTTTTCCTCTTCTTGGAAAGGATTGTCTTCTAAAATAATCTCAGTTGGATCTACCTCCTCATGTTGGCTATCTTCACGTAGGAGTATTTCTAGAGCATCAAATTCCACATCATCGAAGGATTGATGAACTCCTACTGTCTCGTTCTTATGAAAGCATTCTAATAATTAGAGCTCTCCTTCTTCTTTAAGTGTATAATAAATGACTCGAGATTTAATTTTGCATATAGCCCATCAATCTTTTCTTTCCCTTTTTCTTGATGGAAAAGGAGTATAATATACTTGAGTAGCTTGTGCAGCTAGTACAAATGGCTCGGTATCGAACCATTGGCACTTAAATAGAATGATACTATTACCTTCAATGTAGCTTATCTTAATCACTTCTTCAAGGATTCCATAGTAATTACTCTTCGACTTATCTTTCCACCAGCTGCCTTTCATACTTACACCACTGTTCATTGCTTTTATAATTTTCATATTACTAGGTGTAAAATTTAAAATCATTTATGTTACAACCACTATAGCATGTCACATATTTTTTAGGCCTGTAACCTAATGGTCTCAGCTTTCTTGGTATGGACTTGCTGCCTTGAATGACCAATTGATGGAACCAATATACAAAGTTCTCTAAGCATAGTATTGATATTTCTTCATTAGTTATACTTGAATTTTCTCGTTTCAGCTTCTCAGCATAGTGCCTAAATATGCATAAGATAAGTATATTGAAATAAGTGATTAAAGAGATGGGATTATAATAGACACTTATAGGACATGTGGATCGATCTCTGCACAGTTTAGCAAAACACATGTTTTTGCTTGTCGAAGTTTAGTATCGAAGAAAATCTAATGAATCTCAAGCCCAAATTCTCAAGCAGGATAGGCAAATATTGAAATCTTTCACTCTGATCCCTTAGTACCACCATCATCATTTTGACCCACTTGGTCTGTACATTTGAATTAAAATAGTGTTGGCTGAAATTTGAAATCTTTTCTATTATGAAAGCCTCCATAATAGAACCTTCGACTCGGGCCTTATTGTTTACTTTCTTCTTGAGATAGTGCATGTATCTTTTAAATGGATACATCTACCTGTACTGCACTGGACCCCCGACCCTAGCTTCATATGCTAGATGAATCATAAGATGCTCCATGGAGTCAAAGAAGCTTGGAGGAAATATCTTCTCTAACTTGCATATGGTCTTTACACTGCTAGCCTCAAGACTGGATATGTGGTCGGTGGATAGTTCAGTAGCATAAATATCTCTAAAGAGAAGGCTAAGCTTGATTAAAGAATTCCATATGGAGTTGAGAAGGAGATCATGCCAAGCCAATGGGAGTAATCGTTGCATGAATACATGATAGTCATAGCTTTTTAGCCCATAGAATCTATAATTTTTGACATTGACGCACCGAGCTAGAATACTTGCATAACTATCTAGGAATTTAAGACTTTTACACCATTCACAAACATTCTTCAACTACTCCCTTGTTAAGCTATAAGATACTTTTGCTTCAAAAATTTTCCAGATGATACCTCAATCAGCTCTAATAGAGGATGCTTGCATATGTTCTTCATATCTGCTCGAGCCTTGGAATTATCCTTCGTCTTGCCCTTGACATCCATAATAGTATAAAAAATATTATCGAATATATTCTTCTCGACATGCATGATGTCAAAGTTATGATGGATCAAATTGATGGACCAGTATGACAATTTCTAGAAGATGCTTCGCTTCATCCAGCTATGAGTTCTATTGAACCCCCAAGGCTTCTATTTGTCAAATTCAATGCTAAATAGGACTTTGTCCAATTAGGATATCCTCTGAAATACTTTCATACTACTAAATTGCTAGGGTGCATGGTCCTTCTCTATTTTATTCTTTTTGAAACTATCCCACTGCTTTCGAAAAGAATGATGCTCAGGAAGGAATTGACGATGATAATCGAACCATCGGGGCTTATGACCATGCTCAAGCTGAAATGAGTTTATATTCTCCATATAATAGAGACATGCTAGCTTTTCATGAGTGCTCTATCCTAACAGCATCTCATAAGCAAGAATATCACTAATGGTCCACATCAACCAGCCTTCATTACAAAATTCTGCTTCTTCAATGCATCAAAAGTACGAATGCCATCAGATCATAATAATTTTAGCTCATCAACAAGAGGCCTTAGATATTCATCAATGCTTCTACTAGGATGTCATGGTCCAAGAATGAGTAATGTAAGAAAGATATTATGTTCTTTTATGCACATCTCAGGTGGCAGATTGTATGGAGTAATAAAGACTGGTCAACATGAATAAGAGGCTATTGCATGACTGAATGATATAAAGCCATCAGTAGATAGACCCAGTCAGACATTGCATGATTCTTGAGCAAATAAAGGATGGCAAGCATCAAATTGCTTTCATGTCTTGCTGTTTGATGGATGACACATCATATCGGAATGCTTACATGATCCTTTTTTTATGCCATCTCATCTGCCCCGTAGTACTCTTGGACAAGTAGAGCCTTTAAAGTCTAGAAGTGAGAGGAAGGTATCGAAGAACCTTGTATGGTATGTTCTTTTGATTCTTATCCTCTTGCCTCAGCTTAAATCAGCTTGCACCGCATACACTGCATGAGCTCTTCTGTTGATCTCTTTATAGAAAAGCATGCAACCATTACGGCATGCATCTATTTTTTCATATCCCATGCCCAATCCTTTCACCATTTTTTCGAAGCATAAAAGCTCTCGATAAGCTTCTCATCCTTCGGTAGCATTTTTTTTATTATTGCTAACATCTTATAATAACAATTGATCATCATATTAAATTCAACCTTCAAGTTCAATAACTCTAACACAATCGATAGTACAGTATATGTTTCACATTCCGACTATAGTAGTTCATCAGCATATGATAGAAATCTTCACTGCTAACTTCTGGATCATCCTCCACATCCTAGTTAAATTCAGGACCAACCGCATCCATAACCATATGAAGGAAAATCCTGATTTCCCGGTCCAGGTTCGTCCAGATCTGATTAGATCAAGAGATATATTTCAAAAATTTTCTCTTGATCTCAATCAGATCTTGATAAGTTTCAGATCTGATTATTATTATTTTAATAAATAAAATAAAATAAGATAAATTAAATCAAATTTAATTTATCTGATTTGGGTAATCCTATTATCCTGTAGATGATCCTGATTGCAGCGGAAGGTTCTGGATCTTAGCCACGCAAGCGCCTGGCCTCTATCGGTATCCACTCGGGTTGGATCTGGAGATCCTCTTCTTCTCTATCACACCTCCAAAAATCAGATCTGGATCTGATCTGGAGGATCTTCAAAACTCTTTTGAAGATCTGCAGTCGTCCTTTTGCAGCAGCGCAGCCTTCTTGCTTTTGATCGCCTTTCCTTGATCTGAATCGCACCAAACCTAAATCCAAAACACTTTTTGGACGTGGAGAGCAAGGGGAGAAGAGACTATGGCATGGAGAAGGAGGGGAGAGGCAGCCTTGGGGCATGGGGTTTCTCAATTGCATTCTTAGGAATTAGGGTTGGGCGCAGGGTCTTATTTATAGACCTCTTGTGATCCAACTCCTCTTCCTCTCAACCAATCACAACCCTTTGTGAAATCAGATCTAAATCTGATTGGTTGGAATAGAGACCCCTGGATTCCTCCTTAGAGGGCGCCTAAGACCAGTCAAACTGGATTCTTAGTAGAACTCTGATTGGAATCCAAAAGGGAGGTGGAGTCCTTGTCCAACAAGGACTCCTAGGCGCCTCCTACTTGGGCTCACGCCACCCTTGGCGTGCGCCCTTCTCCTTGCCAGGTTCTGGCAGGGGGACAGGCCCCCACCAGCTCTCCAATAGGTGCATGACATGTGGTCAAAAGTCAAAGGGTGAATGGTCAACGTTTGACCAGTCAAAGGTAGACTTTTGACCAAAGTCAAAGAACAAGAAATGGCAGGTGACCAAAAATGGCAGGTAATGTCTTACAAATAAGACAACCTATTCTGACTTGGACAACCTCCAGTCAGACCATATGAAGGCCTCTGATTGAGCACAAACTCCTTTGGCTCAGTCAGGACAACTTATTTATGATAGTAAAAGAAGAACGTTAGGTTCAATCGAGTGCTAGCACGATTTCCTTGAACCTAATTGAATCTCATTCAGATCAATTGAACTAGATCAGTTCAATTGATGATCACCAGATTCAAACCCTTGTTTGTGTGACCCAGTTAGGTTCAGTTCTGTATGGTAATGGGATATGTCATGATCTCTATCATAGACATCATCGAAACTCCTTTCGATGGATCAGAACTCTTCTGATTCGAACAGCTAGAATGATCGATCATCTAAATCATTCTAATTGCTCCCAAAATCCACCAGTGACACCTAGCAGTATATGGTGGCAACCCATCAGAGCTGAATGCGAACCTCTTGGTGCAGCTACCTGTGTGATTAAGTTCTTCTATCTTGAGCCCCGATCAGATTAGGGTTAAGGTGAACTCGTCAAACCCTAGTCTCTGTCATATGATGTAATCATTCGATTCGAGTCCAATGTGAAAATCTAAATAGAAACTCTTTCTATTATTTCACTCTACCATGGCCATGGATTTCTGGACTTGATTCTCATGATCATCATAGGGCTACTCCTCTACCACCGAGGTAGATAGATTCCCATCTTGATGCAATCCAGTTCCTACAATGAACATGCTATAGCCAACATACACCTCAGGGTTCCATATGGCTAGGAGACCGAGTAATGGTGTAGTCAAACTATAACACCCTCAAGGTGAACTGCCGATGCATCTCAGGTCAAAGAACCAGACACACTACTGCAGCATCGAGTCAGTCATTGACGAGAAGGTAGACTTCCCTAATGACTACTCGAGGTGGTCACGCTCAGTGCCCTCGTTCTCTAACGAGTACCTGTACTCTCGCTCCGGTGTCTCCACACCGTAGACTCAAGACTCATCTACTAAAGAGAAGCGATCGTACACCAACCTTCCGGATCAATCACCATCCTCGTGATGATCCTATGGTCGGGAGCTGTTTATGAGTTAATAATGATTATTCATGTCTTAAATTTTCAACTCTTGAAAATATGAATTATCATTACCATTAACTCAAAGGATGTATCACAGACACTAAATACACATATGTGATAGAAAATAACCCATTTTATTGATTATAGTCAAAATTATAATTTTGCCCCTAGAAGTGTATTACAAGTGTCAGCCAATTCTGGCTTCTAGGGCACATATATCTAACAATCTCCCACTTGTCCTAAAGCCAATTGGCTACAAGTCTAAGTCCCATCTTCTCAAGGTGGGCTTCGATCTTCTGCTGGCCCAACGGCTTTGTAAGTGGGTCTGCCACATTATCTGCGGAGTTGACTCTCTTGACCTCAACGTAACCTTTCTCAAGGTAATCGCGGATGAGATGGTATCACCGTTTGCTTGGAACTCTTCCAGCACAAACAGTCTGCCAGATGTCGACTTTCGATCATCTATATCGGACATGAAGTCCGAGTCTGTGTATCCCTGGACTTGGAGTTCTCCATTACCAAAGACCAACATCATATCCTTAGTTCTTCTCAAGTACTTAAGGATACATTTCACAGAAGTCCAGTGTTCTTCACCTGGATTTGACTGATATCTGCTTGTGACACTCACAGCATGGGCTATATCAGGTCGTGTACATAGCATGGCATACATGAGGCTCCCTATTGCAGAAGCATAAGGGATCTTGCTCATGCGTTCTATTTCCTCAGGTGTGCTGGGGCACATCTTCTTGGAAAGATGAATACCATGTCTGAAGGGTATTAATCCCCTCTTAGAGTTTTCCATACTAAACCTCTTTAGTACTTCCTCTATGTACATCTTCTGTGAAAGTCCTAGCATCCTATTCGGTCTATCCCTATAGACCTTAATTCCTAGAATAAAGGATGCTTCACCTAGGTCTTTCATGGAGAATTCCTTGGACAACCACATCTTGACTGATGTCAACATGGGAATATCATTCCCAATAAGGAGGATGTCATCCACGTACAATACGAGGAAGACAACAGCGCTCCCACTGACCCTTTTGAAAACACATGGTTCCTCTTCATTTTTGATGAAACCAAACTTTTTGATCACATCATTGAAACGAGTGTTCCAGCTCCGAGATGCTTGCTTAAGTCCATATATGGACCTTTGCAGCTTGCAAACCTTGTGATCAGTATCACTGGATGTGAAACCTAGCGGCTGTTCCATATAGATATCTTCCTCAAGATATCCATTTAGGAATGCCATTTTCACGTCCATTTGCCATATTTCATAATCGAAATAGGCTGCAACAGCAAGCAATGTGCGGATGGATTTTAGCATAGCTACTGGGGAAAAGGTATCCTGATAGTCAATGCCTTCACGTTGACTATAACCTTTTGCCACCAGTCTAGCCTTGAATGTCTCCACATTCCCATCTGCACCAATCTTTCTCTTGAAGATCCATTTACACCCAATAGGTACTATACCTTCTGGTGGATCTACCAAGGTCCAGACTTGGTTTGAGTGCATCGAGTCAATCTCTGACTTCATTGCCTCAAGCCATTTCTCGGAGTCGATATCTGATATCGCCTCGTTGTAGGTTTTGGGATCATCACCATGAGCACCATTACCTATGAGGAACATTTTCTCTACGTCCTCTGAAATAATACCTAAGTATCTTTCAGGGGGACGGAAAACTCTTTCCGATCTACGAGGTGGAGGAGGTAGTGTTCTTATTGGCTCAACCTGATTTGGTTCCACTTGGTCCTTAGCTCGTTCTGCTTGTGAGACTTTCTCATCAAGCTTAATCTGCTTTCCAATGCCGCTATCTTGAATAAACTATTTTTCAAGAAATATGGCATGTCGACTCACAATCACATTGTGGTCTTCTGGAATGTAGAAATAGTATCCTAATGACTCTTTAGGATATCCTATGAATCGAGCTCTAAAGGACCTAAACTCTAACTTGTCCGCTTGTTGTCTTTTGACATGAGCCGGACAACCCCAAATTCTGAGATGACTCAGACTTGGTTTCTTACCGTGCCATATCTCATACGGTGTGGTAGGAACGGTTTTAGAGGAAAACCCTATTCAGTAGAATAGATTGAAGTTAATAATGAGTGTCCCCAAAGAAAATCAGGGAGGTCTGTGAAGCTCATCATGGATCGAACCATATCCAATAGAGTCCGATTTCTCCATTCTGAAATCCCGTTGAGTTGAGGTGTTCCTGGTGGAGTCCATTGAGAGACTATGCCATTTTTCCTTAAGATAGTCTAGGAATTCCCGGCTAAGGTATTCACCTCCTCGATCTGATCGAAGAACCTTAATGGGTTTTTCCAGTTTGTTTTTTTTCTACTTCATGTCTGAATTCTTTGAACTTTTCAAAGGCTTCAGACTTGTGTCTCATAAGATACACATACCCATACCTAGACAGATCATCGGTAAAGGTAATGAAGTAGACAAAATTGCCTCTAGCCGGCACATCGAAATGGGCCGCACACATCAGTATGTACTAGGGCAAGGAGATCTGTGGCCCTCTCCCCATGTCCAACAAAAGGGAGTTTAGTCATTTTGCCTTGAAGACAAGATTCACAAGTTGGATATGACTCAAAAGTCAATGGACTCAATAGCCCATTTTTCTCCAATTTGTTGAATCCTATCTTCTGCTATATGACCTAATCTCAGGTGCCATAGATATCTGTCGTTTGGACTATCCCTAGGTCGTTTGGCATTCACGTTTTGCTCGATAGTTAGAAACAGGTACATCAATATGTAGCTGATAAAGACCATTAATAAGGAAAACCATTTGCAATTTTATTTCTTTCATAAAGAATGTTACAATGGTCCTTAAAGAAGGTGAATCACATAACCTTCTTGTGCTAAGCATGAAACAGAAATCAAATTCCTGCTAGCTGCAGGCACATAATAACAGTCTTTTAAAAACTAAGTCTAAACCAGATGGTAATCGCAAGAGGGTATGTTCCCACGGCTACTGCAGCAACTCTTGCTCCATTACCGACGCGTAGGATCATGTCTCCATCCCTCAGCCTCCTGCTATCCTCAAGACCCTGCATAGAAGTGCACAGATGAGCACTAGAACCAGAGTCAAGCACCCAACTGGATGCAGAAGAAACCGTAAGGTTAGACTCAATAACGAGCATACCTCCAGAAGGACCTTCCTTCTTGTTCTTCAGGGTGGCCAGGTAAGTAGGGCAGTTCCGCTTCCAATGGCCGTCGCTGTTGCAATGGAAACACTTTCCTTTGCCATCGGCCTTTTTCTTCGATTCTGCCTTCTTCTTCTTTGATCCTTCCACCTTTTGCTTTTTCACAGACTTCTTTTTCTTTCCATAAGACTTTCTTTTTGGAAGAAGTCCGTTCCATAGCAAGAACTGAGCCTTTAGAACCTTTCATAGAAAGCTCAGCGGTAACCAGCATATTCATTAACTCGGCCAAGGAATTTTGAAGTTTATGCATGTGGTAATTCATGATGAATTGCCCATATGCATCAGTCAAGGATTGCAGAATAATATCGTTCTGCAAGTCCAAGTCCAACTTCACACCGAGCTTCTCAAGCTCTTCCATGTCCTTGATCATTGTCAGACAGTGATCTTGGACTGACTGCCCATCACGCATCTTAGCCTTAAAAAGTCATTTTGTGACTTGATATTTGGCTGCGCGACTCTGTTCACCAAACATCTCCTGCAGGTGAGCCAACATTTGGCGAGCAGTCCCGATATCTTCATGTTGGCGCTGGAGCTCATCAGACATCGAGCCCAACATGTAGTATCTGGCCTTATTATCTTCGTCAATCCATTTTTCCAGAGACGCTCTCTGTTCAGTGGATGGACGAGGCTGGTAAGGTGGGAGGGTCCTGGTCCAAAACATGTGTTAACTTCTCTGAACCCAAAATAATTTTGTAGTTCCTGAGCCAATCTTTATAATTGGGTCCAGTCAGTCTATGTGTGTCTAGGATACGTGCCAATGGGTTGGACGCAGACATATTTCCTGTAGAGAGTCAAAGATTCTAGTTAGATATTGTAATTTTGACTTGACCAATTTGTTTAGGAATTTTATTTTTAAACAAATTAGCTCCCACTATTTTCTCGGATCCCTACACTCCCTCTGTAGAGATGCAAAAATCTCCGCGATTGATGATTTCTAGTGGGTGGTGCGGTCTCACCAACTGACTCATCACCTCACCTAACAGTTATTGGTGATGGGTTAGCCAATGAGTGAACAACTCTTGTTCAATGATTCTCTAATCATGGTGCACCCAAACTTGGTCTCTAATTCATGAATCTCACCATATCCGAAATATTGATCCACTCCTTAGTTAAGTCAGACCCACCATTTGCATAGACTGGGTTCCTAATTGAGTCTCTCACCGTATCCAGAATATTGAGCCCAACTCATCCTCCAGCCCATAGCATCCAATGCCTAATAGACATGGTTGCGTCTTCCCGGTGCAACTGAGCCACTGTATCCAGCCGAGAACAATCAACCCCGGGAAGGGCCCGCACGTCTACAATGGTGGAAGACCTCAGACTTAATCTTTTCTTAGGAAGAATTGATTCAGGTCTCATTAAACTAGACTTGGCTTAGTCATAACAATTATGACTAACCTAGTGGCATGGGTCAGCTCGGATTATTGACCACCTCAGATCAGAACTGTGTCAACAGATATGGCCAGGTAAGTGAGACCGGTGGAAGGAATATGCCGTTAACTCGCACAAGAACGCATTCAGGTCGAGTAGCTTCCAATTAAAAACCAGTCGGTCGTCTGTGCCAAACTTACCTTAGACACCAAATTATTGAGTCAGAACCAATTGGGTTAGCCTACAATCCAGACTCTAACCTCTGAGCCTAATTAGGTCTTGCTTGATCGTGACTCGATCTTGACCCAGACTTAATCCTATTAGGCTGGTCAATTTAAGCATTGTTGATCCCATCTAACCAACTCTTGATTCGGTTTGATCAACCGCTTAGACCTAATTGAGCTACCCAAGCCCGAACCCAGTATTATGAATATGTCTTAGATCTGAAATTCTCAATTTTAGACCTAATTGATATTCCATAAACTTAATTCTTAATTAAGTTGGGTTCATAAACAAAATATGCACAATAAATCCTAGGGTTTCAGGATCTAGGGTTTTGCAGAAAGTAAGTTTTGGGTTTCTGATTAAGGACGAACACGCAGCACCCCTACACGTCATAAGAACACCCCATCGAATGGAAAAGAGAGGGCCTTTAAACCCTTCTTCATTCTTATGACCGGACGGCCAAGAGGAACGCCTTAATCAGGAACATGTAAATCTACAAAACTGTTATAGATCTATATCATATATCTCATATACAAATTAGATCTAATCATGGCATATTTTGCATACATCTCATGTATCAAATCATGCATATTTTCAGATCTAAATTATCACATAATAATCTAAAAAATTAGATTTAAATTGATCTAATCAAAATAAATTCTAATCTAGATAATTATGTAGAACTATTCTACAATTAGTCTAGTCATGCATCTATCATATCTCATATGATATTTAAAATTAAATAATTTTTATTTGCTGTTTATCAGATGTTATTATAACACTTATAATATCAGAAAATAGTAAATAAGAAGATCTAAAATATGATTTAATCAGATTAAATCAAAGACATGCAAAACTATTCTATAGAACTATTCTATTCTAGAACTAGTCATGCATATCTTCATGTTCTTAGATCCAAATCATTTAATTTTAATTTTTTTAATTTCAGATCTGATCACATCTCATGTGACATCTGAAATCACTTTATTTTCTAATTAAAATAAAATTAAAATTAGATCTAAATAATTTAGAACCATGGCTCTGATACCAGTTGAAGGGAAAAATCCTGATTTCTCGGTCCAGGTTCGTCCAGATCTGATTAGATCAAGAGATATATTTCAAAAATTTTCTCTTGATCTCAATCAGATCTTGATATAGTTTCAGATCTGATTCTTATTATTTTAATAAATAAAATAAAATAAGATAAATTAAATCAAATTTAATTTACCTGATTTGGGTAATCCTATTACCCTGTAGATGATCCTGATTGCAGCGGAAGGTTCTGGATCTTAGCCACGCAAGCGCCTGGCCTCTACCGGTATCCACTCGGGTTGGATCTGGAGATCCTCTTCTTCTCTATCACACCTCCAAAAATCAGATCTGGATCTGATCTGGAGGATCTTCAAAACTCTTTTGAAGATCTGCAGTCGTCCTTTTGCAGCAGCGCAGCCTTCTTGCTTTTGATCGCCTTTCCTTGATCTGAATCGCACCAACCTAAATCCAAAATACCTTTTGGACGTGGAGAGCAAGGGGAGAAGAGACTATGGCATGGAGAAGGAGGGGAGAGGCAGCCTTGGGGTGTGGGGTTTCTCAATTGCATTCACTTTGAATTAGGGTTGGGCGCAGGGTCTTATTTATAGACCTCTTATGATCCAACTCCTCTTCCTCTCAACCAATCACAACCCTTTGTGAAATCAGATCTAAATCTGATTGGTTGGAATAGAGACCCCTGGATTCCTCCTTAGAGGGCGCCTAAGACCAGTCAAACTGGATTCTTAGTAGAACTCTGATTGGAATCCAAAAAGGGAGGTGGAGTCCTTGTCCAACAAGGACTCCTAGGCGCCTCCTACTTGGGCTCACGCCACCCTTGGCGTGCGCCCTTCTCCTTGCCAGGTTCTGGCAGGGGGACAGGCCCCCACCAGCTCTCCAATAGGTGCATGACATGTGGTCAAAAGTCAAAGGATGAATGGTCAACGTTTGACCAGTCAAAGGTAGACTTTTGACCAAAGTCAAAGAACAAGAAATGGCAGGTGACCAAAAATGGCAGGTAATGTCTTACAAATAAGACAACCTATTCTGACTTGGACAACCTCCAGTCAGACCATATGAAGGCCTCTGATTGAGCACAAACTCCTTTGGCTCAGTCAGGACAACTTATTTATGATAGTAAAAGAAGAACGTTAGGTTCAATCGAGTGCTAGCACGATTTCCTTGAACCTAATTGAATCTCATTCAGATCAATTGAACTAGATCAGTTCAATTGATGATCACCAGATTCAAACCCTTATTTGTGTGACCCAGTTAGGTTCAGTTCTGTATGGTAATGGGATATGTCATGATCTCTATCATAGACATCATCGAAACTCCTTTCGATGGATCAGAACTCTTCTGATTCGAACAGCTAGAATGATCGATCATCTAAATCATTCTAATTGCTCCCAAAATCCACCAGTGACACCTAGCAGTATATGGTGGCAACCCATCAGAGCTGAATGTGAACCTCTTGGTGCAGCTACCTGTGTGATTAAGTTCTTCTATCTTGAGCCCCGATCAGATTAGGGTTAAGGTGAACTCGTCAAACCCTAGTCTCTGTCATATGATGTAATCATTCGATTCGAGTCCAATGTGAAAATCTAAATAGAAACTCTTTCTATTATTTCACTCTACCATGGCCATGGATTTCTGGACTTGATTCTCATGATCATCATAGGGCTACTCCTCTACCACCGAGGTAGATAGATCCCATCTTGATGCAATCCAGTTCCTACAATGAACATGCTATAGCCAACATACACCTCAGGATTCCATATGGCTAGGAGACCGAGTAATGGTGTAGTCAAACTATAACACCCTCAAGGTGAACTGCCGATGCATCTCAGGTCAAAGAACCAGACACACTACTGCAGCATCGAGTCAGTCATTGACGAGAAGGTAGACTTCCTAATGACTACTCGAGGTGGTCACGCTCAGTGCCCTCGTTCTCTAACGAGTACCTGTACTCTCGCTCCGGTGTCTCCACACCGTAGACTCAAGACTCATCTACTAAAGAGAAGCGATCGTACACCAACCTTCCGGATCAATCACCATCCTCGTGATGATCCTATGGTCGGGAGCTGTTTATGAGTTAATAATGATTATTCATATCTTAAATTTTCAACTCTTGAAAATATGAATTATCATTACCATTAACTCAAAGGATGTATCACAGACACTAAATACATAGGTGTGATAGAAAATAACCCATTTTATTGATTATAGTCAAAATTATAATTTTGCCCCTAGAAGTGTATTACAAGTGTCAGCCAATTCTGGCTTCTAGGGCACATATATCTAACACCATATCCATCATTCTATCTATATCCATGTCCTGCTTGGTTCTAATCCTTGCAACTTTATTCCACGTCTTTCCATGTAGATACCAATGCTTATAGTTGGGCATAAATTACTTTTATATAAATAGATAGTAATTGTATCTCTATCAAATATTTCTCTTTTGACACATATATTACAAGAACTTCGAGCCCATCCTTAATGTAAGAGAGTCGTATTACCAAAAATAAATTCATAAAAGTACTCTACACCCTCCCTATATTTAGTAGAAATCTTTTCATCGACTACACGATGATTCATTCAATTATGATCCATGACAGACTATCTAAGAATTCTACATATACATAAATACAAGATAATTGCTAAATACTATTTTATCATTCAAAATGGCTTATATAATAAATTAATGCATCTTATCATCAACTAATAGATAAAGATAGATCCTATCCCATTCAAGAAATACATTAATTATATTGATCCATTACAGTAATAAAATAATACATAATAGGGGCCAAAAAAAATTTGGCAGTATTTTTTCTTAATTCTCTCATGTAGGAAAAATAAAAGAAAATTTCTGTTTGAAATTTTTTTTGAACCCTCAGCATACCATTTGATTACTGTAATGATCTATAGAATTACTTGCATTTCTCAAACTATCCATAATGGATAATCAATTAATCAATGTACATAATTTTTTTATCCAGACAAAAATAAATAAATTCAAGAATACCTTAGAATATGAACATCAATCAACTGACCATGCAATGCAAATTTTATTCAAATTAACACATAATTAATGATGTCCCATACTTTTCATTGGCTTGAGTGCATAGGGCATGCGAGAGCAAAATGCCTTTGATGCCAACTATGACCCGAGGCTTGGGCATGCAGGGCATTCCCTAGCCCCATGTTTAGAATACTGTCCGACATCTTATTTCGATTCGAACACTGCATGCCGAGATCCAAATCCCATACATTTAATTAATTAATTAATTAGTGATGACACTAGCCATCACTAATATTAGACAACATCAGCTGACGCTAATGCCATCGCTACTGCTGCTAATTATAGTGGTAGGAAAAAGGTTGCAAGATCGAGGCCGCAGGCTAGGGGTAGCGAGGTAGGGGTCGTGCGATTAGATCGATCGGGATGGAGCCATAGGAAGGTGGCAGGACCCAGGCAATAGGCTTCAAGGCCGCGGCATAGGAGGCATCGATGGGGTGGGGGTGACCATGGGAGAGGTAGGGCTAGGGTGGCGGGCTCAGGGTCACAACATAGGAGGTGCCAGTGGGGTGGGGGTGACCGTGGGAGAGATGCCAAGCTTGAGGCCGCGGCATAGGAGGCACCGGCAAGATGGGATGGCCACGGGAGATGTGGAGCTAGGGCGGCTGGCTCGAGGCCACGGTGTAAGAGGCATCAACGAGTTTGGGGCGGTAGTAGGAGAGGTGATAGTTGGCTCGAGGCCGTGGCGTAGGAGGCAATGGTGGGGTCAGGGCGGCCATGGGAGAGATGGGACTGGGGCGGCTGGCTTGGGGTGCCATGGAGTAGGAGATGCTGACGGGGTCAGGGCGGCCGTAGGTGAGGAAAGGTCAGGGTTGTAGGGTCGGGATGATCTTAGGGGAGGTAGGACCGGCACGGCAGGGTCAAGGGCGGCCGCATAGGAGTGCCGGCAGGTTTGGGCAAAGAGGGACCGGGGCGGTAGGCTCAGGGCCGCAGTGTAGAAGGTGTCGGCAGGGTTGGATTGCAAGGAAGGAGGATGCATAGGGAGTGGGGAATGTTGGAAAGGATGAATGAGGAGCGGAGGTGTTGAGAATTTTTTTTCATTGATGGGGCGAAAGAAGGTTTATGGGTGGACTATTATCAACGACAAGACTATCGTCGGTAATATGGTTGGTAAAATCAGAGATTCTCTACCAAAGTTATTAGCGATGGCAACTTCCATCACTAATAATAAAATATGATTGCTAATAATATTAAATTTTTTAAAATATTAAATTTAATATTAATTTTTTGAAAAAAATAACTATTATGATGGCAAGCAACCATTGGTAATATGCTTAGAAAAAAATATTAGCGATGGCAACTCCATCGCTAATAATATTAAATTTTTTAAAATATTTAGTTTTAATTTTAAAATAAATTTATTTTTTAAAATTATTAGCGATGACAAGATCTCGGTTGCTAAAATCATCCCTCATAATCATAATTTTTTTAAAAAATTATATTTTAATATTAAATTTTTTCTCCTAGGTCATTTTTTTGGTAGTTAAAAGTCAATATTAGATTTTAGTAAATTTTAGATCTAATTAATTTATGGATCGAGTACTAATTGATTTAAAATAGATTTAATTTAATTAGGCTTAACTTAATTTGAGGCTAATTGAATTTAATATTTTAAATAGAACTTGGATTAAAAGTCTAATTAAATTAGATTTGACAAAATTTTGAATTAGATTCGAATCAAATTTGAATTAAATTTCAATAAAATAAAAATTAAAAATTATTTTTTTCTAATTAATTTAAATCAAATCAAATTTAATTAGGCTTGACTTAATTTTAGAATAATTTAGTTTAAAGTTTAATTAGACCATGGATTTAAAGTCTAATTGAATTAGGTTAGATAAGATTTTGAATTAGATTTGAATCAGGTTCCAATTGAATTCAGATCAAATCTAAATTAAAAATTATTATTTTTTAATTAATTTTAATTAGATTAAATTTATTTAAGCTTAACTTAATATGAAGATAATTAAATTTTACTATCTAAGTAGGACTTAGATTTTAAAGTTCAATTGAATTAGGATTGACAAGTTTTCTAATTAGATTCGAATCGAATTCGAATTGAACCTTAATTAAAAATTATTTTTTAAATTAATTTAAATTAATTTTAATTTGATTAATTTTGATTTAATTTAAGTCAATTAAATTTTATAATTCATGTAGAATTTGGATTCGAAGTCTAATTGAATTAGGTTTGATGGGATTTTGAATTAGATTTGAATCAAATTCGAATTGGATTCAAATGTAATCATGGATCAAGTTCTAATTAATTTAAATTAACTTAAATTTAACTAGACATAATTTAATTTAAAAATAATTAAATTTTATTATTTAAATAGGATTTGAATTAAATGTTTAATTAAAATAAGATTGCCAAGATTTTGAATTGAATTTGAATCGGATTCGAATTGGATTCGAATCGAATCCAAATTAAAAAGTATTTTTTTTAATTATTTAAATTAGCTTAAATTTAATTAGACTAGACTTAATTTAAAAGTAATTAAATCTTACTATTTAAATAATAATTAAATTAAAAGTCTAATTAAATTAAAATTGATAGAATTTTGAATTAAATTTGAATTGAATCTAAATTAAAAATTAATTTTTTCTAATTAATTTAAATTAGATTTAATTTAGCAAATCTTGACTTTATTTAAGGTTAATTAAATTTTATAATCTAAGTAAGACTTAAATTCAAAGTCTAATTAAATTAAGTTTGGCATAATTTTGAATTGAATTCGAACCAGAGTTGGGGTGTGTTATGAATTATTAGTGATGATAAATCTCCTATCGCTAATTCCATCATCAATAATATTTTAAAATAAATTTTTTTTAATCTATTATTTTTTAAAAAATTATTAGCATCGACATATTTTTCATCGCTAATAGCCAAAATTCACCATCACTAATATATATTTTATATTTAAATATTATAAAAATTTAAAAATTTTAAATAATTTAAGTGGTGGCTTACGCCATCGCTAATAATTATGTAGCCATCGCTAATAGTTTATTACTGATGATGACGTATTTTTTATTGCTAATAATTTAAATTTACCATCGCTAATATTTTTTATATTTAAAATTTTAAAAAAAATTAAACTTTTAGAGACGGTACTCGCCAGCGCTAATAACAAAATTGCTATCACTAATAAAATTAGTGATGGTATTTTTTTTATTATTGTTGTGGTGGTAAAAAATTTTTATTAATGATAAAAATTTTTGCCATCGCTAATATCGTTGCTAATATTTAATTTTTTTATAGTATCACATCATCTTCTGCCATGACAAGTTGATTTTTTATATTATAATTTTTTATATTTAATTTACTTTAGTTATTTTATCATATATAAATAATTAATTTTAAGCTATGTCACCAAGAGGATGATCTAGTAGAGGGGCTTATACGGAGATGATAACAGTCCTACGGCGAGCCAATGCTGAGCTTTTATCCTAGCTTGCAGTATTTGGGATGAAGCTTGATGAGTTATATCGCTGTATGCCTCTCCTACCGACTCTTGATATTTCTGTTGATGTCTATGATCATGACTCTACCGATGATAATGATGGATGTCCTCCTATGATCGATATTATTTTATATTATTTTTAATTAATATATTTTTATTATTTAGTAAATAATTATTTACTAATTTAATTTTTTAATCTATTGTAGGTCTATGATATAGCTTAGCATATGAAGTTTTATTTTGTTCGGATGTACATATTTTTATATGATATTTTTTATGGTTGTATATATACTTATTTTGCATATACAGTTGTATATATGATAATTTATATGGTTGTTTTATGTGAATATTTTAAAGTGAAATAAATTTGATTCTACCATATGTATGAATGAAGAAGATAGTATACATATTATATATATATATTATATTGATTTGTTTACAGGTATACAAGAAAACTTATAAAAAAATTAGCACCAAAGTAATCAATTTTTTTTTGGTTAAAGACAATTAGCAATGCATGATAAGTGTATGTAAAAACCTTTAGCGATGCTAATTGGCATTGGCAAATATAAAGTAGCATCGCCAAAGGGTGTGCTAGGATGTCAGGTGTGCCACTATCACTACAAGAAAATAGTAATTTTGCAATAAATTTTGCAAATAAATTTTTTGATCAAAGTTAGTGACCGATTATATAATTAAAATTTTTTGGAATAGATTTTATGATCAATTATTAAAAAAAATAATATAGTGACCAAAAAATATCAGTTATAAAATTAAAATTTTATGATTGATTATGCAATCAAAAAGATGAATATAAAAATAAATTTATAAAATATTAATTTTGCAATCAATTTTTTGGTCATAAAATTTTGCAATCAATCTTTTGATCATAAATATTTTAATTATTTTTTTAATTTAAATATAAAATAAAAAAAATTTATGATCAATTTTTTGATCATAAAATTAATATCTTATAACCAAAAAAATCAATCATAAACTCAAAAAATTTTGTAATTGATTTTTTTATTATAAATTTATATTATGCAACTGATTTTACAATCAATTTTTTAGTCATAAAATTTTATAATAAAAAATTCTTCATAAAATATTTTAATTATTTTTTATTTTAAAGTAATTTAAAAATCTTGTGATCAATTTTTTAGTCATAAAATTTTGATTTTATAATTAATTTTTTGATCATAAAATTTTGCAACCAAAATATTGATCATAAAATATTTTAATTATTTTTAATTTAAAAATCTTATGACCTATTTTTTGATCATAAAATTAAATTTTATAACTAATTTTGCAACTAATTTCTTGATCATAAAATTTTATAATCAAAAAATTAGTCATAAAATGTGTTATTATATTTTCTAATTTAAAATAATTCAAAAATTTTATGACTAATTTTTTCATCACAAAATTAAATTTCATAATTGATTTTATAATCAATGTTTTAGCCATAAAATTTTGCAACAAAAAAATCAATCATAAAATATTTTGTTTTTTTAAATTTAAAATAATTTAAAAATTTTATGATTGATTTTTTGATCTTAAAATTTTCTTTTGCAACCAATTTTGCAATTGCTTTTTTAGTCACAAAACTTTACAACCAAAAAATTGATCATAAAATATTTTAATTATTTTTTAATTTAAAATAATTTAAAAAATTTATGACATATTTTTTGATCATAAAATTTTATTTTCAATCAATTTTGTTATCAATTTTTCACTCTCAAAATTTTGCAATAGAAAAATCATTCATAAAATATTTTAATTATTTTTTAATTTTATAATAATTTAGAAATTTTATGACTTATTTTTCGATCATAAAATTAATATTTTGTAATCAAGAAATTGATCGTAAAACTAAAAAATTGATCGCAAACTTAAGAATTTTATGTTTGATTTTTTTATTATAAAATTATATTTTGCAACTAATTTTGCTATCAATTTTTTGGTTGTAAAATTTTGCAACCAAAAAATCGATCATAAATATATTTTATAATTAAATATATATTTTTTATTTTTTTAAAATATAATATAATTTTAAAATTTAAAATCCATCTTCATCATTCATTATCTAAATAATTATCATTAGAGTATCATCACAAACGATTGCCTCAATTAGGTAGCTCTAGTTATGTCAATTCATAAAATTTAATTTCGATGGTCAAGATCAATTGTGTGATAATCTAATACATAAAAATTATCAATAAATTCAAAAATTTAGAATGATGATCTTGGTAATATTTGTAGAATACCATCAAAATTTTATTTCTATTGGACATCATTATCATGGTCAATTTATTACGAAATGATTTGGATTGTTAAATAAAAAATATATGATCAAAAGGCCAAATGGCATCTGATTATAAGATAACTTTTTAGATAAATAATCTTTACTACTATTTTAATAATTGTATAATGATGATTATAAAATTCAAACCATGTATATATGAACCATCCGTATTAAAATCTTACAAAAGTACAAGTATAATTACTTATGGACTTTAAGAATGATTATTAAGAGACATAGTTTTAGATCGTTCATATACTTGTATTTTAAATTTTATGATCACCATCGTACAAATGATCAAAGTAGTTGTAAAGATCATTTATTTAAAAAATTGCTTTATAGTCGTAAGCTGTTTGGCCTTTTAATCACTCATTTTTTATTTAACGGTCTAAATTATTCAATACTAAATTGATCATAATAATGAAGTCTAATTATAATAAAATTTTAATAGTATGTTATAAAGATTATCGAGATCATTGTTGTAAGATTTTAGATCCATCGATGGTGTTTATCTATCAGATCATCATGTAATC
The DNA here is from genome assembly GCA_006176705.1 of Cocos nucifera. Lineage (NCBI taxonomy): Eukaryota > Viridiplantae > Streptophyta > Magnoliopsida > Arecales > Arecaceae > Cocos > Cocos nucifera. Next base: position 109,420 of record QRFJ01001689.1, read on the forward strand.
ATTCATAATCATCGAAATCAAATTTTATTGATCGACGTAGGTAGGGCTACTGGATCAAGACAATCTTTTATGACGATACTCTAATGATAATTATTTAGATAATAAAAGATAAAAATAAGCTTTAAATTTTATAATTATATCATATTCAAAAAAAAATAGAAAAAAATTATATTTAATTATAAAATATATTTATGATTGATTTTTTTATTATAAAATATTAAAAAAATGTATGACCAAAAAATTAGTTATAAAATTCTTGAATTATTTTTTAATCTATAAAAAGGTTTGTGATCAATTTTTTGGTTGCAAAATATTAATTTTGCGATCAAAAAATTGGTTGCAGAATTTTTACATTAGTTTTTATTTTGTAATTATTTTTTTGATCATTTTTTTATTATAATTTTTTTAACTTTTTGAATTAAAAAATTGATCATAAATTTAAATTTTGAAAAAAAATAATTGGTGCCTTTATTTTTATAGACTGATTTAACAATCGATAAATTGGTTGCTAAATCTTCTTTTTTTGATAAGAAAAAAAAAATATTATTTATGATTAATTTTTTGGTTGTAAAGTTTTTTTAATTTTTTACAATCAAAAAATTGGTTGTAAATTTAATTTTTTTAAAAAAATAATTGGCACCTTTATTTTTAAAGATCGATTTAGCAATCAACAAATTGGTTGCTAAATCTTCTTCTTTTTTTTTAAGAAAAGAAAAAATCTTCTTTATTATTTGCAACCAATTTTTTGATCGTAAAATATTTTTAATAATCAAAAAATTGATCATAAATTTAAATTTTTAAAAAAATTTAATTAATATTTTTATTTTTAGAGATCAATTTATCGATTGCTAATTATTTTTATTATTTAAAAAGAAAAAAAAACTTCTTTATATCCCCCCACAACCCCACCTCCCCACAGTCACCCCCAAAACCCATCTTCCCATCCCTGGCCTGCCTGCGACGGCCCGCCCTCCCCTTGGTGATTTTTCGTGACGGCCTTTTCTCGCTGGCCTATCACGATGGTCCCTGCTTCCCTCCCTGGTAACTGCCCATGACGACCTCCCCTCCCAGCCCTCCCGTGACGGCCCCGCTCCTCTCCAGCCTTCCATTGTCAGCCCACTAGCAACGACCCCCCTCCCCTCCCCGGTGCTTGCCTATGATTGCCTCCCCTCGCTAGCCTGCCTGCGATGGCCCCCCTTCCGACCTCCCCTTGCCGGTCCACCCACGATGTCCCCCCTCCCATCTTCTCCTTCCGTCAAACCTCCTCTCCTTCTTCTTGCCGCCACCTATCGATGATCGCTATCATTAGGGGATTAGGGTGCAGCATGAGTAGTTGGAGGATTGGGGTGCAATGCTGGTGGCATAGAGTAGCGATCGGAGGGTGGTACGGGTGGCTAGGGGGCAGTGCGGGTCATTGGGGTGCAATGCGGGTGGTCGGTGGATTGTGCGAGTGGCCAGGGGGCAGCGCAGGGGGTGGGGTGCGGAAGATCGATGGGGTGGGTGAGGGTGGCGATAGAGGTGGCTGCGAAAGGCATGTGGGGGAAGGAGAAGGAAGAAGAAAAAAGATAATAATAAATATAAAAATAATAAATATTAAAAATATTAAAAAATTATTAAAAATATTAATAATTTATTAATATATATAAAAAATAAAATAAAAAATATAATATACAAAAAATAATATAATAAAAAGTATTATAAAAATAAAAATTAGAGATAAATTTTATAATCAATTTAAAAATTTAAATATTATAAAAAATAAATTATGACTAATTTTATGATTGATTTTTTAATTAAAAAATTTAAAGATAATTAGTGATTGATTTTGCAATCAATTTTGTTAATAATTTTTTTTAACAAAATTAGCTAATAATTTTGTAATCAATATGTTAATTAAAAAATAATTAGCAATCAATTTTATGATCAATTTTGTTAATAAAAAAATTTAAAAATAAATAGCAATCAATTTTATTAATATAACAAAATTAGTGATCGATTTTATGATCGATATATTAATTAAAAAATTAAAAATAATTAGCGATCAATTTTGTGATTGATTTTGTTAATAAAAAAATTTTTAAAAAAAAATTGTAATTAATTTTTTGATCGTTAAAATCTTATTTTCTTGTTGTGCATTAGTGATGCTATGATAGTTACTGACGTAAATTGATGTCACTAAAGGTATTTACCTATGCTTGTCTTGCATCGTAAAAAATAGTAATGCAAAGTAAGCGTAGGCAAAACCCTTTTGCCCCACCTTCTGGCATGTCATATGGCGATGCTATTAAATATTTTGTGATGCTACAATAGCATCGCTAATAATGTTTCTCGACATTAATTAAGCATCGTCAAAAAAGTTTTTTGGTGATGCTTAATTAACGTTGCTAATTGGACTTTTTGCGATGCTTAATATGTGTAGGTAAACTGAAACTTTTGTGACATAATATTTACATTGGTAAAGTTATTTTTGCTGACGCTTTCTAAGCATAGGTAAATTAACTATTTTTAACACTAATTTTACGTCGCTAAAAAATTTTTTGTCGACATTTTATTGAGCATAGGTAAATATAATCAACAACGCTTATGTAAGCATTTTACGTTAGTAGAAATCTTTTGCAATGATTTTTTGGGATTTAGCTACACTTTTTTTTGTGTAGCTAATTATCTTATTTCTTATAGTGGGAGAGCCCTTGTTTACCACTCGCCCTCCCTTTATAGAGTAGATCATAGGAGAGCTGATCCTTCGCTGCTTTAGGGTGTCATCTACGGGAGTCTATGATGGCACTACTAATTCTTATGGCTACCTGATGTTGCAAGGGGCCTTGAATGCACTACTGTGCAAGTCCTTCCCTGCCACTCTTTAGGGCACCACTCGAGCTTGGTATATCAGGCTCCAGACAAACTCTATTCATTCTTTCGAGGAGTTTGGCCATTTGTTCACTGCTCAATTCCAGAGCAGTAGGAAGCCGAGAAAGGGCACTGATGCCCCTCTTCTACATGAGTTGCTTTAAAGTAGCCAGGTTGGAAGTCTGTGACCTAGATCACTCGATCATAATGTCGGCCCTCAAGAAAATGCTAAAGGCAAATAGTTTCTACTTCCCCCTCTCGAAGAAGTTTTTCCATGACTTCTCCAAGCTCCTCACCCAAGTTGACAAGTACATCACTAGCAAAGAAGAGATGGTAGAGAAATGAAGGGAGAAGACCGATCAGAAGAGGGCTAGGGAGGATCACTCAGCTCTCCAGCCAAAGAAATAGAAGCACAATAAGAAGCCTCCCCATTGATCTCAGAGTCCTTGATATTTTGAGAACTTCATGCCTCTTAATGCTCCTCGAAGGTAAATTCTAATGGAAATAAAGAATCAAGACATTCTTCAATGGCATGAAAAGATGAACCAATGGTCTCAATCCTAGCACGATCGATAAAGTATTGCCATTTCCATTGGAACCATGGCTATGACACTGAATACTGCTTGTAACTCAAGAGGGAGATAGAAGCCACCATTTGGCAAGGCTATTTACAGAAATTCATCAACTGCCTAAAGGATGTCGAGGACTCGGGTCTTAATCTTCAACCCATGCTCAAGCCACCGGCTGATTGCTAGAGTAATCCGCACTATCGTAAGAGGACCTATAGTTGGAGGCAATAGCTCGTCTGCAAGAAAGGCCTATGCCTATGCAGCCTAGGCAGGGGTGCCCGTACCAAAGGGGTAGAGGTCAGATGAAGCCATCTCCTTTTTGGATGTTGATGCTGAAGGCATTCAGACTCCTCATGATGATACTATAGTTATTTTCATGATCATTGCAAACTATAATATAAAAAAAATTTTAGTGGATAATAATAGTTCTGTATACATCTCATTTTATGATGTTTTTTTGTAAAATGAATCTATCTATGGGTCAGCTCTGAAAGACCAATTTTTCCTTGGTTGGTTTTTCGAGCGAATCCATCCCACCAAAGGTGTTGTAGCTTTGCCCGTGATTGCTCAAGTCCTAAGGCAAGCCATGGTTTTACTTAACTTCTTTGTAGTAAAGGTTGCCTCAGCCTACAATGCAATCCTCAAAAGGTCTGATCTGAATGCCCTCCAAGCCATCTTCTAGGGCTACCATCTGTTGGTCAAGTTTCCTATCGCCTAGGGTGTAGGTGAACTGTGGGGCAATTATGCCTTGGCCACGCATTGCTATGTCGCCTTCTTAAAGGATAAGAAGCCTAGAGAAGCCATGCTAATCGAAAGCCTCAAGACTTGCAACAAAAGAAAGTGACAATGTGGGGAACTGGCCAAGCAACTCATTATGGTTCCTTGGCATGAATCGGATCCAAGCAAAATAGTCCAAATTGGATTGCAACAAGATGATGCATCCTGAGCCAAGCTCCAAGATTTCCTATGAGCAAACTTTGATGTCTTTGTGTGGTCAGTCGAGGATATACCTGGAGTCGATCCGGAGACTAGGGTGCAACATCTGCATGTTGACCCATTGTATTAATCGATGTGGTGGAAGAAATGGAGCTTCACCCCTGAGCATCAACAAGCTACTAAGCAGGAGGTAGACAAGCTCCTAGTAGCTGATTTCATCCATAAGATAAACTACACTGAGTGGCTCCTCATTAAGAAGGCGAATGACAAATAACGGATATGTATAGACTTCATCAATTTGAATAAAGCTTGCCTAAAAGATAGTTTTTTTTTTGTGAAGGATAAACTAGCTTATCGATGCCACTATAGGGTAATAGATGCTCAGCTTTATGGATGTTTTCTTCAGATATAACAAAATTTAGATGGTGCTCGAGGATGAGGAAAAATATCCTTTATCATGAATCAGGGGTTATACTGCTATAAAGATGCCTTTCAGCCTAAAAAATATAGGACCATCTATCAGCATCTTGTCAACAAGATATTCAAGGATCAGATCAAATACAATATAAAGGTATATGTGAATGACATGTTGGTAAAAAGCTGTCAGATAGTCATTACAATAAAACTCATTTTTTGCGATGTAAAAAATTCATCACAAATAATTAATTTCCATTACTAATAATTATTAGCGATAAAAATTATGTTGCTAATTTTTCATCATAAAAATTTAATTTTAATAATAATTAGCACCAAAAGATTATTTTTATCCAATAAAAATTTTTTATAATGAAAAATTTTTATCAATTTTTTTATTCATTAAATTATTTGGGACGAAAATATTTATGATGAAAAATCAAAATTATGTATCATAAATAATCATTTTTTTGATAAAAAATATTTCATCAAAAATAAAAAATTTATTTATGATGAAAAATTTTTATCTCAAATACAAAATTATTTACAACAAATTATTTTCTATTGCAAATAAATTATTTATTTTTGATGAAATATTTTCATCATAAATAATTACATTATAAATTTTCAACAAAAAATTTTCATCATAATGTAAATCTTAAATTGCAATGAAAAATTTCCATCGTAAAAAAATTTTATTTGCAACGGATAATTTCTATCATAAATAATTTATATTTGCAACATAAAGTTTTCATCACAAATAATTACATCATAAATTATTTTTTAGAAAAATATAAATAAATATATTTTATATTTTTAATATATTTATAATTTATAAAATTAAAAAAAATTATAAATAAATTTAATCATTTCATCCAGAATAAATTTTATCATTTTATTCATAAATAAATTTTATAATTTTATTATATAAAAATATAATTATAGAAAATACTTTTTATAAATATAAAAGATTCAAAATAAAAATAAAAATATACAAAAATAGGCCATCGGCCATTAAGCATCGACGGTATTTGTAGAAAAAAATGGATCGAAGGAGGAGAGCACTTAGAGGAGCTCGAACCGGCCTATTGTTGCCTTATTAGCTGCATCATCTATTTCATCGATGCCATCCACTCCATCATCTATGTTTGAAATAGCTGGTACTTTTCGATATGTGCAGTCAACTCAATAGCCCGCCATCGATCTTCAGCAGCTTATCTCTATATCTTTATCAGTTGGATATTAAAGGCAGCATGGATGTTAGCCCTGAACGAACGTGAAGATGTAAGAGCTCTGATCCCATGCCCTAGCCTACTAACATAATAGGATCTCATATCAAGCATCTGATTATAGATCTCATTATTTATGGATGCAGTCGAGCCCTCTAGTGTATGCTGGGATCTAATGTCTATCATACGATCCTAAAAATTAAATTTATAACCATTCTAAGTTTATACTAAAAATTAAAATATCAATGAAAAATTTATTAAAAAAATTTACTTAAAGCTCCTAGCTCCTAGCCATCTAGTCTTCTAACCATCGCTGATGGATCCACGGGTAGATCTCGATCCTACCAAGAAGCTTGCCACTCTCTATATCTCTCTATAATTTGAGAATACTTTACAAGAAAAATAAATTTTTGCATCAAAAAAAATTGATGCAAAAAGTCATAATATTGTTACGAAAAGAATTTGTAGCAAAAATTTAGTTATTGTAATTTCATTGCAAAAAGCTTAGTTGCAAAAGGTATTTGCAATAAATTTTGAAATTATTGCAAAATCTCAACATTTTTGCAACAAAGAAAACTATTATAATAAGATAAAAATTATTGCAAATGCAACCCAACAAAATTCAAATATCATGGACTTCTTATTTTTTGCAATATTTTTTTTATAATTTATAATAATTTTTTTTATTAGTAAGCTTTTGCAACAATATTTTATGATGCTAAATATAGTATTTTAATTATATTATTTTAAAATTTTAAATTTAAATGCATCATTTGCAACAAAATTTGCTGTAATTTGTAATAATATTTTTTGTTAGTAATTTTTTGCAATAATATTTTATGATGCTAAAAATAATATTTAAGTTATAATTTTTAGAATTAAAATTTAAATATAAAATTTATAACCAAAAAATTAATGCAAATTAGGAGTGTAAATATATACACACATATACAAACTTGTAGACATAATGAGTAGAATACATTCTTTAATAAATATTTTGCATTTACATATATTTTTATTAGCAAGAATCCAAAATAAGTATAGAGCTCATTGCTCATCTTTTCTTTACAAACAAAGCCAAAATATTCCTGTTCCAATGACTAATTATAAAATAAGATAATTTCCAACAAAAACTATGTTCTCTTTCATCAATAGTTTCTTTAATCATTTGTCCGAACTTATATACAAAGAGAACAAAAGAAGAGTAAAACATAATAAACCCAGCATACATAAGATCCAACCAACAAACTATGTTAACCTAGCATACATAACATCTCAGTTTTCTTTACAAAACAACTAAGAAGGAACAAGTGGTAGATTGGAAGACAAACTTCTAGCAAAAAACTATATCATCCTCAAGCATTAGATCAATGCTAGTTATTTATCCTATTCTGCAAATTCAAAGAAAAAAATTATTAAAATATAAATAACATATAAATTTGAGCTTCAAGGTATAATAGAATCTTAGCTTTTAATTTTCTAACCTTTTGAAAAAGTGCAGAAGTCCTTCATAAATTTATTGGGTCTAAGTCAAGCTACAAAAAAAATAAATATGTTAAAAAAAAATTCAAAACTATGTATAGTAAGAATGAAGGCTACAATTCTAAGTATAATAAAAATGAAGATGAAATCATGAATGGCAAAAATCATATTAACTTATATTTATAGCTTGACTGTTTGAGATTTTAGTTAAGTAGACTTGCAGCATAGCTTTCATGTCAGCTTAGAACTTAACTCTCATACATCTCATCTCTTCTTCTTGTTGAATACGTTACTCTTCAAGTCGCCCCTCTAGCTCTTTAACTTTCTTGGCCACTTCATCACGTTGTTGATTAGCTTGTTCTAATTAAGCTTGTAATCTCATTTTACATTTGGCAGGTTTGGAACAATAATTTTGGCAATGTTTTTCACCAACCACTTGCTCAAATGCTTCATCAGCAGTCAAATTCAAAGGATTTTCTTCATTCAACAAATCTAACACATCTTTCTATATTTGGCATATAAATATGTATAATAATTAGTTTGTTTAGATTGACTATCATATGCAGTTCCTCTAATATATAAGAAATTAAATATTTAATTACAGGGGTTATAATTCAAATATTCATACTTATTGCTAAGTATAAATTACTTACATCAACTTCCATTGCTTTATCATTGACCCAATCTCTATTACTCTTCATATGAGTAATCTTTCACATTTGATGCATACCGAGCATTTCTCTAGTGATAGGATTCCTCTGCACCGAAAACTTCATTATTAATTAAATTATCATATAAATAATAGATCATAATATAATACAAAATAAATAATCTTATGTTGTCATGCCTAACATTCTTAAAACTTTAACATACTTGCAATATATATTCTAGTCAATAATTAATATTTTTTAATAGTATTTATGATAATTAAGATATACCCAAATTCAATGTTGAAAAAAAAGAATGAGTCCAAAGTAGCATCACAAACTAATTCAAGTTTAGAAGAAAAGAACAATATGAAAGCAGCAACACAAACAAATTCAAGCTTGTAATAAATAATAAGACCAAGGTTGCAAGACAAACATTTAGAGGACCTAATCAAGCACTTAAAAGAAGCAAGTAAATATTAACTAATATTCATAAAGAGTAAAATGCTAACTACTTAGGATTATTGAAAGTAATCAATTATACAATGTTATATAATTATATATACTAAACAAAATTTATAATTCATTAAATGCCTCATTTGTCTTTATTCCAATAATAAAATTACAACTTAAAGAAAAATAAAAATGAACAGAGACAAAATATAAGTATGAATGAAAAATATTCATATTGTTATTTCTTATATGAACAAACTATGAAAACCATAGACCATATTTTAAAGGTGGTTATTTGATGCAAGATGAACAAAAACTTAACAACAAGTTCTCCTTTCAATCCCAAAAATCTCATTTTTCTTTTTCCAAGTCTAGATTGGTCAAGTCATTTTGGGTTACATGAAAGAGCCTTTAAAAAATAAAGCAAATAGATTATCTAATTATTCATGACCAGATTAAGTATTTTGCATAACCAAATTTATTTGGCTCAGATCTATGGATATATGCACATAGGTCTTAGATATGCTTGTGCTAAGCCTCTAACACTATAAAGTATCAGAATGCTCATGGTTAACAATCAAAAGATAAAATAATTTAAATATTTAGATGACTGAAATATAAGATGTTAGCACTTTATATTATATTATATAATACTATAAAATATTTCTTATTATTATTTTATCATATTAAAAGTATATTTTTAATTTAGTTATCAAACACATGCTAAAATTGTATAGCATATTAAAAATATAATTATTAAATATTAAATTATTTTTTAAAAAAAAACTCAACTTGCAAAAGCTCTACAACCAACAATAATCTCAAACGGATCCTAATAATCCAACCACTACCAACTAATTAATTTTAATAAAAATATATACTAATAATATATGACAATGTAACAATAATCCATCCAAGAATTTTACTGATCTACCAATTCTACTTATCAGGAATTATTAGGGATTTTTTTGTTTAATGTATTGGAGGACTTTGTTCGCTAGATAGAGATGCGAGCTCAGCAGTGCGGGCGACTGGAGACGAGGGGGAATGAATGTGAGGGCGAACGGTGGTGGCAGCGAGGGGCAGTGGCCTACGAGATCTTGGGCGAATGGTAGGGGCGGCGAGGGGGAGCGAATGGCGATGGCGATGAGGGGGAGCAGCCCACGAGATGTCGAGCAAATAGTGGTAGCGGTGAGTGCGACCGATGGTGGCGGTGAGGGGGAGCAGCCCACGAGATTGTGGGTGAACAATGACGGTAGTGAGGTGGAGCAGTCCATGAGATGTCAGGCGACTGGTGGTGGCGGTGAGGGCGATCGACGGTGGTGGTGAGGGAGAGCAACCCACAAGATCTCGGGCGAACAGTGGTGGTGGTGAGGGCGAACAACGGCGACAGTGAGGAGGACCTCATGAGATGTCCGAGGGGGAGTGCAAGAGAGGTGAGGTAGCGGCCATGAGGTGGCAGTAAGAGGGAGCGATTGTGAGGGTTTTTCTCTCAATCTCGTCAGAGGGGGAGCATGCGATCGAAATTTGTTAGGGTTTGGGAAAGAACGAGAGGAAGAGAGTATAGAAGGAAGAGAGTTAGGAAGGCTTAGGTGCGAGAAGCAAATATTAGGCTGTGCCTAAGCTGGATTGGTTAGTTTTTATAATAAATTTAAGTATATAATAAATTTTTTTTGTATTTGCATCAAATTTAAATTTTGTTGCAAAAATAAAATATAAATTTTGTAATAAAAATAAATTTTTTTTACAAAAGATTTAACATTTTGCAACAATAATAACTAATTATTGTAAATAATATATTTCTTCATAGGTTTTGCAATATTTTTTTTTGTTACGAGAAAATATAAAATTTATAACAAGAATAGATTTTGTTGTAAATTATTGTTGCAAATACCTCTTTTTCTTATAGTGATAATTAATAATTTTTTAAATAATTAAAAGTTAAAATATGATAAATAAAAATTACTTATTATTTGCTCCATATGGCGAGCGAATGGCCTCGAACCCCCATAATGCGAGACTGTCTGTCTTGCTCGATTCGTAGTATTTTTGGCACATTGATCCTGTACAGTTAATAGTCAAATTAGTTAGTGAGTAACTAAATTTAAAAATAAATAATTTAATTATTAAATTTTAAATAAAAAAATTATCTGATATGTTGGATCCTCGTACATACAGTATATGACATTGCAGTTTTCGATACTGATTTTGTTATATGGCCACTGCCATGCTGCCTCCACCTCTGGTCATGCACTACAACATACTAGTGGCGATGAATGCAATGCTGGTACTCCTTGAAATGTGAGCATAGATGATCATATACAACTAGCCGCACGCGATCATGCTTAAAATCAATAATATCAAATATAGTCTGGCAATAATAAATATTATAAGAATACAATACTAATTAAATATTTAAATAAATAGTATTGTACCTATAAGTGGCTATAGAAGACCTTCCTTTAAGGTCATGTAATCTGACACCAATCGAAGAGCATCGTCTGGGCAAAGCTATGGCAAATGATGCCCAACTCAGTCTACCATAGGTCGTACCATCTCCTAATAGGCCTCGTATAGCCTTACAAAATCTCGATGTAGAGATGCTGTCCTTTGTGCTCGCATCTCCAATGCTCAAGGGCGAGGTTCTTCGACGGACCTCGTCCTCGCCTCACCATCGATAGAGAATAACTTGAAAAAATAATGAATAAATTATTGGTATGATAGCCATATATAAATCTAATAGGTAAATTAAAATCAAATTTTATTATCTAAAAAATATTAAAATACCAGTTGGATCCATCTCACTCGAACCCACCTCTACATGACCCTCTGGCTACTTCGATGGTGCAGTAGTGAAAATGGGGGAAGGCTCAGGGATAGGCTGGGAACTCGAACGTCATCGTCTCCCTCCTGGAGCCATACCTGCAATGCTTAAACTATGCATATAATTAACTTGACATATAAATAAATATAATAATAAATAATAATAGTAAAAATATATAAATATTAATTAATAGAATTATATTGCATACTATTATTATAAGAGAAGATTTAACAAAGAATATAGATCTACTTATCAATATCCATATCCTCCTTAATTTTTAGATCCTCCTTCGAATCATAATAATCGATTAATGTATCATCTTCTATTTCATTGTCTTTTATGAACCGATCATCGTCCTTCGAATCATCAAGATTAAATACAAAATCAACTTCAACTTCATTGGACAGCAGATTAGCCCTATTCAAAGAAGTTGTCATAAGTTCTTCATGAACAAGATGCTCGATCGATGTTTGTTCTTCCTCTTGAAAGCTTTCTTTTCATAGATCTAAATTATCGTCCATTTTTAGTTGGATTGGTATGTTATATATGCCTCTAAGTATTATTCTTTGTATGACATGCCAATCACCTCGATATTTTGGATCCTTTAAATATATTACTTATTTTGCTTGAGTTGCTAATATATACGGCTCATTCTGATACCATGTTCATGCAAAATTTATACTAGTAAAGTGTGGATCGATATGAATACCGATCTTATTGCTAATATTCTACCATTCACACTGAAACAAGAATACTAAATTTTTGGATACATCTTTTGCATGGACATTTTATCCGACTAGCACTTTCAACCTTACACAATGCAAATTCAATAAAATCTCAAACATGTTTTCGATATTCAGGTAAGAAAATATCCCTAGCAGTCATCCAACTTTTGTCGATATCCATCTAACAACAAAGAATAATGCTTCATGAATCCTAACTCCAACTCCTTCCTAATAGCTATAGTCCCATCCCTTTAAAAAATGCATCACTTTTATTGTTGCCATAGATTTGTTCTTTGTTCTATATCCAAAAAAAATTCGGCAGCATCTTCCTACAGTTGTCCAAGTATACGATATAGATGGATCATATTTTAACTACATCTAATATATATCCAGAGAACAAATGAGATTACTATGATAAAACTTTTCATAATAGAATAAAGAATACCATGACAGCAATAAAATATTAATGCATTTCTAAATTGCTCAAATCGGGTCATAGAGTTCATTTTGGAGACCTTGGAACCGACTCTTGAATAGGAGTCTAAGGTTACATCAATACATGTATTAAATCATTACCAAATCGGATCCCAAATAGGATTTCAGACTAAATTCTGACCTAGATCCCAACCCAGATCTCGATTGAGATCCAACCCGAATCATGACCTGAATTCTAAACCGGATCATGGACAGGATCCCAGACTGAATCTCGGACAGGAATCCAGACCAGATCCTGGACTGAATCTCGACCCGAATCTCGATTGAGATTCGACCTGGATCATGATCTGAATCCCAAATCGAAGCCTGGACATCATCCTAGACTGGATCCTGGATAGGATCCTAGATCGAATCCCGAACTGAATTTCGACTTAAATCTTGATCAAGATATGACCTAGATCATGACCCCAATCTCGAACTAGATGTCGGACATGATCTTAGATCGGATCCTAACCTGGATCACGATCTTGATTCGATCTAGATCACGATCCGATCTCGGACTGGATCTCGATCCAAATCCTTGATCAGATCTCGATCTAAATTTTGGATTGGATAGTTCATATACATTAAAAATTAAATTCTTCGGCTAATGCAAATTAAAATATTAAATCATAATCACAATAAAATATAGAAACTAAACAAATAAAAAGATTAAATTATAACAAGTAAAATCATAAAAATATAATTAAAAATCTAACTATTTTAATTATAAAAAATAACTTATTTTTAAATATTTTATTAATCCATTTTAAAATTTATTTATCAATCAAATTATTACTACTACTACTATTACTATTATTACTACTATTACTATTATTATTATTACTATTACTACTATTACTACTACTATTATTATTATTACTACTACTATTACCATTATTATTATTATTATTATTATTATTATTATTACTACTACTACTACAACAACTATTATTATTATTATTATTACTACTACTATTATTATTACTATTATTATTATTATTATTATTTATTAAATTTTAAAAAATGATTAAGGACTAATCCAACCCTCTGCGGTCCCTCCATCCCTCACCCATCGTGGCCACCCACCTCCTGTGGCACCCCTCCACTGCCCACCACCCACGGCTCGACATCTGACCCATCACCACCACCCCTCCATGCCCCACACCTTATGGCCCTCCACCTCCCGTGGCGCCCCTCCGCCCCTTACCCCTGACGGCCTTCCACCCCCTGCGATGCCCCATCGCCTCACACCACCCACAGCCGCCCATCCGACCATCATCACCACCCCTCGGCACCCCACCCCCATGGCCCCCACCCCCTATGGTGCCCCTTCACCCCCTAACCCTTACGACCTTCCACCGCCTGTGGTGCCCCTTCGCCTCACACCACCCACAGCCACCACCTGACTCATCACCATTGCCCTTGGTGCCCCACCCCCTATGGTGCCTCCATCTCCCACCACCAATGGCCCCCACCTAGTCAATCAACACTGCCATGCATGGCCTATAGGCACCCAACTCTCGTGCCCTTCTGCCCACCACCGACCACCGCACGGTAACATCTGTGCATGCGTAGATGATCAAAAGAACAAAAAAAAAGAATTTACCAATCGGGATGGAACTTCCTTCGGTTCAAGCACAACAATGGTGGCGGCAATGGTAGAGGCAACGACGGTGGCAGTGGGAGATGCTGTCGCTGGTCGATGGAAGCTTAGGAGGAGGGAGAGAGAGAGAGAGGAGAGGAGAGAAGAGGGTTTCGACTGAGAGAAGTTGATTTCACGGGAAAGAAGGCACATAGTGGGGTGGAATATTTAAAGACTTTTAGCGATGAAGTATTAGCGACGAAAATTTTAGTGCTAAAATAGTTATTAATGATGGAAACCAGATTTTTGTTGCTAATAATTTCTGCCAATTATTTTTTTTTAAAAATTTCTTTTAAAAACTATTAAAATATTTAATAAACTTATTTATGATAAAATTATATTTTCCATCTTTAATAATAGTTACATAAATAAATCATTTAAAAAATTAAAAGGGCCATATTATTTGTGACGTAAATTTGAAAAGGTCAGAATATTTCTAATGCAAAGTTTTATTGTAAATAATCTACAGTAAAAAAATTAGTTAAAACATTAAAATGAATGGAATATTTGCAATGAAAAATTTTTATCATAAATAATAGATTATTTATGATGAAAATCAAATTTGCATTGCAAATAATCTATTATTTACGATGAAAAATTTTTGTCACAAATAATATGTCCAAAATTTTTTATTTAAAAAATTAAAAAAGACTAGATTATTTAAGATGGATAATTTTTATTGTAAATAAGATTATTTATGATGAAAATAAAATTTATATCATAAATAATCTATTATTTATGATAGAAAGTTTTCATCATAAATAATATGCCTAAAATTTTTTATTCAAAAAATTAAAAAAGATTAGATTATTTATGATAAAAAAATTTATGATAAATAATAAATTATTTATGATAAAAATTAGATTTATATTGTAAATAATTGATTATTTATGATGAAAAATTTTCATCATAAATAATCTGACCAAAATTTTTCTTTTATAGGATAGAAAAGATGGACTATTTTAAAAATAAAAAAGGGCAAAGATGCGCCATGTATGATCAATGCGATGGGGTTGAAGGGTGTGAGTGCATTCACTGTTAGCTAGCCCGTGAGCAAATTAATATATTTTTTCTAATTCTTTCAAAAATTAGTATTCTTTCAAAATTTTTTTATTTTTTTTAAAATTATATAATTTTAAAATTTAAAATTCATCTTTACTATTTATTATTTAAGTAATTATCGTGTGAGTATCATCACAAAAGACCATCTTGATCTGGTAGCTCTACTTGTATAGATTAATAAAATTTGATTTTGATGGTCATGAACAACCGCATGATGATATGATAGATAAAAATCATTGATGGATTTGAAAACTTGCAATGACGATCTTTGTGATATTTATAGTATACTATCAAAATTTTATTTTAATTGGATATAACATGGGATGATTTAGATCGTTAAATAAAAAATGAGTGATTAAAATGCCAAATGATGTGTGATTATAAGATGATTTTTTTAGATAAATGATCTTTGCTAATAGTTTGATCATTTCTACGGTGGTGATCATAAAAAGCAAACCACGTGTGTATAAATTATCTAAAACTATATATCTCTTGACACACATTCTTAAAGTCCTTAAGCAATTATATTTATGCTTTTATAAAATATACTTAACATGGATGATTCATATACGGAAAGTTTAGATTTTACAATCACCATCGTTGCAATTTCTTCTGGTGCCATATCCTAAATAGGATTAATTCCTGTGGACCACCCGACTCCATATAAGGTCTCGTGGATAGATGCATCATCCATCTCTATTACATAAAGATGTTTGATCCTCATTCAGTTTACTGTTGGAGATCTCATACCAGAATATTATGGTAGGAAGAAAGAATAAATAAAAGAAACACAATCAAGTACATGGATCGGTCCAAAGGATCACCTCCATAGGACATGCAAAGCTTCACTATGAGAAATAAATAGATACAAGAGAAAATTATCCTCCCTCAATACTTGCATACAATTCTCTCAGCAAGAAGCTACCTTTACAAAGCTCTATCTAAAAGATCTCCTAAAATGATCGCTGTCCACAGCCTAGTTGTCTACCTAGAGCCCCTGCTCCTGCTGTCCACTGATTTTCTTCAGGATCTGATGACTGTTTCCTGCCGATCTAAACTCTCAACTGCTGCTGCTACTATCTCAGGGACCTACCGAACTACTCTCCTACTCTTGGTCTGCCACAAGCTTTTTATAAGCCTAAAAGCAAGCCCATATCAGAGAACTGTCTCCATTTGAAAGTCAAACAACTTTCTAGCTCTTAGTTCACTCCTGCATGCATTGCTAGCCCTCAGATCGTGCATTGGTCCATGAAAAACCCTATAAACTACGTGAAATGGAGTAGCAAATGCCCATGGTCCATGATGGACCGCATGAAATCGGGAAGGAAACCCTGGGTCCACGCCTTCATGCATGGACCGCATGAAGCTTCCACGGGCTACACGCTCGCACGCCTGCTGAGCTGCCCTCGTGGCATGCCCACATGAGTGCTCATGCATGGTACGCCCGTGCTAGGCCCGTGCTGGGCCACTCGCTCATGGTCGGCCCATGTGCCCTGCACGCATCGCACTAGGCTGCACCCTTACGGCCGGCTCGTGTCGCATGCTAGGCCCCTGTGGCCTGTCGGCCTGCTCTGATCCATGGACCCTCTCTCATGACCCATGGGCCATACATCCTGCATCTGGCTGCTCCATCATGCTTATTTTCTTCATTGGACTTCGTTTGGACTGTTCTTGGGCTCGTTGGACTTCGTTCGTCGTCCTAAATCTCGTCGTAGGCTTATTATGGAAGAATTCAAGATGTTTTCCTCAATAATCTCCAACCCAACTCGATATTTGGTCTTCACTTATCTGAGAGGTCGTCTTGCACCCTCATGCCCTAGGGAAATTGCTTGTTGATCATGGATGGACAAATGTGAGAGTTGAGGTAGGCCGCTCGATCCCACCTCCATCATAGGCTATGTCTACTCTGACCAAAGATCTGCTAAAGAAAGTCTCTGTAGCAATAGAAACTTCGCTTTGTGAAATTGCCTCTCATCCTCTCGAGTCCCTCATCTCATGCTCGATCCACCTCCACTTGGAGCTCCACCTCGCACTGGGCTCTCCGTCATGAGGTAGTGTCCTCCATACTTTCTTCCTCTTATCACCTTCCTACTGTCGTGCATGACCTTCAGAATTTTTTCATCAGCTTTTCATTTGAAGCTGATCGAATCTAGTCTACTCGATAAGATTAGATTCTTTTTAAAGTCGGATATGTATCGAATCTCATCCAACTTCTTTACTATTCCATCATGGAGCTTCATGTTGACCATCCCCCTATCCTTGAGCTCATAGCTCGATCCGTTTGGTAGAAACACAGTGCCCTTACTAATCTCCAGGGAGTCAAACAACTCCTCTTTGCAACATACATGATGGAAACAAGCAGAATCCATAATCCACTGGAAGGAAGAAGTAAATACCTCATCAGTTATTAGTAGGACATCATCATTGTGTTCTATATTGTATTGGCTATCATCACAGTAGCCTGCGTTCGATCTTTAAATTATAAGCAATCTCTAACAAAATGCCCAACTCATCGTACTGATAGCACCTGATCTTGCTCTGATCCCTCATCCTGGTCCTAGATTGCCCACCTTGTGATCTTTTGCTACTTCGTTTGCTATGATCTGCTCCTCCAGAAACCACAAAACTGAGTTGCCTTGGAGCTCAAAGCTGGGTTCTTTCTTCTGAGAGTCTTATTTTGGAGAATCGCTGTAGTGATCTCGTCCATCTTGATGGTGCTCTTTCCTACTAGAAGAGCAGTCATCAAGAACTCATACAAAGCGGTAGGCGATTCTAGCAAGACTAGTACCCAGGTCTTCTTCTCAGCTTTCTTGCCAACATTGAGGAGATCGGTGAGGATCTTCTAGAAGTTTGATAGATACTGCTGCATGCTCTGACCTTCGTCTATCTGTAGCTGGTAGAACTGCCTCCAAAGAAATAGCATGTTGGTGAGCGACTTTGTCATGTACAACTCTTCAAGCTTTGTCCATATTACCATCAAAAAAGTTTCGTCAAGTACATGGATCATTATATCATCTACTAGATATAAGCAGATTATACTCATCTCCTGCATCTGGAGCCACTTTCAATCCTTCACTTTTATGGTAGCAAGTAACTCCTCGTATAAGAAAGCATCGATCAATCCATGTTGGATGAGGATGTTCTTCACCATTGCTTACCATAAGAAATTGCTCTTTCCGTCAGATCGATTGATCTCCATCTTGATTGTACTTATCTTTTCTATCTTCTTCAATCTTGATTACCACTGTCACAATCTGTGCTCTGGTATCACCAAGTTCTAATACTAATTATTGGAGATCTTGTACCAGAATATTATGGTAGGAAGAAAGAAGAAATAAAAAAAATATAATCAAGTAAATTGATTAGCCTAAAGGCTTGCTTCCATGGGGCATGCAAAGCTTTATTATGAGAAAGAAATAAATACAATAGAAGATTATCCACTCCCAACACCCATATATAATCCTCTCAGCAAGAAGCTATCTTTACAAAGCTCTCTCTAGAAGACCCCCTCGATGACTACTACCACTGAACTAAACTCTCGGTTGCTGCTGCTATTGTCTTAGGGACTTGTCGAATTGCTCCTCTGCTCTTGGTCTGCCAAAGGCTTTTTATAATCCTAAAATCGAGCCCATATCAAAGAACTATCTCCATTCGAAAGTCAAACAACTTTCCAGCCCTCAGATCACTCCCGCGTGCATTGCTAGCTCCCAGATCGCACACTGGTCCATAAAAAATCCTGTAAACCATGCAAAATGAAGCAAGAGATTCCCCTAATCCATGGTGGACCACATGAAATGGGGTGGGAAACCCTCTGGTCCACACCTTCATGCGTGGACCGTGTGAAGCTGCCATGGGTCGTGCACCTGTTGGGCCGTGCTCACGGCCTGCCTGCATGTGTCATGCTGGGCCCTGATGGCTTGCCAACCTGCACCGGCCCATGGGCCCTCTCCCATGACCCATGGACCGTACATTCTACATTCGGCCACTCCATCATGCGTATTTCCTCCGTTTGGACTATCTTGGGCTCATTAGACTCCGTTCGTCTTCTTGGACCTCATTATAGACTTATTATTGGAAGAGTTCGAGGCATTTTTCTCAATATTTATTTCATATGAAGATAAGGTATGGTGTAATGTGCTACCAATGGAGATTAACAACATTATTTTAGGAAGGCCAAGGCTATTTGACCATGATGTGACATTATTTGGTAGATTAAACTCTTGTAGCTTTAAGGACAAGTGTAAGAAGTTTACCATTAAAGCTATCTAACCAAAGACTACATCTAATAAGACACCTAAAGGACCCAAAGAGAGTAGCAGAAAGAAGAACTTACATTTTATTAGTGCCCGAGATTTGAAAAAGAAGATCGAGCATGGAACACATATTTGGGCCTTAACTTGCAAACAGTCTCCTAAGAAATCCCAACTCGAATATTGATAGATCGCGATACCATCGTTAAAATATCATAATTATCAGTTTAACCCGACTTCTTAAAATAATTAAAAATAGATAGAAAGTAGTGAGTCGGATCGAGTCTACAGGAAAGACAGTATTTTGATTTAAAATCTTTAATTTTTTTTAAAAAAAATTAAAAATAAAACTTGAAGTCAAAAATTAAAAATTAAAATTGCAAAGCAGAAATTAAATTATGCATAAAAATAAATTTAGTACTAAGATCTACTAGTTAGATCTTAGCATCTACTTGCATAAAAATAAAGAGTAATTAAAAATAAAAAATTAAAATTAAAAATATAAAGCATGAATTTAAAGTATATAAAAAAAAAATTTATATTAATTTAAAAGTTTATAATTTAAATACATAAATTTTTTTTTTAAAAAAATAAAATAGGCTGATCTCTGATCTTGGATCGACGTCGGTGTTGAAATGGTGTAGAAACCAGCTTTTCTTCGTAGCATCTATTGCCTTGAAGTAGCCATTAATCCAAAGCTTGGCTCTATCCTATACCAAAGCTTCACCTTGATCAAAGATACTAAACTTTGGAGGCCTGAGGTCCTTTAAATAGGTGTTGGAGGATTGGAGATTTTGTTATCAGGCAATATGGGATTAAAGAGGAGTATAGATCCGTGTTTGTTGAAGGAAAAAGTAGAAAATTATTGGGTCAAAGGTCTTGTGAAGTCTCTATGTGTTCTGATCGTCAAATGGTGATCTAAGGCTTCAAAAAATACCAAAAATGGAGTTTTATCAACCCAAATTGAATTGGAAAACATTCTGACCATTGATTGTGCATTGATGGAGGAAATTAGGCCGTTGATCGCACGCTTGGGTGTTCTGATCACCACCGAGAGCTCTGTCGATCATTGGATCATCACTTGGAGCACGCACAACCGTCAGATCGAAGTTCTGATGCTGATGGCATTCGAATCGGAGTAGGAAAACATTCCTACCATCCGATCTTGACCAGCAACAACCACAACCGCACGATCATGCACTTATTGTTCCCATGGACCGCATGGATCGAGTATACCATAGACCGTGTAGCCAATCACCACCCATATTTGCCACTTGAAATGATCAAAATGCCCCACGAGCTACGTGAGAATTTCTGTAAATCCTTCAAGGGTCTTGGTCCACCACGTGTTGCTCCATGATTCACCGTATTCTATTGAGCTTGCGGTCTACACCTGGTTTCATGGACCGATAGCTGGCTTCTGCGGCTGAATTGGCTTGGATGGCGCACTGGCTTGGCTTGGCTTGGTGAGCCGACTGAGCTATTTTCTTTTTTTATTTTAAATTTTTTTTTCTTCAAAAATTCATATATAATCCATTTTAGCTCTGATTTACTCCAAACTTATTTTGTTACAACCAAAAAATTAATCTCTTTTTATTCATAATAATATTTTATTTTTTAATTTTTTAATTTTTTTAATTAATAAAAATATTAGTTTCTTAAAAATATATAAATTAATTATTAATTTTTTAAAATAAATATAAATTAATTAATAAATTAATATTTTTATTGATAAATTTATGGTACTTATCATACCTTCCAACTTAAGTTTTGCTCGTCCTTGAGTAAAGAAAGAATTTAGTTTTAGATATCTTTTAACTTAAGAGTTTCGAATTTTAGCTAAGCAATTTTCAAAATGACCATTGATATTCAGTAGAGCATAAGTTAGGCATATCATTAGAATATTAATATTTATTAATATAAAAATTAAATAAAAAATATTAAATTTTTTTGAATGTTTTCTAAATTATCCTACGTTTATCTTTGAATTGTCTAAACTTTCATATGGATAAGTATATATTGCTAATTTTGTTCTTTATTTATTGATTTTTATTTTTATATTATTTATTTTTTAATGTGAATATCATTGCTTACTTAGGTAATAAAATTTGATTACTTAATAAAAAAATTAATATTTTTTAATATTGTATCACTATTGAGTGTCTTAATTCCTTAAGCTTTCTATTTGATCCATGTAGCGAGTCTTGGACCAATGACTCTCAAATCAGCTAGCTTTAGAGCATTATGTATAAAATACCCCACAGACTTATTAGCTCGAATCAAACAGGCTATGAGTTAAGACTAGCTTTACAACGAGCTTTTTTGCTCTTTCCATTTTTTGATGCGAAACTCAATGCTTGCTTAGGCAAAGAGATCCGGTTACTTAGTGAGAAGTATTTAAAAATTTTTTATTTAAATTTTTTATATAAAAAAATATATAGTTATCCTACACAAGCCCATAAAAAATAGACTTTTCTTTGATGCTAGTAGAAAAAATTAAAAATGCTCAAAAAAAAAACTTTTTATATTCTAAACTTAACTCTTTATTGAGTTTTTTTAATACTTGATCCCTCAATATTTCATAAATTCTCTAATCTATGCATTAATTTTTTTTAAAAAATACTTAGTTTAATTCGATTCTTAAGCATAATCAAATGTCTAAATACTAAATACTAACTTCTTCAAGAACTTAAAAAAATAAAAAAAAATTATTATTCTTTCTTCCAACTTAATCGACATTGTCCTTAATGGAGAAGAAAAAATAAAGGATGCAATAAAGAACATGAAAGAATACACTTGACTCAATATATTTTTGATCCAGCACGTCTTAAAAAATTTGGGTTCTCCCTCTGACTTATTCAACATGTCCTAAAAAAAAATAAACTAAAAAGATAAATTAGATGAAAGAACTAAATATTGGGTTGCCTTCCAACAAGCACTAAGTTTACCGTCTTCAGTCAGACACAATGCAGCTTACCATCTTGTGTCAAATATTAGATTGATAAATTTTACTGGTTTTGGATTGCCAATCTTAAGAAAATAGTTTATGATTCCTTTATTAATATATTCATTATTAATTTTAGAAACATAATTTATGATCCTATTCTCAGACCCATGTTTATCAAGAATTTCTTCTATTTGTTCTTTTAGAATGCTCATAAATTGATTTTTTGGATTAGGAGATAAATTTGATTCAATGGGTACCAAAAGAATGACTAAAGATGGATTTAATTCTAGAGGTAAATTAATGTGATCTTGTTTAAATGACCCCATTGACACTTTATTATATACCTCTTGATTTTTATAAGAAGAAGCGGCTTTTAGGATTAAAGGGAATAGGACTTTTGGTTTATAGATCTCGGATAACTCATTTAAATTGGAACCAGCATTAGTACTAGTTCTGAGCTAAGGTTCTTCTATGTGGTTAGTCTCAGTACTAACATCTTCTTCAATATTTTTATCTTGATTAGCATCAGTACTAGCCTCTTTCACTTGATCTTGGTATGGATCCATAAGAATTCTATAACTTTTAAGTTCAGAACTTATTTTGGCATTCTCTAATTGGAGATTCTTAAGTGGGACATTAAATTGATAATTTAGTTCAGATAGTTAGTGGATAATGGATGGATTATTATATGAATCGGTTGCCTCAACAATCGACCTAGTTCTCTCCTTATATTAGACTCAGCTAATTATCCTATTTGAGCTTCTAGCCTAGTGATAGATTATTGTTGAGTCAAAATTAATTATTGAAGTTGGTTAAATCTATCGTCAGCTAGATTGGTCTATTGAGAAGGTGGGTATGCTGGCTGATTATAGTACAATGGCTAAGTGTATTCACTAGGCTGACCACTATTATAGCATAATTTTGATATTGGAGTCTAACAGATGAAATTTGGGTCTGAGCCTGAGTCTGTTAGAATATTCAAGAAAAATTAGAATGGATTCTCCAACCTAGGTTATATGTATTTGAATATGGATTACTAACCGATTTGGAGTAGCCGTATGCAGCTTGAACTTGTTCTTGGATAAAAGGTGAAAACTGTATAGCCATGGGATATTCACTCACATGATGGATTAGGCTAGCATAGATTGAACAAATCTTCTAGTAATTAGAAGATGATTTGAATTGTGCAGAAGATTGTTGACTTAGGGTTAGGACTTGATCTAATTTTTGAGCAAGAAAGTCCACTTTATTTATCAAATTTGAATCAGCCTTAGGATTAGATTCTAGATGTTTAAATTCATGGATCCCTACCTAGGTTTGGTAGAAAGATAATGAAGCATGGTTAATTAAATTTTCACTCAAAATTTCAAATAAGATATAGGCTTCGTCCTTACTCTTGTTCATGAATGCACCTCCGCAGGATGCATCAATCAATTGTCTATATTGATCTCCTAAATCCTCATAGAAAGCTTGAACTATTTACCACTTAGATAAACCATGGTGTGGGCATTTTCTAATAAGTTCCTTAAGTCTCTCCCATGACTCATGAATTTGTTCCCCGGAAGCTGGGCAAATCCAGTGACAGCTCGCATTATGGTGTTAGTTCGACCTATGGGATAAAATTTCTTAAAAAATTCACTTTGTAATTTAGCCCAAGTTTTAATTGATCTCCCTATTGTGCCAAGCTAATACTTGGCTTTATCTTTTAATGATAAAAAAAATAAAATTAGTCTAAGGGTATCATTAGTTAAATTTTGAATCCTCACCATAGAGCAAATTTCTAAAAATTCATCCAGATGCTTATAAGGATCTTCGTTGGTGCTTCCGTAGAAAGATGAAAGCATCTGGATTGTGGTCAGCTTAATCTCATAGTAGATAGCATGAATTTTAGGTAATTGGATATAAGTTGATGGATTATAGGTAGAAAAAATAAAGTATTTCTTCATTTGCCTAGGTGGTTCTCTAAAATTTTCAACCATTTATTTATCTGAATTTAATATGGTTCAGCCATTTAATTTTATGATTAGGTTCAACTAGGTCAGGTAAAGCGATTTTCTACCATGTATGTATTAGTGCAATCCTAATGTATGGTTCAAAATTTTTTAAAATATTTTATTTTTATTATTTTATTATTTTATTATTTTATTATTTTTTTAAATATTTTTTATTATTTTATTTATTTAATTATTATTTTTAATTTAATTTAATTATTATTTTTAATAATTTTTTAGTTAGTTTAATTTAATTTTTATTTTATTTTATTTTTAAAGAAAAGAAAGAAACAAGAGGTCCTAAGGAGTCCTAGAACTAAGAAGAGAGAGAACAATTAGTTTTAATTAGGTTTAATATTACTTAGCAATCAAGTTGGTCAATCAATCCTAACTAAGGATTATCCTAGATCTAGACAGCTCCTGACTGTCAAGGTTACCTTCAAGTCTTTCAAGTATAGGATCAACCAATCAACTGATAAGGTAAGTATAAGATCGGTGGCAGTCCTCCCATTGCTTGCCTTAGACATCAATTATACTTGATCAGGTAAGCTAATGGAATCAATTAAGTAACCACCTTTCTTCGGACCCAGTCGTCCCTGAACCACTTTTCTAGACACTAGTTAAGTTGATTAACCCTAATCCGATCCAACTTTTAGGATTTCTTATTCTTATGAGCTCGAGTTCTTAGGGCTAATGTTTAATTAATTTTAAAATTAAAGACTTAGATCAATGCAGGATGCTGGTTGGTTGTTTGTGGGCCAAGGAAGGATGATCAAATTCTCACCTTATCTTGTTTAATGAATTATGCCCTTAATTTGGTTTAAAGATGAATATGCACAAAAAAATTTCAATCAAAGGATTCTATGCAATTTAAACTAGATGCATGCAATTAATTAAATTTTAGAAGCTTACTTTGCCTTCAGCAATCACCAAAATAAAAAAAAAATTAATATGATGCATGCTCTAAGCAGTTAGGATTTCTACTCTTGACATGAAGTTTTTAATTAGATTTAAGTGGATAATTTTTTAATTAATTTTAAAATAAAAAAATAAAATAAGAAAAGAAAGAGATCTATGGTTATGATTGATCTCACCAAATAAGATTAGATGATTTGCTTTCCTTAATTTTTTTCTTCTTTTATCTCTTTTTTTGTAAAATAAATAAAAAAAGTTAGTAAGTAATATTTATAAAAAAAAATATTTATAATTTATTTATAAAAAAATATAAAAAAAATTAAAAAATTTAATTTTTTGCCTTCTCCGATAATAGTGCCAAAAATTTGATAGATTGCGATACCATCATTAAAATATCATAATTATCAGTTTAATCTAATTTCTTAAAATAATTAAAAATAGATAGAAAGTAGTGAGTCGGATCGAGTCCATAGGAAAGATAGTGCTTTGATTTAAAATTTTAATTTTTTTAAAAAAAATAATTTAAAAATAAAATTTAAAATCAAAAATTAAAATTTAAAATTATAAAGTAGAAATTAAATTATGCAGAAAAGTAAACTTAGTACTAAGATCTACTAGTTAGATCTTAGCATCTACTTGTACAAAAATAAAAAATAATTAAAAATAAAAAATTATAATTATAATTATAATTAAAAATAAAAAGTATGAATTTAAAGAATATAAAAAAAATTACATTAATTTAAAAGTTCATAATTTAAATACATAGAATTTAAAAAGAAAAAAAAATTAAAATAGGTTGATCTCTGATCTTGGGTCGGTGTCGACATTGAGATGGTGTAGAAGCCAGCTCTTCTTCGCAGCATCCATTACCTCGAAGTAGCCATTAATCCAAAGCCTGGCTCTACCCTATACCAAAGCTTCACCTTGATCGATGACATTGAACTTTGGAGGCCTGAGATCCTTTAAATAGGTGTTGGAGGATTGTAGATTTTGTTATCAGGTAATATGGGACTAAAGAGTATAGATTCATGTTTGTTGAAGAAAATAGTAGAAAATCATTGGATCAAAGGTTTTGTGAAGTCTCTGCATGTTCTGGCCGTTAGATGGTGATCCAAGGCTTCAAAAAATACCAAAAATGGAGTTTTATCAGTCCAAATCGAGTCAAAAAATATTCTGGCCGTTGATCGCACATTGATGGAAGAAATTAGGCCATTGATCATGCACATAGGTGTCCTAATCACCGTCGAAAGCTTTGTCAGTCATTAGATTGTCGCTTGGAGCATGCGGCTGTCGGATTGAAGTTCTGGTGCTGATGGCATTCGAATCAAAGTAGGAAAACGTCCCCACCATCCGATCTTGATCGGCAACAACCACAGTCGTATGATCATGTACTTACTATTCTCATGGACTGCATGGATTGAGTATACCACAAATCGCAACCAATCACCATCCGTATTTGCCACTTGAAATGACCAAAATGCCCCATGAGCTGCGTGAGAATTTTTGTAAATCCTTTAAGGGTCTTGGTCCACCACGTGTCGCTTCATGATTCGCCGTATTTTGCTGAGCTGGCAGTCTACGCCTGATTTCATGGATCGGCAACTAGCTTCTATGGCGAGTCAGCTTGGACAGTGCGTCGGCTTGGCTTGATGAGCCGGCTGAGCCATTTTTTCTTTTTATTTTAATTTTTTTTTCAAAAATTCACATCTAATCTATTTTAGCTTTGATTTACTCCAAACTTATTTTGTTATAACCAAAAAATTAAGCTTTTTTTAATGATTATAATAACTTTTTTATTTTTATTATTTTTAATTACTTTTTTAATTAATAAAAATATTAATTTTTTAAAAATATATAAATTAATTATTAATTTTTAAAAATAAATATAAATTAATTAATAAATTAATACTTTTATTGATGAATTTATGATACTTATCAAACATCCACTAGAAGTAGGGACCCTTTTAGAAGAATTTAAAGATGTCTTTCCTTAAGAGTTATCCAAACAATTGCCGACATCCAACATGCGATTAACCTAGTCCCTGAATCCACCTAACTGAACTTATCCTACTATAGGTTGGACCTAATTAAACATGCCGAGTTGCAAAGATAAATTAAGGAGCTACTGGACAGAGGATTCACTAGAGATAGTTTGAGCCCATATGTTGTGCCTGCATTATTGATGTTCAAAAAAGATAGATCATGGAGGATGTGTATAGATAGTAGGATGATCAACAATATTACTATCAAATATAGATATTTCATATGCCCCAGTTGGATGACATGTTAGATATGATGGTAGGTTCCACTATTTTTTCTAAGATTGATCTTAAGAGTGGATACCATCTAGTTAGAATTAGACTAGGAGACAAATGGAAGACCACCTTCAGAATAAAGGATGGTTTATATAAATGGTTGGTTATGCCATTTGGTTTGTCCAATGCATCTAATACTTTCATGAGAATTGTAACTCAGGTATTGTGACCCTTCAATAGGTTATTCGTGATCGTATACTTCAATGATATCCTCATCTTTAATCGAACAAGAGAGGACCATCTTGGTCATTTATGACAAGCCTGTTTGATCCTTAAAACTAAGAGTTTATATGCAAATTTTAAGAAATGTGCTTACATGACTAATAGGATTGTATTCTTAAGATTTGTTGTAACATATGAGGGAATAACTATAGATCCTGAAAAGATTTGAGCTATAGTAGAGTGGCCAATACCTAAGAGTATTCATGATATTTGAAGTTTTCATGATTTAGCCATCTTTTACCATCAATTTGTTAAAGGATTCAGTTCAATTATGGCTTCCATCACAGATTGTATTCGTAAGAAAGTATTTGAGTGGATAAAATCGGTTGATAAAGCTTTTCAGGAGATTAAGGACAAGATGACTCAAATCTCTGTCCTACAACTACCTAATTTTAATAAAGTTTTTGAGGTTGAGTGTGACACATCAGATATAGGAATAGGAGGAGTGTTGATTCAAGAACGCCATCCTATCACATACTTCAGTGAGAAATTGAATGAGGCTAAGCAAAAATATTCTATATATAATAAAAAATTTATGTGATAGTATAGACTTTGAGGTTTTGGAGGCATTATCTATAGTCTTTTGAATTCATCTTGTATTTGGATCATGAAGCCTTTAGATTTTTAAATTCACAAAAGAAACTGCACCATAGACATGCCAAGTAGGTTGAATTTCTACAAACCTATTCATTTGTACTGAAACATAGGACTAGATCTATAAATCAAGTTCTGGATGCTCTAAGTTATAAAATCACCCTTTTGTCTGCCATTAGCATTAAAGTTGTGGGATTTGAGAAGTTAAAGAAAAATTATTCTGACTGCCTTGACTTTAAAGAGATTTATGCTATCCTACAACAAGGACCGTCTAGAAATCTTAGTGAGTATGTTTTTCAAGATGGATTCTTACTTAGAAATAATAGACTATGTATCTTGTGGACATCCGTAAGAGATTTTTTAGTGTGGAAATTACATGTGGAAAGGCTAACCGGATATTTTAAATGGAATAAATGATTGAAGCTGTAGAAAATCAGTTCTACTAGTTCAGTTTGAAAAGAAATATCATAAAAATCATAGTCCAGTGTCGTACATGTGCCATAGCAAAACATTCTAATAAAGTACTAGCCTGTACATGCCATTGCCTGTCTCCGACCATCCATGGCAAGATGTTAGCATCGACTTTATC
Organism: Cocos nucifera; assembly: GCA_006176705.1. Lineage (NCBI taxonomy): Eukaryota > Viridiplantae > Streptophyta > Magnoliopsida > Arecales > Arecaceae > Cocos > Cocos nucifera. Next base: position 138,550 of record QRFJ01001689.1, read on the forward strand.
TTAAGCTTGCCCCAAACCATCTATAAGGATGACTCTTTTTGTGTTGTAGTAGATAGATTTTCAAAAATGACCCACTTTTTTACAATGTCCTAAGGCTTCAGATGCATTCAGAATAGCTCGTTTATACTTTGATGAGGTTGTGAGATTGCATGGTCTACCTAAGTCTATTGTTTCAGATCATGACGTCAAATTCTTGAATTATTTCTAAAAAATTTTATGATATTTGTTAGGAATGAAACTTAATTTACTACAAGAATTCTGGCCATTGCTAATAGTTCATATGCTATCGCTAATAATCTTGTTGTTGCTAAGATCGTCGCAAAATCCAATCTAAAAAACTCTTATCGCTAATTATTATTATTAGCGACAGTAATAAGTGATGGCAACTATTACCACCGCTAATAACTAATTAGCAACAGCATTAGAGACAAAGATGCCATCACTAAAAATTTTAATTTTTATTAATTAAACTATTAAAAATCTATTAGTGATGGTATTCTTATCGCTAATGCCATCACTAATAATTTTTAATTTTTTATAAAAAACTTAAAAAATTATTAGCAATGATAATTTTATCATTAATGCCATTACTAATATTTTTTTAAATTATAAAAAATTATTAGTGATAATAATCTACCATCGTTAATGCCATCATTAATAGTTTTTAATTTTTTTTAAAAAAAATATAATTAAATAATTTAAAATCTACTAATAAATAATAATATTTTTTAAAATCTATTAAAAAAATAATAACTATTTAATATAATCATAAATATAAATTAATTATATTATATTAAAAATATAAATTATATAATTTTATATTAAGATACTGCTTTATAAGTATCAAAATTATATATAAATAAAAAAAAAAGGTAACGTCATTCTCGTCCTCCTGCTCATCTTTAGCAGCTGATGGATGAGAGCCAAATATCTCAACATCTTAAAATAATAAAAATAAAATATTATTCATAAGTTTTGATATGGAGGTATATCTTTCGATACCCTCCTTCAATTCTTGAATAGATTCACTTCAGTGATGGCTAATCACCATTGCTAATAGTCTGTGCACTAATAACATTATCGTCGCTAATATGATCATAAAATTCAATCTAAAAAATTTTTATCACTAATTGCCATTATTAGCGATGGCAAAATCCACCATCGCTAATAAGGATATTAGTGATGATTTTTGCAATGAAAAAATTTCATCTCTAATAATTTTTCAATGCTTAAATTATTTTTCTTAAAAAATATTAGTGATGGTAATATGGTGGCTAATATCATCACTAATAATTAATAACGACAAAATATTCCATCTCTAATGTCATCCCTAATAATTTTAAAATTTTAAATAAAATAAAATAAAATATTTTACTAAATATTAGTGACGGCATATGGTGGCTAATACCATCACTAATAATTATTAGCGACCAAACTCACCGTCACTAATTTAATTGCTAATATTCTATAATTTTTAATTAAATTAAAAAATTTATTTGAAGAATTATTAGTGATAGAAATTCATCTCTAAAATCATCGCTAATAGTTATTAGTGATGGTAGTTTCATCACTAATAGTTAATTAATATTTTTTTCAAAATAATAATAATAATAATTTTTAAAATCCATCTAAGTTAACCATAATAAATTAATTAATCATAATAAATTATGATTCATAATTAATTAAAATCCAAAAATAATTAGATAATCAAAAATGAAAAATTAATTATATTTTATTAAAAATATAAATTATATAATTATTTTATAATTAGTATAAAAAGATATAATACATCAAAAAAAATTAGGTTCGATGCTCGTCATCGCCCGCCTCCTCCTCCTCTCCAACAGCTGGTGGATGAGAGCTGGATGTCCCGATATCCCATAACGAAAAAAATAAAATAATATTAGTAAGTTTCAATACAGAGATGTATCTTTCAATATGGATGTGTATGTTTCGATACACTACTTCTATTCTCGAACAAATTATTTCTACATATTTGATATGATGATACGGAGCTATAGACACTCCCGGCTCATCGATTGGATGGTTAGAATGAATTTTTAGCCCCTAGATCTCCATCCTGGACTCAAACCTAAATATATGAATTGCTTCTAAATATAAAAACTTAAAACAAGTAAAAAAATTTAATAATATAATTATCTGATGTGTTGGCTGGGATGATGAGCCTAGCTAGTGGCGCAGCAGTGGATCTTGGAGAAGCTCCATGACTGTATCGCGAATGGTATCCAGGAGGTCCTGAGGTCGCTGGCTCAGAAGCCTCTGTACGACCTCCTCCATGTATGCATCACTCTAGGTCCAGAACATAGATGCCTATGAGGATGTTGAAGGATATCAAGGTGGTGGAGGGTCAAAATTATGGTCGAATCCTATGACCCGACTCTTCCTCACCCTCTCAGTGGCGTCGAGCCATCCCTCAAGATCAAGGGGGTTGAGAAGATGGGTCATCACCATATCTCTCAGCAACGTACTCCGCATAACGTGTCTACATAATTCAAAAATATATTAATTTTAATATGAAAATTAGATCTTATAATAACTTAATTATTAAATAAAGTTTGAAGTTCTTACCGCGGTATGCTGCAACGTAGAATCTAAATAGTCACCAGTCCTCCTAGACTTGTGTGTGGCCCGCCATAACTACAGCTGGTTTGGTGGATGACTCAGCTGTCATATTTATAATAAGTAAATATTAAAATTAAATTAATTAAAACATGCATATAAGAATTTTTACCATTTTGATGAAGAGTTTTGGTATTGATTTCTTATCGGTCTATCGGCCACAACATGTGTGCCGACCAAGCTACCCATATACCTGATAGGATCTTGCTAGGCGGCCTAGTTCTATCGAGCCCTCTATCACTTACCAAAGTACTTATCGCTGCTCCACTGGTCGCAGAGGGCCTACCATATGCCACTCATATTTAGTGATCTATGAAAGACCTCTAGTTTGATGGTGACTAAGAACCAGAGTGCTGGATGGTGGACTACCGAGACTATAGAGGCCATCTCAGAGCCTCCATATAGCCACATCCTCGAAGGTTTGACGACAAGCCTCCTCATCCTGGAGAGTCTCGAATTGATAATACTCCTGCAAGATAGAAGCAAGCATGTATCAATATATAATTAAAATACCAACGTATCAAAAATTTAAAAATTAAATTAATTTTAATTTACTAGCAATATCTTTTAGGCTGTATCACGAGCTCCCAATAGCTAACTCGAGAAATCATTCACCGGGCCCGGCATCAATCGACATATGATCCCAGTAACGATATGAGATGTTGAAGGCTCTCTGAATGTACTGCTAAATTATTTTTGAAGAATAAATGTTAACTCTAAAATTACTAAATTCTAAATATTTTAATTAAGGATGTAGTACTTACGAGCAGCTTTGGATATGGATGAGCTACTTATTCTCTGACCTAGTCAGAGGTGCCATGAGCCGAGCAGATCCTCGACCATGGTGCTATGTCCGAGAGCCAGCGGCCACTACTGCATGGGACTGTGGGGTCACTGGTGACCCCCTATCCTTTGAACCTGAGTGCAAAACATCTAATACAAAGAATGTTGTACTAGTTAATAAATAATAAAATAACATAAATAAGAATATATAAAGTATTAGAGCTTATCGTCCGATGTGAGATGTGTAGAACCATGAGAACTAGCAATGTGTCGCTCTCTTCTCGAGAGTGCTATCCTCGACTAGCATGGATCCAACCTCTAAAAGACATGATATATACTCTCTAAAAATAAAAATAAATATATTTATCAAATTAATTATATAATTATAGATAGTAATGCAAGGTTTAAAATGATGCAAGATAAGTAATTAAAATGATCCAAAGATTATATACTTAGCACTACTCATCGGCCTTTTCAGATGTTTCATATCCTTTGGAATCTTCTTCTGATTCTTCCCTCTTCTTCCTATTCTTCCAGCTCTTCCTCTACAATATTGCCCAATAACTTCTATCAATTCAAACATTCTGCATGCCGAGATCCAAATCTCATATATATAATTAATTAATTAACTAATTAATATATTATTTAATTAGTGATGGCATCGGCCGATGCTAATGTCATCGCTACTTCTACTACTTGGGAGGGGGAGGGGGAGGGGAGGGGAGGGAGGGACATACAATGGGAGGAAAGGGGCTGCAAGGGACTGCAATATCAGGCCTATAGGCTAGGGTCAGCGAGGTAGGGGCCGTGTTGTTAGACCGATTGGGATGGGGCCATGGGGAGGACGGTGGGATAGGGGTGGCAGGCTTCGAGGCCGTGGACTAGGAGGTGCCAGCAGGGTGGAGGCAGCCGTGGGAGGGGCAGGGCTAGCGTGGCGGGCTTGGGGTGCGACATTGGAGGCATCGATGGAGTGGGGGAGGCTGTGCGTAGGATAGCAGTGGTGGGCTCGAGGTCGGAGCATTAGAGGGGCCAGCAGGGTGGGGGTAGCCGCAGGAGATGAAGAGCCGAGGTGGTGGGCTCGGCACCATGGCGTTGGAGGTGCCGACGGGTTTGGGGCAGCTGCAGGAGAGGCAAGGTTGAGGTGGTTGGCTCGAGGCCATGGAGCAGGAGATGCCAGTGGGGTCGGGGCAGCTGTAGGTGAGGTGAGGATGGGGCTACAATGTCAAGGTGGCCTCAAGGGAGGCGGGGTCGATGCGATAGGGTCGAGGCAACCGCGAAGGAGCGCTGGCGATGTCGGGATGCCAGAAAGGCGCCGATAAGATCGGGTCACTAGGAGCGAGGAAGGCCGCGAAGGACACAAGGAGAGAAGAGAAGGAATGGAGGAAAAAATTTTGGGCAAAATTATTTTTTCCATGGGTGAGGTGGGAAAGTTTATGGGGGACTATTACCGACGGCAAAAATATCATCAGTAATATGGTCACCAAAATCCAAATTTCTATGCCAATGTTATTAGTGACAGCATGCACTATCGCTAATAATAAAATACCATCATAAATAATATTAAATTTCTTTAAAATATTAAATTTTAGAGAATTATTTTGAAAAATTTTAATAATTACCGATGGTAATGCACCAATGGTAATACTATCGAAAAAAATGAATTACTAATGACAACTTTATCACTAATAAAAAAATGCCATCGCTAATAATATTAAATTTTTAAAAATATTTATTTTTAATCTTAAAATAATTTTTTTAAAATTATTAATGATGGCTAAAACTCGATCGCTAAAGCCATCTCTAATAATCATAATTTTTTAAAAAATAATATTTTATTTTTTTCCTCCTAAGTCATTTTTTGGGTGGCTAAAAATCAATATTGGATAATCATAAATTTTTGGGCTTAATTAATTTATGAATTGAGTTTTAATTGATTTAAAATTAATTTAATTTAATTAGGCTTAAGTTAATTTGAGGCTAATTAGATTTTAATATTCTAGATAAGACTTGAATTCAAAGTCTAATTGAATTAGATTTGACAAAATTTCGAATCGAATTTGAATTTGATTCGAATAGAACCTAAATTAAAAATCATTTTCTTCTAATTAATTTAAATCAAATCAAATTTAATTAGACTTGACTTAATTATAGAATAATTTGATTTAAAATTTAATTAGGACTTGAACTCAAAGTCCAATTGAAATAGGTTAGATAGGATTTCAAATTGGATTTAAATTCGATTTCAATTGGATTTGGATCGAACCTAAACTTAGATTTTAAAATCCAATTGAATTAGGATTGATAGGTTTTCAAATCAGATTCAAATTGAGTTTGAATTAAACTCAAATTAAAAATTATTTTTTCTTAATTAATTTAAATCAATTTTAATTTGATTAATCTTGACTTAATTTGAGGTAAATTAGATTTTATAATCCATGTAGGATTTGGATTCGAAGTCTAACTGTTGATCCCATGTTGATTTTGATGATCGTCAAACTTTGAGTGTTTAAGTATTTAACCATGTATTTCAAGAATGGATGTAGGTCTTTTCAGATATTCAAGTTAAAATTATAATTTTATCAAGTTAGAGATCAAGAAAAAATGACAAGAGATAAAATTAAAATTTTATAAAATTAAAAAAAATCTATTTTGAAAGCCTCAAGAATAAGCTTAGAAGATTTTTGATCTTTTGGAGGTAGTCCCATAATTTTTGGATACATAAATTAAAAAAAAATCAAGTTTTAGCAAAAGGATCAACCCAAGGGATGATCCTTAGGTCATCCCTTTTTGAAATGGGCTGTTCGGCATGCATGGCACGCAATCTGGGCCAACCCAGTCTGAGACTGAGCCTACCTGATCTCAGTAAAAGTAAAAGATAGAAAGTACGGAAAGCTAATTTTTCAAGACCTAGAAAACTGAGTTGATCCAACTATAAACTAAGCTGATCTAGTGAGGACTAAGTCGACCTAGTCAAAAACTGAGCCAACCTAGTGATCGTAATGGCTAGTTTTCTGCAGCTTTTTCTAACAACCATTTATTCACTCCAATGATTATTTTAAGGCTTTCAATGGCTAGAACTGATCCTCCAGCCATCACAAAGAGTATAAAAGACTAAAAAAATATTTGAAAAGAAAGATTAAGTGGATTGAAAGTAGAAATCATTTAAATTATGAGATTCATTGAATATCTAAAGAAAAAGAGAGAAAAGAGAGGACTTTGTGTAGTAAATTCAGAGAGCTTTCAAGTGTGATCATCTTCATTCATTCAAACTTTCTCTCAGCCTTTAAAGGAGAGAATACAAAGTTTCAAGAGCCATCTTTCAGCCTCTCCATCAAACTTTAAAAAAAATTCTTTTTCTTTTTCTTTTGTGCTTAATTCTTATACTTATATTTTTATTTTTTTACAAATTTCTTTGGAAGAAAAAAACTTGGGGGATGTGGGGGGGTCCAGGCCTAAAATAGGACAGTGTAAAGATTGTAGTTGGTGCTCCTAGGTTAAAACCAATCGGATTGATAGTGAACCCGAGAAAACTATTAGTGTAGGATTGTAGTTGGTGAGCTCGACAAAATCAACTGAATTTATTTATGATCCCAGATTAAAATAAACACACTATAATCTAGGATTATAGTAGAATTCCTAAGAAGAGCTTGGGGAGTGGACGTAGGTACGGGATTGCATTGAACCACTATAAAATCTATATTTATATTATAGCTTTACTTTCCTTGCTTTCTTTATTTGCTTTATATATTTGCATTATCTAGTTGTTTTTAATTCCGCTACTATACCTTACTTATTCATCACAAGCATTCAAGTTCTTTTAATTAGAATCACATATTTTCATTAGAGTTTAAATTAGCCAAATTTTTTTTTATAAAATCAATTCACTCCCTTCTTGGGTAGCCATCCTTAGGCAACAAGTGGTATTAGAGCAGGTGCTCTATTATTAGTTATTGACCTAACCGTCAAGAGTCAAAGATCTTAACAATCCAAAATAAAATATATTTTAATGGACATTCTATAGATAGACCCCTATTGTTTGATGGCTCAAATTATTCTTATTGAAAAGTTAGGATAAAAATCTTCATTCAAGCACATGACTATAATCTATGGAAGATTATTGTCAATGGCCCTCACACACACGATGCATCATTTATTGGTAAAGAATCAATGCACCTAAATGCTAAGACCATGAACATACTTTATTGTTTATTAGACATAAATGTATTTAATATAATTTCTTCATGTATTTCAATAAATCAAATATGGAAGAAATTGAAAATAACTTATGGAAGAGCAAATCAAAAAGAAGAATCAAACTTCCATGAAGAGAAGAAAGCTCACCCCAACTAAGGAAGAATGAAAAAAAAGAAAAGAAAGAAATAAAAGAAAATGAAAGCATTTATTAAGAGGGAGCAAAGCAAAGAAAAGAAAAATGAAAAAGAGGAGGAAGGTATAGCAAGTTGTTGCATCATGGCTCAAAATGATGAGGTATATCATGAACACTCCTCTAAATTTATATTTAATGAATTATATGAAGCTTTCAATGAGTTAATGGATGAACATAAGAAGGTAAGGCTATAAAATAAAGAACTTAAAAAATCTAATCTTTCTTTGGCTAAACAAAAAGATAAGATTTTGAGTGAGAAAAAGATCTTTTAAAAAATATAGAAAACATGACCAAAGAAAAAGAAAATTTATTGAAACAAATAGAAGTCTTAACTAAGAAAAAGAAAAATCTTGCAAAATCTAAAATATTTCTAATTGAAGAAAAAGAAAAACTTTTAAAATCATAAAAGTCCTTAGATGATGATAAAGATAAATATTTGAAATCTGAAAAATCTTTAGCAAGAGAAATTTTTTTTTTTTGATTTATGAAAAATCTCTTTTAGAAGAAAATGTTAAACTAAAGAAAAAGATTGAAAATTTGAAGTCCATGATTGAAAAGTTTACAATTGGATTTAAAAAGCTCAAGCCATTTTAAATAATCAAAGAACTATTTTTGATAAACCTAAAATTAGTTATGATCCAATAAGAAAATAAAAGCTTGACAAAAATATGCTCAACAAAGCTTCAATTGAGAATCATTCAATTAAGTGCTTTAAATATAATAAAGTTGGTCATAAAATTTTTAAATACAATATTAAAAGAAATGGCTAAGTTTCTATCAAACAAATTTGGGTTCCAAAAGAAATCATGAACTCTAATCTCTATGGACCCAAGATGACTTGGGTACCAAAAATTATTAAATGATTTGGCAGGTGCACTAAGGATTCAATTGGAATAAAATGAAAAAAAATTTATGGATGCCTTGAAAATGAAAAGGGATGGATATTGATGCATGGTATAATCTAAATTTTTTCTCACATCATACCATCAATGATTGTTAAAGTTATTTTGATTGAATCTATTAGCTTTAATATGATTTCATATTATGTTTACTTGCTTGAAATTTTTTTTATATATTAGTAAGATTAGTATGATTGATTGATTTTTATGATTTGAATACTTTGATTTTAAAAGATCAATATACTCTCCTCTAAGTATCATGTTATAATATGAAATAAAGTTATCTTAAAATTCAATATAATATAATAGCTTCTCAATATCAATTTTGTAATTGATTAACTTAAATTAAAAGATGCCTAATTGAGTTTAAATATTTTAATTGCTAAATCTATAAATTGAATAAATTTTGACATTCCCCCATAAGATACTTAATTATCAAAATCTTCTTTAAAAAAATTGTGACCGAAGTACTTGAAGATTAGACATTCAATCATAAAAGTCAAGTGCTTAATTGATATATTTTGCATACTAGTTTGGACTTTAAAGATTTGATAACTCCCTAGTTGAACTAAACTCATAGAGCCTTCATCTAGTTTTTTTTTGATTTGATCTTATCTTATCTGATTATTGGAATCCTCCCAATTGATTAATTTTTGATTTCTTGATCATCAATTTGATTGTCTTTTCTGATCTTAAAAGAGAATGAACATTTATTGATTGATTTTGAAAATTAAATATGAAAAATTTTCTTATTAAATTTTTTGAAGTTGATATCAAGCAAGATATTTCAAGGAAGCTATCATTTATCTTTAAAGCCAAACATTTATAGAAAACTTTAGTTTTAATTAATTGATATCAAATAGCTTACTATTTGTTATGCATTTGATTGATTTATTTTTTAGCAAAAAGAGAAGAATATTCTTGTTTCAAATTTGATTTTGCACTGCTATATTCTTGATTTGATATTATTTGAGACAAACTCAAAAGTACATATCTTTCTTGAACTAAATTACTTGATATTTCTCAAGAAAAGGAAGGGATGATCTTTTTGAAGAATAACTTAAAATCGCTTTATGGTATATCTTGATTGATTTGCTAATATCAATTCAAATTGATCTATTTGAATCAATTTATTTTTATCAATTCAAAACTAAATTCGTTGGTATCAAGCTAAATTTATAAATTAATCTTTAAATGGTATTGAACTATTAAGAAAATTATGATTTGGTCTAAATTTTGATTTAAGTGATATCAAGAAGTTTCTTCCTAAGAAAATTTTCACTTTTGGTATCATTGGTATCTTTTTTGCCTTGCATTTTATTGTATTATTTTTTGGCAAAAGAATTGAATATGATGTCTCAAATCTATTTTATATTGATATACTCTTGATGTGATACTATTTAAGATAAAATTCAAAAAAATTCATACAGTTTTTAAACTTAATTGAGTGATATTTCTTATGATAAGGAAGTTCTAATTTTAAATAGAAAATCTTTTTGATAGATGTTTGGGTCATACTTTTTTTTTGATCCTCTCAATGTTTGTTCTAATTGCATACATTATTTTATAAATATTTTTTAAATTTAATAAAAATTAAATTTTTAAAAATTTGATGTCTTCTTGAGTGAATGCTTTGTTTGATTGATATTTGGATTAACTAATACTTAATTCACTCAATTGATGCTCATGCTTTTGAATTATATTGAATTTTAAAATGATTTTGTTTGCTAAAGTAAGAAGGAGAAAATATTAAAGAAGAAATAATCATTTAATTGAAAAGACCTTTGAAATTGAAAAAAAGGGAAATTCATTTAAGATGAATTAGTTACTAAATTGGTATTTGTTGACGCAGAAACTGATCGTCGTCAGAGTCCGCTGGAGTGGAGGCCGATGAGGTCGCCATCGGGGGCCTGCAAAATAAAGTCCTATCTAGAGCCGATGGGGGGTGGCTCTGGCAGAACCCTCCGACGATCAAGTCAGCTCTGATCAACAGGAATGGAGTGCTCGGAATGAGTTTCGGAGCTTGGAGAAGAAAAGAAGAGCTTAGAGATCAGAGAGATTAGAGTTAGCGTATCTGAAGGGTCCTTTATAGGCGGAGCTTAGTTGATGGTGATGGCCATACCGTCTGGCAGCGAACGACGGAAGCCGCATGGAACTTGGTACGGAGAGGAAGGCATCGTCAGGTGGACGGTGACAGCCATACCGACAGATCATGGGCTGCATGGGGCCGGTTATGGAGAGAGTGGTGTCGCCAATAGTAGTGGCCATATCGTTCGGACTGCATGGGACTGATTACGGAGAGAGTGGTGTCACCAGAAGTAGTGGCCATGTCGTCCGGACTGCATGGGGCTGATTATGGAGAGAGTGGTGTCGCTAGTAGTGGCAGCTATATCGTCCAGTCTTGTTGCCTGTTGTAAACTGAGCTCGTCCAGAGGAGTTCGGACTTGTAGGAGAGTTCGATTGAAGGAAAAGCTCGGGAGGAGCTCGGTTGTAGAGAAGTTCGGAGGAGCTCGATCAGTAGAACCGACGACCGCTTGAGGAGCTCAAGCGCTGGGGGATTCCGTTGAAGCCTGGCCGCTTGGAGTCCAAGGAGCTCGGCCGCTAAGTAGTTCGGCCGACTGAAGGGGTTCGGTCCTGACGTTGGGAGTCTGAAGGAACTCAGCAGCTAAGTAGATCGACCGACTGATCGGATTGGAAGAAGCTCAGCCGCTGGGGGTTCGGCTGAAGTCTAGCTGCTTGGAGTCCAAGAAGCTCGGCCGCTAAGTAGTTCGGCCGACTGTAGGAGTTCGGCTAAGACCCATCCGTTGGAGCTCTTCCATGGCTACTAGTGTTGAGTATCGAACTGAACTTCGATAGGAGCTGGGTTTATCCCCAACAGTAGGCCCCCCACTCCCGAGTTCGAAACTCGAAGGAAGGGAGTGCAAAAAAGACAACTGCCGAAGTCTTCTTCTGGGCTCCGTGCTGGTTCAGCTCGAAGCTCGGGGGGATCTCATCTTCAGCTAAAGTTGATATCGAAGTTGAAGCCCGGAGAAGATCCCATCTCCAGCCGAGGTTGAGGGGGCTTCGTTCGCTGCGATCGAAGCCAGAGGTTGCGCTCCTTGGGGCGACATTATCTCCTGTAGCTGAGGTTGATACGGGCGCTTGGGAGAGATCTAATCTCAGGGCGAGGTTGTCTCTGATCTATCTCCGACGAGGTCGGAGTGAAGCTCTCCAATCGAGGTTGACACGGCCGCTCGAGAGATCCATCTCTAACCGAGGTCAGAGTGAAGCTCTCCGCCGAGGTGGCGCGGTCGCTCGAAAGAGACCTACTCTTTGGCCGAGGTTATGTGGCACTCGCATTAGGATGAGGTTTCTCCTATTCTAACCGAGGTTGTCAACGGTCGCTCGGGAGAGATCTTTATCTCTAGCCGAGTGCCTCGGGGGAGTCTTATCTCCTGCAGCGAGGCTGAGGCGGGCGCTCGGGGAATCTTATCCTACGGTCGAGCTTTCCTCGGGGGAGATCTATCTCCTGCGCCGAGCTTTCCTCGGAAAAATCTTATCTCCTGCAGTCGAGATCGAAGTGGCGCTCGGGATCTTATCTCCTACGGCGAGCTTTCCTCGGAGGGATCTATCTCCTACGGCCGAGCTTTCCTCGAAGAGATCTTATCTCCTACATCGAGGTCGAAGCGGGCGCTCGGAGGAGATCTAATCTCCTACGGCCGAGTTTTGGAGCTCGGAGGAGATCTTATCTCCTGCAGTCGAGGTTGAAGTGGGTGCTCGGGGGAGATCTTATCTCCTACGGTTGAGCTTCCTCGGGGAGATCTATCTCCTGCAGTCGAGATCGAAGCGGGTGCTCGGGGAGATCTTATCTCTACGATGAGCTTTCCTTGGGGAGATCTTATCTCCTGCGGTCGAGCTTTCCCTTGGGAGAGATCTTATCTCCTGGGGTCGAAGTGGTGCTCGGGGGAGATCTTATCTCCTGCGGTCGAGCTTTCCTCGAGGAGATCTTACTCCTATAGCCGAGCTTTCCTCGGGAGAGATCTATTCTCTCAGCCAAGGTAAAGTGGGCTTCGGGGAGATTTATCTCCTACAGAGCGACGTCGCTTGGAAGATCTTGCTCCGCGACCGAGGTCAAATCGGACACTCGGGGAGATCTTATCTCCTACAGCCGAGCTTTCTCGGGGAAGATCTTATCTCCTACGGCCGAGGTGGAACCAGGCACTCGGGGGAGATTTTCTCCTACAGCCAAGCTTTCTCGGGGGAGATCTTATCTCCTGCAGCCAAGGTTGCCTTGGGGGAGATCTTATCTCCTACGGCCGAGGTCGAATCAGGCACTCGGGGGAGATCTTATCTCCTGCAATCCTCTGCCTTGTCCGGGGGAGATCTTATCTCTGCGGTCGAGTCGAAGGGCCGAGGAGATCTTATCTCTCAGTCGAGCTTTCCTCGGAGGAGATCTTTCTCTACGGTCGATTGACCGGGCACCCAGGGGAGATCTTATCTCCTAGCCGAGCCTTTCCTCGGGGGAGATCTTATCTCCTGCAGCCGAGGTGCCTCGAGGGAGATCTTATCTCCTACGATCGAGGTCGAACCGAGGACTCGGGGAAGATTTATCTCCTACAGTCGAGCTCTCCGGAGAGAATCTTATCTCCTACAGTCGAGGTTGCCTCGGGGGAGATCTTATCTCCTACGATCGAGGTCGAACCGGGCCTTAGTGGAGATCTTATCTCCTACAGTCAAGCTTTCCTCAGGGGAGATCTTATCTTCTGCAGTTGAGGTTGCCTCGGAGGAGATCTTATCTCCTACAGTTGAGGTTGAATCGGGCACTCGAAGGAGATCTTATCTCGTGCAGCTGAGGTCGAAGTGGGCGCTCGGAGGAGATCTTATCTCCTGCAGTCGAGCTTTCCTCGGGGGAGATCTTATCTCCTGCGATCGAGCTTTCCTCAAGAGAGATCTTATCTCCAGCCAAGGTTGACTCGATCGTTCGAGAGAGATCTTATCTCTAGCCGAGATTATTGCTCGCGTTAAGACGAGGTTCTCCTCCTATTCCTAACACGGTAATTATTGACTGCTTCTTCCTAGCAGCGCATCCCTAAATTCTGTGTTTCAGGATCGTGGTAGCGTTGTTCCTTCATATTTTTTCGACAGTAAGTCCCGGGGTGGATGACCTCCTCATGCTGGCCTCCTCAATTTGGTGTAAGCTCTTATTGCTGGGAGACGACAAATCGCTGATGCACCAAGCTCCTCGCAGGGGTAATGTGGATGACGCCGTAAGATGGCCGACCTTCTTGCTCCTTGCCGTCTCTGGCTATGGCAGCGCCCTTGGCCGATCTTTTTCTGCTTCAAGCTGGTGCTGGAGGAATTTATGCAGCCGCCCCTTTCTGACGAGCTCCTCAATTTCATCTCGGAGCTGGATGCATTCCTCGGTGTCGTGGCCATGATCGTGGTGGTAGAAGCAGTACTTATTTTGATCACGCTTATTTGGGGGAGACTGTAACCCTTCTAGTCTTAGTAGCTGGTTCTTCACTTCGGTGAGAATCTGAGTTCGAGGAGCGTTGAGGGGGGCGTAGTCGTGGAACCTTTCGGGAGGAGGGCTTCTTTGCGCCCCTCTGTCGGGGTTTCCTCGGTGGCGAGCTTGAGAAGTTCAGGCCCACCTACTTTCGGAGGGAGTCCGTAAGCACGGCCGAACTTCACTTCATTCCTTTGGGAAGCCTGCAGAAGAACTTCATACCACTTGTCGGAGCTTCCTTGGAGTCAGGGAGCCCTCGCTTGCCCTGGGGCGGCCGAACTTCATCTCACCTCCTATGAAATCTTTGTAGGGGTCTTTCTTGGTGACATACTCGAGTGGGAGTTGCTTGCACTAAACTTTATTTCGACGATGAGGTTGGAGGGGGAGTTCGGCCTCACTTGCATCGAACTTCATTCGGCAGAAGAACTTCATTCTGCCTCCTCGCAAAACCTTTTATGGGGGAACTTCTTGCTTCTTTGCCCGGGCTTCCTTGACGACGAGCTCGAGGGGGAGCTCGGCTTTGCTTGAGCTGCCGAACTTCACTCCACCTCCTGTGAATTCTTTGTAGGGGTTTCGTTGATGACATACTCAAGATGGGGGAGTTTGGCCTGACTTGAGCGATGAGCTTCGAGTGGGAGTTCGGCTTTGCTTCCGCCGAACTTTATTTCGATGATGAGCTTCGAGGGAGAGTTCGGCTTCGCTTCCGTCAAACTTCGTTCCGACTTCCTTGTGAAACCTTCTGCGGGAGAACTTCTGCTCTCCATTTCTTCTTTCTAAGGGCGATTGGTATGCCCAAATGCTTTTCCTTAAGGTCGGTTCCTCGCGTCCTCATGGCGGTTTGCTGATAAAGTCCCCGTTGGAGGTTATCGCATGGCCAGCATCATCTCAACGGAGCCACGGACTCGACTGACAGATTGAACTGCGCTACATCTATGGTGGTTTCGGGTGGAGCCTGGGTTGTCGGGGCTACAACGGGAGCCGGTCGTCGAGTCGAAGCTCTCTTGGAGGCATTTTCTCTTCGAGAGAGAAAAGGGAGATCTTCGGAGAGCGAAGAGAGAAATCGTCGCCGAGCACTCCTTTAGGAATAAGGGGACCTCGAAGGTTCAGGCCCTTCCTCAGCGCCATTCTATTGACGTAGAAATTGGTCATCGTCGAAGTTCGCTGGAGTGGAGGCCGATGAGGTCGCCATCGGGGGCTTGCAAAATAAAGTCCCATTCGAAGCTGGTGGGGGGGTGGCTCCGGCAGGATCCTCCAACGATCAAGTCAGCTCTGGCCAATAGGAATGGAGTGCTTAGAATGAGTTTCGGAGCTTGGAGAAGAAGAGGAGAGCTTAGAGATCAGAGAGATTAGAGTTAGCGTATCTGGAGGATCCTTTATAGGTGGAGCTTAGTTGATGGTGACGGCCAAATCGCCTGGCAGCGAATGACGGGAGCCGCATGGAGCTTGGTATGGAGAGGAAGATGTCGTCAGGTGGACGGTGACAACCATACCGATAGGTCATGGGCTGCATGGGACCGATTACGGAGAGAGTGGTATCGTCAGTAGTAATGACCATATCATCCGGGCTGTATGGGGCTGATTACGGAGAGAGTGGTGTCGCCAATAGTAGTGGCCATGTCGTTTGAGCTGTATGGGGCTAATTATGGAGAGAGTGGTATCGCCAGTAGTGGCGGCCATATCGTTCAGTCTTGTTGTCTGTTGCAGACTGAGCTCATCCAGAGGAGTTTGGACTTGTAGGAGAGTTCGACTGAAGGAAAAGCTCAGGAGGAGCTCGACTGTAGAGAAGTTCGGAGAAGCTCGACCGACAGAACGGATGATCGCTTGAGGAGCTCAGGCACTGGGGGATTCCGTTGAAGCCCGACCGCTTGGAGTCCAAGGAGCTCGGCCGCTAAGTAGTTCGGCCGACTGAAGGGGTTCGGTCCTGACGCTGGGAGTCTGAAGGAGCTCGGCAGCTAAGTAGATCAGTCGACTGATCGGGTTGAAAGAAGCTCGACTGCTAGGGGTTTGGCTGAAGCCTGGCTGCTTGGAGTCTAAGGAGCTCGGCCGCTAAGTAGTTCGGCCGACTATAAGAGTTCGGCTAAGATCCGTCCGTTGGAGCTCTTTCATGGCTACTGGTGTTGAGTATCGAACTGAACTTCGACAGGAGCGGGGTTTATCCCCAATAGTATTAATTAATCATAAATATGGTATCAAATTAAAGGTTCTTAACTTGAAAGAAAAAGAGGGAGGGAGTAACAAAAATTGTAAAGCTTAAGCATCCAAATTTTGAAATAAAGAGGGAGAGAGTTAAAAAGTGAATTAATCTATCTATTAGTATGAAAAATAGGGGGAGAGATATTTTTTGATTAGATTTGATTGAAAATGTTAATGAACTTTTGATCTAAAATTCTTAATCAATTATCTTATTTTAAGCCTTTTTTATTTTAAACTTTCCATCAAATACTTTATAGTCTTTTCAATTAGTGCTTTCATGTATTTATTCAATTTGATTTACTTAATTTAAAGTGCATATTATATTTGATTTCATGATTAAATCTTTTGAAAAGCTCTATTTCTCTTAAAGCTTAAAAGTATATATTTAAAAATCTAATTAAAAGATCATATTCATTCAAAAAGGAGAAGAGCCTTTAATATTTAAATTCAAGCTACTTTTTTTTAAAAAAAATATTCATTCAAAAGAGAAGATGATTTCTTTGATTTGACTTTATGAATTTGATACATCTCTTAATTTAATGTCTTGATGTTGATTTTGATGATTTTTCTTATTCTTTTTCATGAACTTTTTGATGTTATAAAAAAAGAAGAGAGGTATATTGAGTATATGCTTAAAGAATTAATACTTAAAAAGTTCAATGAATTTCTTGCTTGGAACCTTAATACTCATTGATTGCTTAAAAAATTAATACTTAAGAAACTCAATGAATGTCATGCTTGGAACCTTAATACTCATTAATTTGAATTGAAATATTATTTTGATATGAGCATATAAATTATTTAAAATATTAATTAAAGCTTTCATAAAGTGTGCATTTATATTTATGTATATTATCACTTCATGACTTTATACTAGCTAATTTATTAAAATATATTAAGTTATATTTCAATGTATATACTCAAAATTTTGTTATCATGAAAAAGAAAAAGATTGTTGATCCTATGATTAATTTTGATGATCATCAAATTTTGAGTGTTTAAGTATTTAACCATGTGTTTCAAGAATGGATGTAGGTCTTTCCAAATGTTCAAGTTAAAATTATAATTTTATCAAGTTAGAGATTAAGAAAAAGTGATAAAAAATAAAATCATAATTTTATAAAATTAGAGAAAATCTATTTTGAAAATCTCAAGAACAAGCTTAAAAGATTTTTGATCTTTTGGAGGCTGTCCCATGATTTTTAGATGCATAAATTAGAAGAAAATCAAGTTTTAGCAAAAGGATCAACCCAAGGGATAATCCCTAAGTCATCCTCTTTCAAAATGGACTGTTCGGTATGCATGGTATGCAATCTTGGCCAATCCAGTCTGAGATTGAGCCGACCTAATCTTAGTGGAAGCAAAAGATGGAAAGTGCAGAAAGTCAATTTTTCAAGATCCAGAAAATTGAGCCGACCCAGCTATAAACTGAGTCGACCCAGTGAGGATTAAACCAACCTAGTCAAAAACCGATCCGACCCAATGATCGTAATGGCTAGTTTTCTACAGCATTTTCTAACGGTCATTTCTCCACTCCAACGGCTATTTCAAGACTTCCAACAACTAGAACTGATCCTCTAGCCATCACAAAGAGTATAAAAAGCTAGAGAAATATTTGGAAAGAAAGATTAAATGGATTGAAAGTATAAATCATTCAAATTATGAGGTTCATTGAATATCTAAAGAAAAAAAGAGAAAAGAGAGGATTTTATGCATCAAATTCAGAGAGCTTCCAAGTGTGATCATCCTCATTCATTCAAGCTTCCTCTCAGCCTTCAAAGGAGAGAATACAAAGCTTCAAGAGCCATCTTTCAGCCTCTTCATTAAATTTTAAAAAGAATTTTTTTTTAATTTTTTTATGCTGAATTCTTATACTTGTACTTTTATTTCTTTACAAGTTTTTTTGAAAAAAAGAAAGTTGGAGTACGGATTGGTCCAAGCCAAAAATTGGATAGGATAAAAGTTATGGTTGATGCTCCTAGGTTAAAACCAATCAGATTGATTATGAATCCAAGAAACATATCGGTGTATGATTGTGATTGATGAGTCCGACAAAATTAACTAGATTTATTTATAATCCCGAGTTAAAATAAACGTACTATAATCTAGGATTATAGTAGAATTTCCAAAGAGAGCTTGGAGAGTGGACGTAGGTGCAAGGTTGCATCGAACCACTATAAAATCTATGTATTTGTATTATAGTTTTACTTTCTTTATTTTTTTTATTTGCTTTATATATTTACATTATCTAGTTGTTTTTAATTTCACTACTACACCTTTCTTATTCACCACAAGCATTCAAATTTTTTTTAATTAGAATCACATATTTACATTAGAGTTTAAATTGGCCAAATTTTTTTTATAAATCCGATTCACCCCCCTCTTGGATAGCCATCCTTGGGCAACACTAAGTAAATTAAGTTTGATAGAATTTTGAATTGGATTCGAATCGAATTCAAATTGGATTCAAATGTAATCATAGATCAAGTTCTGATTTATTTAAATTAGCTTAAATTTAATTAGTCTTGACTTAATTTGAAGATAATTGGATTTTATTATCCAAGTAAGACTTGAATTAAAAGTCTAATTAAATTAAGATTGACATGATTTTAAATTAGATTCGAATCAAATTGAAATTGGGTTCAAAATGAATTCAAATTAAAAATTATTTTTTAAATTATTTAAATCAGCTTAAATTTAGTTAGATTTAACTTAATTTGAAGATAATTGAGTTTCACTATCCAAGTAGGACTTGAATTAATAGTCTAATTAAATTAAGATTGATAGGATTTTAAATTGGATTCGAATTGAACCTAAATTAAAAATCCATTTTTCCTAATTAATTTAAATTAGATTTAATTTAATTAATTTTAAATTAATTTAAAGTTAATTAAATTTTATAATCTAAGTAGGATATAGATTCATAGCTTAATTTAATTAGGTTTGGCAGAATTTTTGAATCAGATTCAAATTGAGTTCGAATTAGGTTTGAATTATGGCCTAGATTATTAGCGACAATCGATCTTCCATCGCTAATTTTGTCACTAATTCTATTAGTGATGGCACTTTGTTGCTAATTTCATTACTAATAAAATTTTAAAATATTATTTTCTTAAAAAATCTATTTTTTAAAAAAAAACTTATTAGCAATGGTGAGTTCTTAGTTGCTAATATCCAAAATCACCATTGCTAATACATATTTTATGTTTAAATAGAATAAAAAAATTAAAAATTAAAAATAATTTTAGTGGTGGCTTTCATCATCGCTAAAAGTTAAACTATCTATTGGTAATAATTAGTTATTAGCGATGGCTGATGCTTTATCTCTAATAATCAAAATATTTTATTGCTAATGATTTTTTTTATTTTTATATATTCTAAAAAAATTATACTTTTAAAGATGACTATAGCCATCGCTAATATTTATTTTGTCATCATTAATATTATTACTGAAGGTAATTTTTTTAGTCGGTGTTGTGGTGGCAAAAAGTCCTTATTAGCTATGGACTTTTTTGCCATCGCTAATATCATCACTAATATTCGAATTTCTTGTAGTAATTTTTTCTATACATTCCATTCTATGATATGAAACTATAGACACCTTCGGTCCATCAATTGGATGGCTAGATTAAATTTTTAGCCATTAGATCTTCTTTCCTGACTCAAGCCTAGTCTAAATATGTAAAGCTTTTAAATTTAAAAACTTAAAATAAGTAAAAGAGTTTACTAATAGAATTACCTGATGAGATGGCTGGAACAATGAGCCTAGTTGGTCACTCAGTCGTGGATCTTGAAGATCCTCCATGAGCGCATCGCGGATGGTATTTTAGATGCTCTAAGATCACTAGCTCAGAAGCCTCTGTACGATCTCCTCCATGTGGGCATCACTCCAAATCTGAGCGTTGAGGCCTGTGAGGATGCCAAAGAGGATTGAGTCACTGGAGAATCGAAGCTATGGCCAAATACTTTAACCCAGCTCCTACTCAACCCTCCGGTGACCTCAAGCCATCCCTTAAGGTCAAGGGTGGGCTAGGTGGATGGGTCATCGTCATACTATGCAATGACATACTCAGTGTAATCTACCTACATAGTTCAGAAATACATTAGTTCTAATATATATATCAGATCCTATAATAACTTAATAAATATAGTTTGAAATTCTTACTGTGATCTATCATAACCTAGAATTTAAATAATCATTAGTCCTTCAAGATTGGTGTGTAGCCTTCCACAACTACAGCTAGCTTCATGGATGATCTAGTTGTTATGTCTATAATAAGTACATAATAAAATTAAATTAATTAAAGCATACATATAAGAATTTTTATAGTTCTAATGAAGAATTTTGGTATAAATTTCTTAATAGTTTGTCAACCATAATATATGTGCTGATGGAGCTGCCTGTGTGCTTGATCAGATCCTGTTGGGCAGCCTGATTCTGCCAAGCCTTCTGTCACCTACTGGCATACTCTTTGCTGCTTTACTGGGGCACAAAAAATAATGATGTATCAAAATTATATATAAATAAAAAAAATTAAGTAATATTTTTCTCATCCTTCTGCTTATCTCCAGCAACTGGTGGATGAGAGCTGAATGTCCCAGCATTTTAAAATAAAAAAAATAAAATATTATTTGATGATATAGAGATGTATTTTTTTGATATAGAGATGTATTTTTTGATACGAAGGCGTATCTTTTAATATCCTCCTTCAATTTTCTAATAGATTATTCTTATACATTTTATTCAATGATAGAAAACTATAGATACCTTAGGCCCATCAATTGGATGATTAGATTGAATTTTTAGCCCCTAGATCTTCTTTTCCGACTCAAGCTTAGCATAAATATGTGAAGCTTCTAAATATGAAAACTTAAAATAAGTAAAAGAGTTTACTAATAGAATTATCTGATATGATGACTGAAACAACAAGCTTAGCTAGTCACATAGTCGCAGATCCTGATATATGACATATAATATAATTTTAGAAATTTATACATTGATTAATTTTTTCATAACTCTTTTCTTTGCTTGTACTAAAAATAAAAAAGTAAATATTATATTTTCATGTTATAAACTTACATACATATCATAATTAAATAAAATAATTATTATAGCAAAAAAATAAGTTGCTTTAAGTTAAATTATCTGATATGCATTTTTTTTTTCGATGATGATACTATCTCATATCTATACAAAGAAAGAGAAGTTAGTTTTTTTAAAAAATAATAAGAAAATATAAACTATAATGAATGATTAAATAAACAAAAAAAAAGATGCATAGGGTGAAATTCACAACAAGAAAATAAGATTTTAGCAATAAAAAAATCAATCACCAAAAATTAAAAATCAGTCGTTAATAATTTAGCGATCGATTTTACAATCAAATATTATCAATTGATGATTTATCAATTATCAATGTACCATTACTTATTAATTATTAATTATTAATATAAAAAATTATCAATCAACAAATTCAACAGATCCTGAATTTAAAATAGATAATTAAAAATGGATAAAATTATAAAAAAAATTAAAAAATCAAATCGAATCGAATCAAAATTCTTGATTTGATTTTAGTTTGGTTTCTTTCTTATTCGGGTTGATTTTTTATTTTTATTTTTTTGTTATTCAATTTTTGGGATGGATTGGTTAAAACTGAATGAACAGCCTGAGTCCAAATACAAAATATGCTTAACAAAAAAAAATATTCATGGATTTACCTTTTCGCTGGAGGGGGTGACGGGCCGTGGGTGGGAGTTCTCAGATAAGCTCAGAAAGGATCGATGGAGTAAAGGGGGATGTGCTGCAGACTGGAAGCTAGGAGGGGGCCATGAGTCACCATGCAGGGGGTGACTGGCAATGGGAGGGAGGGCTCCAATGGTGTTGGGATGGAGGAAAAGAGGGGAGGGAGGGCTCCGATGATGGCTGGACGGAGGAAGGAGGAGGAGAGGGAGGGCTTCAATGATGGTGATATGATGGAAGGAAGGAGAGGGAGGGCTCTGATGGTGGTGGGGCAGAGGAGAGGGAGGACTTTGGTATCGATGGAGGAATCGATGGAGGAGAGGGAGGGGGGCTCCGATGGTGGCATGATGGAGGAGAGGGAGGGCTCCAGTGGGGTCGGGATGAAGGAGAGGAGGGAAGGGAGGGGCTCCAACGATGGCAGGACGGAGGAGGGATGAGGGAGGGCTCCGACAATGATGGTATGGAGGAGAGGGAGGGCTCTGACGGTATCCGAATGGAGCAAAGGAGGGGAGGGAGGGCTCCAGTGATGGCGGAATGGAGGAAGGGAGGAGAGGGAGGGCTTCGACGGTGGTGGGACAGAGGGAGGAGAGGGAGAGCTCGGCACATGGAGAAAATAAATGATGGTGATGCCGGAGGAATGGGGTGGGGAGGGAGGAAATGAGGGTTGGGGGGTGAGGGGTTTTGGACATCGATGAGAGGAGGATGAGGGGTCGGAACGAGAGAGAATGAGTGCGGAAGCAAAATTTTTTTGCTTCTCGATTGTTTTGATATTGCAGACTATTAGCAACAACAAACTTGCCATCGGTAAAAGCATTAGTGACATACTCCATCGCTAAAAATAAAAATTTATCATTAATACTTTTATCAAATAATTAATTTTTTTTCATAATTTTTATTAGCGATGGAAAACTTGCATCGATAAAAAGTCTATTATTAATACTTTTTTTTAATTTTTTTGAATATGATATAATTTTAAAATTTAAAGTTTATTTTTATCATTTATTATCTAAATAATTATTGTTAGAGTATCATCATAAAAGAACATCTTGATCCAATAGCCCTAGTTATGTCGATCAATAAAATTTAATTTTGATGGCCACGAATGATCGTTTGATGATCTGACAGATAGAGACCACCGATAGATCCAAAAACTTGCAACAAGAATCTCAATAATATTTATAGTATGCTATCAAAATTTTACTTCAATTGAATATCACTATCATGGTCAATTTAGCACAGAATGATTTTGACCGTTAAATAAAAAATGAGTAATCAAAAGGCCAAATAGTGTCCAATTAAGAAGATTCTATAAATAAATGATCTTTATTATTACTTTAATTATTTGTATTGTGATGATCATAAAATCCAAATCGTACATATATGAACCATCTACGTTAAGTAGATCTTACAAAAGTACAAGTATATTACTTAAGAACTTTAAGAATGAGTATTAGGAGATATATTATTTTAGATCGTTCATATATACGTGGTTTGGATTTTATAATCACCATCGTACAAATAATTAAAGTAGTAGCAAAGATCATTTATCTAAAAAATTATCTTGATCGAACGCTATTTGGCCTTTTGATCACTCATTTTTATTTAACGATCGAAATAATTTTATGCTAAATTGATCATGATAATGATATCTAATTGAAGTAAAATTTTAATAGTACTCTACAAATATCATCATTATAAATTTTTGGATCCATCGATTATTTTTATCTATCAGATCAATAAGCGATCATTCATGGCCGTCGAAATTAAATTTTATTGATCAACATAGCTAGGGCTATCGAATTGAGGTGATCTTTTGCAATGATACTCTAATAATAATTATTTAGATAATGAATGATAAAGATAAATTTTAAATTCTATAATTATAATATATTCAAAAAAAATAGAAAAAAATATTTTTTTGCGATAGCAACTTCGCTAGAAATAGTGCCATTGCTAATGATTATTAGAGATGACAACTCTGGTCACTAATATTTTGTATTCCATCACTAATAAATTTAATAAATAATTTTTTTTTATGATGGCAATGTCCGTCGCTAATATGCCGTCACTAATGCTAATAATTATGATAAATTTTTTTAAAAAAATATTATTTATGATGGCTATTTTTGTTGCTAATAATACCATTGCTAAAGAATATTAGCGATGGTATTTGCCATCTCTAGTACTTCTTGTGTCGTCGCTAATAAATTTAACAAATCAAAAGAAAAAAATTTTTATGATGAGAATTTTTGTCGCTAATATCGCCATTGCTTATGATCATTAGGCCATCGCTAATATTCTTTCTACCATCACTAATAATTTTAATAAATTTAAAAAAATTATTTTTTGATGGCTTATTTATTGGTCGCTAATGCCGTTGGTAAAAAGTATTATTAACGATGGCAAATCTACCATCACTAATCACCATCTCTAAAAGTTATTTAGTGGTATTAGCAATGGCAAAAGTCGTCACTAATAATGATTTTCCATCGTTAATAATCCCACAACTAAATTAAAAAAATAAAATTACTTTAGTATTAGCGATAGTCTTTCGACATCGCTAATAATAATCTTTCATCGCTAATAATATTAAAACTAATATAAAAAAATAATTTTTACTAGTGACGCACTTTGCCATCGCTAAAAGCCAAACTTGCCATTGCTAATAATTTTTTTAGTTATTACAATGGTAGATTATTTGGTTGCTATATGCCGTCGGTAAGAATATTATTAGCGATGGCATCTTGCCATCACTAATAAGTATCTATCGTCACTAATAATAATAAAATTTAATTTAAAAAAATAAAATTATTTTTTATTAGCGATGGTAAAATACCATCGGTAATAATTATCTACCAAAGATAATAATAATAAAATCTAATTAAAAAATAAAATGACTTAGTATTAGAGATGGCTATTTGTCATTGTCAATACTGTCTCTAATAATTATAGTGACGACATTGCCATTGCCACTGCCATTGTTAATAACTATTAGTGATGGTTAGACTTTCATCTCTAAATCTATCAATAAAAAGGATTATTAGCAATGACAAAATTATGATCACTAATTTCGTCGCTAATATTCATTATTAGCGATGGCATTTTTCTCGTCACTAATATCCATCGCTAATACTCTATTTTCTTGTAGTGATTTCTCATCTGCATATTATCCACAGACTGATGGCCAGACTGAATTAGTTAGTAGGAGTTTAGGCAACCTTCTTAGGAGTTTAGTAGGAGAATATGTCAGTAATTGGGATTTAATCTTATCCTGAGCCGAATTTGCTTACAATGATTTTGTCAATAAATCTATTGGTAAGATGCCATTTGAAGTTATATATGGTTATCATCCCCATAAATAGTAGACTTAATCCCATTACTATTGAGAAAAATACTTTGAATTCTTCTATAATGAGCCCACAACAAGATCTAGGATAATGAATGAAGTCCAACAAGTCTAAGAACAGCACAAATGAAGTCCAGATGGAGGAGATACGCGTGAAAAAGCATGTAGGAGCCATCGAGAAGACTAGCGAGATCCATAGCAAACTGGCCTGGAGGAGGTGCGGCCTAGGCCTGCAACACGCAGCCCAGTAGGGGCCTGTGTCACTCGGCCTGAGCCTGGCACAAGCAGGCATGCGGCCCAGCATGGGCAAGCAGCCTAGTGCTGGCGAGCCTAGCGCACACAAATGCATGCATGGTTCAGCCGCAAGCGAGCCTAGCGGGTGCACAAGGAAACCTCACATGTGGCTAGCGGGCTCGCGAGCATGCAGCCTATGCTTCACGCGGTCCACATACGGAGGCGTGAACCAGGCTGGGTTATCTAGTCCACCGTGGACCCTTAAGAGGTCCATAGTTAATTTACGTGGTCTATGGCATAATCTGAAGGTTGGCAATGCACGCAGGCGCGATCAGATGGTTGATGGATAGTTGCGATCATGATTTGAGGGCGAGGGACTTGTTTGACTTCAAATTGAAGTAAAGTCTCCGATCTAGACTCAAATTATATCTAGTTTGAAACCTTTAAAAGGCATGTGACAAACCATGAGAGGTAGCTATTATAGCTTGATAGCAGACGACAGTAGTAGTAGCAGGTAGAGGTCCAAGGGTTTTGACAGTGGGCAATAGGTTCTGAAAGGCACCAATAGAGAGCAGAAATAGATGCTTTGGACAGACTGTCAGACAATAGACAACGATCATTTTAGAGGTCTTCTAAGAAAGAGAGCTTTATAAGGATAGCTTCTAGTTGAGAGGATTGTATATAAGTATTAAGAGTGGATAATCTTCTCTTATATTTATTTCTTTCTCATAGTGAAGCATTGCATATCCTGCAAAGGTGAGCCTTTGGGCTGATCCACGTACTGAAGAAAACGCGCAAGGTTTCTAGCTTTGATTTTGAAAATTTTTTTCAAGAATTGCATAGTAAAAATGATTATTAATCATATTAATAATAAAAGCTACAGATCTAATCTAAAAATTCTACACTATATAGGATCTAATGTACATATATATGCATGTATATCTAAAAAATAAAATATCAAGTACAGTAAAACTATTTTACTGCTTCTACGTGTTCAGAACATGTTATCATTTCATGGATAGATGATCTCCATAATTTGATCTTTTCAGTGTAGATTAGATCACCGTGATGCAGCCACACACACGTCTGATCTCTATAGGTGATCCACACGAGGCTCTGATCTTGATCAGTTCCTCCTGAGTGCTAGCTCGCTACAGGAACCTTTGATGGCTGATATCAGACTGAACTCCTTCGATCTTCTTCACTAGCTCTTCGGATGCTTCGATTTATCGATGTAGATAAGAAATATACGAGGTTCTACTTTTAGATCTGTGAACTCACGACCCTCGTTGCTCACAATCTAGAACCCAAATCATAAATGGATTCTAGGATATACACTCACCCAAGAATCTTGCACCTAGAATTTCTCATGTAGAGAAGAGACTCTCTCTTCTTTTTCTCATACGTTCTCTTTTCTTTTTTTAGTTCTCATCTACACGCCCATAAAATCAAGTATTTTATAGATGCACACAGCATAAGGAAGGCATGAGAAAGAGTTCTAGATGCTTTGCAATTCAATCTCAAACTCTTTTTGAGTTTGAATTTCAACCAGATTTTATCCATCAAGGGCGCATGAGAAGAGAAAATGCATGCCTTCATGTGCATGGATTTCTTCATGGAAATAATATTTCCTGTCGAGAAAATATAGTGCAAATCTGGATGATGTGGTGCATAGAAAGACTAGTCAAACTAGTCTCTTATTTAACATCCAATTGAACCAATCCAATCTAAATTGGTTAGGCTTAATTAGACCAGACTAAATTCAACTTATTTAGGTTTAATTAGGCTCAATTAAATTCTTATCAAATCAGAAACTAATTAAGCCAAACCTCTGATCAAATCAGGGATTAAACCTTCTTGACGATTAGATCATCTTATAACCTAATCGGATCAAATCCAAATGAATCCAATTCAATCAGTTTTGATAAAAAAATAATCACTCAATCAAATGGAGTTAATTAATGATCAAATCACTAAAAATTTTTCATTGATCAGCCATTAGATTGAGTAGGAACCTCTAGTATATATGACCTCGCAGGTTTGAACCTAGGTTGGTAGCACAGAAACTAATTTCCTATACTAATCGAAGTGACCATCTAGCAATGGTACCCGATATTCGGATAGATCGAATGGTGCAGTCACAATATTCAAAATCTACGTGAATATAGTTATCACATAATTCATCCCTTTAACCTTTGTGCATAGGATGACTTAGGGTTTAACTGTCAATCCTAGAAGATATGTCTAAATCGTGTCTCAAAGCAATTAGTCCTGTGACCCCTCACAAGGATTATTCTGACCAAGACTTTGCTAAATTGAAACACTATTGAGCACAGCTCCTAAGTCCAGGAGTGGTCAATTCCATCTTGACTCACGCACCGACTTCTTAAGTACTTAACTATACCCAGAAATCTTTCGTTATTGAATTAGAAATTCAGATAGTCTGGCACCAAAGCATAATGAATTGCATAAAAGTTATTATGATGATCTCAGATTGGAGGGACACTTATGTCTATATTCCATCAGAGCAATTTTTTATAGTAAAAAGCTCTAGAGTCGATCACGTTCAGTGCAGATGTATCCTTACATCTCACATGCATGCCATACCAGTATCTCCATACTTCTTGGTTAAGAGAACAACCAATCTATATAGCATCCAACGATCTACACTCGATAAATATTATCATCTTTGGTAACAACGTATCATTGAACGTGAACTATTTTAAGAACTAAACGATAAATCCTCTTTTATCAATTCTAAATAGTCCTAAGAACTTCATCACATCATATAGGAGTTTATTAGAAGATGAAAGATTTATGATGAAAAAATCAGAATAACTTTTATTTAATTAATAATTTATGTATAATTACATAAATTAGCTCAATCGTTAATAGGCTAACAATTCGCTTTGGGACACTATTCCCAATAATCTTTCACTTGGCCTAAAGCTAATCGATGCAGTATCATATACCCATCTTCGACTTGAAGTCATCGAACTCCTTCACCACAATGACTTTAGTGAATGGGTCGATCAGGTTCTCCTTTCCATCGATCTTCTAAAGATCAACGTCATCTCGATTCATGATCTTTCGGACAAGATGAAAGTGGTGCAGAATGTGCTTCATCTGCTGGTGTGCTTTGGATTCTTTTGTCTGAGCAATGTCTCCAGAGCTATCATAGAAGAGCAGAATTGGACCATTAAGGGAAGGTGCTACTCCAAGCTCAATGATGAACTTCTTCAGCCATACCGCTTCTTTGACAGCATCTGATGCAGCAACATACTCTACCTCGCACACTAAATCGATCACGATGTGCTGCTTGAAATTTTTTTAGTAGACAACACCATCATTAAGGATAAACACATACCCCGACATGTTTTTGCCATCATCATGATCAAACTAAAAATTAGAGTCTGTAAACTCCATTAGTTTCAAATTCGAATAATCATAAACAAGCCACTGATTCTTAGTATTTTTCAAATACTTCAGGATGGTTTTAACAACCTTTCAGTGGTTCTCTCCTGGATCAGATTGGTATCTACTCGCTACTCCTAGTGAGTATGCTACATCTGATCACATATATATCATAGCGTACGTAATAGAATCCACTATCGAAGTATATGAAATTCTATTCATACGCTCTCTCTCTTGAGGTATTATTGGACAATCCCTCTTCGAGAGAAAAATTTCATGGCCTATCAATAGATAGCCCTTCTTGTAATTCTTAATGCTGAACCTCTTCAGCACAGTATCTATGTACATGGACTGAAACAATCCAAGCAATCTTTTAGGTTTATCTTTATAGATCTTCATCCCTAAGATATAGGAAGCTTCTCCCAGATCCTTCATGAAGAACTGTGATGACAGCCAGATCTTTATTCCTTATAATGTAGGGATATCATTTTCGATTAAGAGAATGTCATCCACATACAGAATGAAGAATACAATTACTGGATCATTAGCCCACTTATATATTTAGGGCTCTTCTTCATTCTTAACGAAGCCATACATCTTGATCATCCTATCAAAATATATGTTCTAACTCTAAGATGTCTGCTTCAGTCCATTAATGGACCTTTGAAGCTTACACACCTTGGACTCATTTATGGATGTGAAACCTTTAGATTGTATCATATACATCTCTTCATCCTGCTCTCCATTTAGAAAAGTTGTTTTCACATCCATATATCAAATTTCATAGTCTAAATGCACAGCTATCACAAGCATGATTTGATGAACTTGAGCATTGCCATAGAAGAAAATATCTTGTCATAGTCAATACCATAATGTTGACGATACCCCTTGGCAACCAGACGGACTTTATAAATCTTCATTTTTTCATCTGTGCCCTTTTTTCTTTTGAAGATCCACTTACACCCTATGGATTTTATCCCTTCGGATGGGTCAACCAATGTCCAAACATCGTTGACCTTCATGGACTTTATTTCGAATCTTATGGCCTCAAGCCATTTTTTAGAGTAGGATTTCTGCATTGCATCCATGTAGTTGATCAGACCCTTATCATTTTCATCAAGTTCAACAGGATCTCCATCCCGAACCAAGAAACCATAGTGTCTGTCTGACTGATGTGGTACTCAATTAGATCACCTTAAGGGTGCAGGTTCAGTAGGCTCCAGGTCTGATCAAATCAAATTTGGTTTAGATTCAGCTACTTGTGTCGGTTCTTCCACCTATCAAACTTTCTCAAGTTCGATCTTAGAGGTATTAGTCTCTTCACGAAGGAACTTCTTTTCTAAAAAGACTATCTTAAGACTGACAAACATCTTTTGTTCATCAGCTAGGTAGAAGTAATACTCTTTGATCTCTTTTGGATATTCTATAAAGCTACACTTATCAAACCTAGATCCGAGCTTATCCGTTACTAAATGTTTGATATAAGCCAGACACCCCCAAATCCTAATATGCGAGAGTACTGGCTTACATCCTATCCATATCTCATATAATATTTTAGAAATAGACTTACTCAGAATCCTATTCAGAATATAACAAGCTGACTCGAGTGCATATCCCCAGAGAAAGATCGACAGACCGATAAATTCCATCATAGATCGAACCATATTCAATAAGGTTCGATTCCTTCTTTTGGATACACCATTATGCTATGATATTTCAGGAGAAGTCTATTGAGAGATAATCGCATTCTCTCCAAAATATATCAAAAAATCACTGAAAAGGTACTCACCCCCTCGATCAGACTGAAGAATTTTAATATTTTTCCTAGTTTGCTTTTCTACCTCATTACGGAATAGTTTGAACATTTCAAATAACTTCGACTTATGCTTCATTAAATAGACATACCCATACCTCGATAGATTGTCTGTGAAGATTATGAAGGTCATGGATCCATATACATCAATATGTACTAGACCCAGGAGTTCACTGACACGTTCATCCTTTCCAATAAAAGGTGACTTGATCATCTTTTCAAGAAGACAGAATTCACAAGTCGGAAGTGATTCGCAATCACTGACTTCAAGAATTTCTTCTTGAGCCAACCTATTTATTCTATTCTTGTTGATGTGACCTAACCTATAATGCTAAAGGTAGACATCTGATACATCATCTATTCTAGGATATTTATTGAAGATTTGGACTACGTTAATAGACTGTGATAATAGATAAATTCTATTATTTAATTATTCAACATAAACTATAATATCATTCAAAATGATATTATAAAAATTTGCTTTTATTAAAAATTGATAACTATTCTTGGCCAAAGGGCCTATAGAAATTACATTAAATAAAAAATTTGGACAAAAGTGACAATCACTAAGGATAACTCTATGAGAATTGATTACAAGGTTCATGACTCCTAAAGCTAGAATTAAAACTTGTCTTCCATCTTCAACATTTAGGAATCTCTCATCTTTACTAAATCTCCTACTGACCTGAAAATCCTGCATCGAATTACAAATATGATAAGGGCCTCTGATATCTAATACCCAGGCAGTAGTATCACAAAATGAGAAGTTGCAAGGTGTTATCATATAATTATCTTGTCCAGCAACTATTTGCTTCTTCCTTGGCCTGTTTGGATCCAGGGTGGCAATGTATTGAAGATAGTTTCTCTTCCAATGTTTCTGCTTTTTGCAAAAAAAGCACTCCACCTGACTCTGGTCGGGCTTGCACTTCTTGGTCTAACCCTGTGCAGACGTTCTAGTATGCAGCTGCACCTTCTTGCTCTTCTTCTTCTTCTTTTCTTTCTTAAAGAGTCGACCAGAAGAAGATCCTCCCACAACATTCACCGACTCCTTTTGGAGCTGATGATCCTTCTCAAAGTTCTGTAGCAACCCCAATAATCCATGGTAGTTCACTACAGGCTTTGTCATTCTGAAATGAGTAAGGAATGGAAGGAAGGACTTGGGCAATGAATTCAAGATCGCATCCTTCTCGAGCTACTTATGCAGGAAAAAATCTAGCTTACTCAGGCATTCAATCAACTCGATCATGTACAATATATGATCAGTGACTGACGCTCCATCCCTCATACAAGCATTGAAAATGGCACAGCTAGTTTTATGCATTTCAATATCGTCAGGTATGCCAAAGGAGTCGTTCAATATTTGAAGCATCTCCTTGGATTGGGCATTCTCAAACCTACGGTTGAACTCATCATTCATCGCCACCGACATAATGCACCAAACATGGTGCAGTCATTGAGCCACTTCTAGTAAGTGTCTTTCACTGCATCAATATCATTCGAGGCTGGCTCTTTAGGTGCTAGACCAGTCAATATATATAAGATCCATTCATGCTCCAAGACAATCTTCAACTTTCGATACCAGCTATCGAAGTTGGATCCCATGAGTTTGTCATTATCCAACAATGATTGAAGCGATAGGATAGTGGCCATTTCTACATAAAAAAATCATAGATCTAATTAGTATATGAATTATTTACTCTAAAGATTTGAACTTTAGTCTAAAGATTCTTCCACTATTTTGTTTGAATCGATAGCCTCTACCTTCAATTCGAGAAATTATCCCTAATTCCTTAGTGGATACTAGAATCCACGTAGACAACACATGAGCCCAACTTTGGTTGGTCAATCCGTGTGCATCTATGGGTAAGTTCATAATCAATTACTTCACCAAACAACTTTTAGTAGTTTTAATTTTGCCTCAAAAATCTAATCAGTAGGCTTTGACCTCTACTGAAAAGATCCAATTAGGTCCAACCATTAACATGACCACATTTGACGCATCAGACCAACGAATAATCAGGCCTGACTTTGGCCGACCAACTTGACCACCATTAGAAAGACAACCAAATTATCATAAATAATAATTTCATTAGTCAATAAGCATCAGATCTTTGGACCTTCAATGATTATTAAACTAATGGATCCATTATCATTCAACTTAATGAAAGGCTATAACTTAGTTATCACCATAACTTTATCATTTTAAGGATCTAATAATTTTAAAAAAAAAATATTAATTAATTTTAAAAAAAATTAATCAGTCAATTTGGATCCTTTCACTGACTTCACCAAGTCAGGTTAATAAGGACCTAATTAAAGCCAGCATTAGGAGCATTTAAATCAGTCAAACTAATTTACCTAATTGACATGGGTAAGTTCAAATTGTCAAGTGGTCTAATCAAAATCTAATTCACCAAGATGACCAGGTAAGTGAGATCAGTGGAAGGAATATGTCATTATCTCATCAAAAATTGAATCAGTGCGAATAGCTTTCAATTAAAAATTACTGATCTGAGCTGCTAGACTTACCTTAGACACCATCCAATTTATTAATTTTAATTTTGACCAACCTAGCAATTTTAGGTTTGACTGTGAAGCCACAAATCAAGTTCATTTGGTTCTCGTTAAAGGCATGGGCTTAACCAACTATAACTATTGTAATTTGGTCTAAAGAGTCCTTAACCTAATCTAAATCAATATTTGATTAGATTTGATCAATTACTCTAATTTAGTCCATTCTTTAACTAACTTTAGATCTAACCCAATTAATGAACCTAATTCGACTAACCCGATAATCCATAATTTTTATGATCAATGTCTTAGGATCTTTAATTCATAATTCTAGACCTTTATTAATCATGCTTAATTCTTAATTAAGTTTAAGGCTGAGGGTTGGGGTTCGGCATTTCAAAAATATCTTTTTTAAATTTTGAAAGATTATCTACATCCTAATACTATTTCACTAAATAGGTTGACTCATTTCAAAAATGGGTCAGCTTATTTCATAAATAAGCAGTAGATGTAGGTTTGATTTTATAAAACCAGCTAATAAATATTAAGCCAACTTCTCAGTCGGGCTGGCTCGGATCCCATTCGAGCTAGCTCAAATAGAGGTTGAGTCGGCTCAATTTTTGAGACAGCCAACTCGAAAAAAGCCAAAAGACAAACATTCCCATCGAACAGGCTTGGATCCTATCCGAGATGGCCCGAATTGAAGCTGAGCTAGCTCGATTTCTAACCGAACCGGCTGGAGCATCAATGTAGAAAGTGTATCATGACTAGCACACTGGTCGAGCTGGATCGATTCCTAAGTGAGCTGACTCGATTGGTGTACAGAACCTTCCTAAGATCCTATTCATGTTTAATCTAAATCTATGTACTCTATATAAAAAATTATGAAACTATTTAGATTTAATCTAAATACTAAATCATGATAAAATTTAAATTAAACATGTTCAAACATATCATAAAAATTATTAGATCTAATTTAAAATTTTTATGATTAGTGTTATAGATCGCAACATACCAGAATAACCTTTCCACTGTAAGGGGTAAACCTTACAGCAGGATAATCTACAGTCCATACGATCATCATTTTTTTATTTTTTAGATCATATTATTATTTAGATCTAATCTAAAAATAATCTAAAACATGCATACATCATACATCAAAGAACCTACTACTCTGTTACCAATTGAAGGAAATGTGCAGAATTTTTAGCTTTGATTTTGAAAACTTTTTCCAAAGATTGCACAGTGGAAATGCTTATTAATCATATTAATAATAAAAACTATAGATCTAATCTGAAAATTCTATACTATACAGGATCTAATGTACATATATATGCATGCATATCTAAAAAATAAAATATCAAGTGCAGTAAAACTATTTTATTGCTTCTATGTATTCAGAACATGTTACCTTTTCGTGGATAGATGATCTCCATAATTTAATCTTGTCGGTGTAGATCTAATCACCACAATGCAGTCACACATGCGTCTGACCTCTACTGGTCATCCACACGAGGCTCTGATCTCGATCGGTTTCTTCTGAGCGCTAGCTCGCTGCAGGAATCTTTGATGGTTGATATCAGATCGAACTTCTTCGATTTTCTTTATCATCTCTTTGGATGCTCTAGTTTGCTGATGTAGATAAGAAATATAGAAGGTTCTTCATCCAGATTTGTGAAATCATGACCCTCGTTGCTCACAATCTAGAATCCAAATCCTAGATGGATTCTAGGATATGCACTCACCTAAGAACCTTGCGCCTAGAATTCCTCACGTAGAGAAGAGACTCTCTCTTCTTTTTCTCACATGTTCTCTTTTTTTTTTTTTAGTTCTTATCGGCATGCCCATAAAATCAGGTATTTTATAGATACGGACAGCACAAGGGAGGCATGAGGGAGAGTTTTAGATGGTTTGCAATTCAATCTCAAACTCATTTTGAGTTTGAATTTCAATCAGATTTTATCCATCAAGGGTGTGTGAGAAGGGAGAATGCATGCCTTCATGTGTGTGGGTTTCTTTATGGAAACAACCTTTCTCGTGGAGAAAATATGGTGCAAATCTAGGTGATGTGGCGCATGGAAAGACTAATTAAACTAATCTTTTATTTGACATCCAATTGAACCAATCCAATCTAAATTGGTTAGGCCCAATTAGATCAGATTAAACCCAACTTATTTAGACTTAATTAGGCTCAGTTAAATTCTAATTAAATCAAAAATTAATCAAGCCAAATCTCTGATCAAATCAGGGATTAAACCTTCTTGACCATTAGATCATCTTATAACCTAATCAGATCAAATCCAAATGAATCCAATTCAATTGATTTTGATAAAAAATAATCACTCAATTGAATTGAGTTAATTAGCGATCAAATCACTAATTAATTTTTTATTGATCAACCATTAGATCGAATAGGAATCTCTAGTGTGTGTGATCCTGTAGGTTCGAACCTAAGCTGGTAGCATAGGAATCAATTTTCTATACTAATCGAAGTGACCATCTAGTAATGATACCCAACGTCCGGATAGACCTAATGGTGCAATCATAATATTCAGAACCTACATGAATATGGTTACCGCATAATTCATTCCTTTGACCTCTGTGCATAGGATGACTTAGAATTTAACTATTAACCCTAGAAGATACATCCAAATCGTGTCTCAAAGTAATTAGTTCTGTGACCCCTCATAAGGACTATCCTGGACAAGACTTTGCTAAATTGAAATACTATCGAGCATAGCTCCTGAGTCTAGGAGTGGTCAATTCCATCTTGACTCACACACCAACTTCTCAAGTACTTGACTGTACCTAGAAATCTTTCATTGCTGAATTAGAAATTTAGATAGTCCGGTACCAAAGTACAGTGAGTTGCTT
Organism: Cocos nucifera; assembly: GCA_006176705.1. NCBI lineage: Eukaryota > Viridiplantae > Streptophyta > Magnoliopsida > Arecales > Arecaceae > Cocos > Cocos nucifera. The sequence goes on from QRFJ01001689.1 coordinate 174,872, forward strand.
GAAAGTCATCATGGTGGTCTCAGGTTGAAGGGATACTTATGCCTATATTCCATCAGAGTAATTTTTGACAATAGAAAAGCTTTAAAATTGATCATATTTAGTGCAGATGTACCCCTATATCTCACCTGCATGCCATACTAGTGTCTCCACACTCCTTGGTCAAGAGGACAACCAACCTATATAGCATACAATGATCTATACTCGATAAACGTTGTCATCCTTGGTAACAACGTATCATTAATCATGAACTATTTTAAGGACTAAATGATAAATTCTTCTTTATCAATTCTAAATAATCCTAAGAACTTCATCACATCAGACAAAAGTTCATTAGAAGATGAAAGATTGATGATGAAAAAATCAGAATAATTTTTATTTAATTAATAATTTATATATAATTACATAAATTAGTTCAATCGTTAATAGGTTAACGATTGGCTTTGGAATACTATTCCCAATACATACTTGATTTTTTTTTTGCTATAATATTTTGGTATGAGATCTCCAATAATTACCATGGCATGCTAGGTCATCTAAAGATGTAGAATCATTTGCACAACATCTTAAGGATCTACAAGAACATATTAAAAATAAAATTAATGTCAACAATCAAATATACAAGCAACTTGCAGATTCACATCATAGATCTGATAATTTTATTGAGGAAGACTATGCTATGATTTGAGTAAGGCCAAAGCGGTTTCCAATAGAAACCATCAAGGAACTTCATGCATATGGAGTTGGATCTTTTAAGATCTTGAAGAAATTGGGATCGAATGCCTACATTGTAGATTTACCATTTGATATGGCATAAGCTCAACATTCTATATATCAGATCTAATAAAAAATAAGGAGCTAATAACGATACCGAGTGATTCATTTGAGTCTGATCCTTTTCTTGAGAGGGAACCTCATCCTAAGTATCCACCGCCCACTATTTCAAGAAAACATGATCGCATCAATAAGATTTTAGATGAGTAGGTTGTGTCAACTAGAAGGCATGGATATCAACGATATCTAGTCCGATGGCAAGGCCCACCTAAATTCGAGAATACATGGATTATCCGAGAGGAGTTGTAATGGATCGATCCAGATCAGTTTGAATAATTTCAGAGCCACAATGGGTCATACTCATGGAGCTAAGTTTTTTCCATCCCAGGAGAATTGGTGCGGACACTAGTTTGCTTGACTAAGCTAAATCTAATTGCATCAATAGGAGTTCTCATACTTTAATAAATTATTATTTTTTTAGTATGTTAGTAGCTATTATTTCAGACTACCACATGTGCCACTTGGATGCCATCTTTGCATTGCATCACTACCCAAGTTGGAGCCTTGATGAACCCTGATGCCTCCCAAAGGAGAGTCCCAATTTTCTAGCCTGCGCCATGAAAAAGACCAAAAGAAGGAACCATGTTGGCGCCACAATCAGATAACCCTTATCCAGGGTTGGCACCAGATATAAGAGATTATTTTCTTTGCTAAGCCACATCCAGAGTCTTAAAAGATCAGCCCAAGAAGTCCACATGGTAACTATTGATTGGTGCGAGATGTGATCTAAGTTTATCATAAGATGGTGCTATCCACATGATTAGTTTGTCAGAGTTTGATTTATTTTGAACTGTTAGTATTTGAATTGTTTTAGACTTTTGTTATTTTATCTATAAATATCTATGTATTAGAGCTCTTAAGAGGCAATTGAATGAACGCAAAAAATTAAAGCTATTGCTTTCTTCTCCAATCTAGAGATCCTCTTTCCCCTCTTGGTTTCTTTCTCTCTTCTTTTAAGTTTTTTTTCTCTCTACTTCTGAACTCATCCCTGCACCAAAATCAAAACCACCACCCCTCCATGCACCATCTACTATCCGAGATGTCAATCCAGAGTAATGCTTGAAGGTGTTTTAATTCTAAATTTGCGAAGTTCTTCTATAGATTGAGATCGTAACCACCTGCAGCAATCTAACTTTTCTAAAGTTGAATCAAGCGATCATCTGAGTAGAATCTTCATAGATCTATTGAGGAGATCATTATTGTTGGTAAATAAAATTTATTTTCTTAAATTTTTTTAGATCTGAATTTGAATTATGAAGCCTAATCAAGAAGAAAATTTCTCAATCACCTTCAATCCTAGATTCTAAAAATTAAAAGGGACAGCTATACATGCTAGGAAGATTCACTTTCTTTAATCAATGCTTTTCTTTCTTGAAAGTTTAGATCTTGTTAGATTTGCTTCCATTTATTATTTTGATTGCTGAAAAAGAAGAAGTTAGTTGCATCTTCATCCGCATATCTATCCTACATCACAGCCTCTGCTCTGGGGGTGTGCCTTCACTTGGAAGAGCACTCGGAACATCTTCACTCAAAAAGGTACTCCTTGATGCAGAAGGAAGCAAAAAAATCTGACTATCATCCACTAGACATTAGGAACGAGTTGAGCAAGACAGAGCCGATACCATCCCAATAGCTCGACAAAGACCTTAAAAAGTGGGAGTCTAAGTCTGGCTCTTAAAGCCTCCTCATATATAGCCACCTGATTTCCTTTAGGAGAAGTGACCCTACCGGAAAGGCTAGACATTTTAAGAACTATGCTTTCTGGAATCCCATATTTTCTCTGAATTCACTCGAGGTCATCATCTTCTAGAACAATCTTAATAGTGTTTGGAGTTTGATGATCCCTAGGTGCCTTCATGGTTGGATCCTTAGAAATTGAAATAGGGACTCCAGCCTAATGGGCCCCTATCTCAATGACTTTCCTAGATAAGAAGCCATGGGAATGAATACTGATCAAAAAGAAGGAAAAAAAATCAAGACGAACAAGAATAGCAAAACCCACAAAAGACCCTAAGCCAGGAGAAGGAGGACAAGGATGATGGCTACCACGACACTTCACCCTAACTTTGCCAACAAAGGACAAAGTGAGCAACATCCGCCTCTCCTATTCCTTTTATGGCATGGCTTGATGGTAGGGATCACTACTACAAAAATGGTCTATGGCAGTGCATACTATTACAGCAATTTTTGAAACCGCTGCCATAGATCCTACGGTAGTAATTTTCATTAACCGCTGCTATAGATCGAACCTATGATAGCGATTTTTGTAACCGCTACTATAGGTCCGATATATAGTAGCGGTTATAGAAAATCGCTGCCATAGGTCGGACCTATAGTATCGATTATAAAAAATTACTACCATAGATTGACCTATAGTAGCGGTTCATTGTAACCACTACCATAAGTCGGATCTATAGCAGCGGTTAGTAGAAACCGCTGCTATAATTTGATTTATTACAGCGGTTAATTATAACCACTGCCATATATATATTTTTAAATATTATATAATTTTAAAATTTAATGCCCATCTTCATCATTCATTATCTAAATAATTATCATTAGAGTATCTTCACAAAAGATTGCCTCGATCCGATGGTCCTAGCTTCGTCGATCAAAAAAATTTGATTTCGATGATTACGAATGATGATGCGATGATTTGATAGATGAAGATCTTCAATGAATCCAAAAACCTGCAACGATGATCTCGGTGATATTTGTAGCATACTATCAAAGTTTCACTTCAATTGGATATCGTTATCTTGGTCAATTTAGTATAGATTAGTTTCGACCGTTAAATGATAAACGAGTGATCAAAGGACCAAACGGTGTCTGATTATGAGATAAATTCTTTTATAAATGATCTTGGCTACTACTTTAATTATTTTTTATGGTGGTGATTACAAAATTTAACTCGTGAGATGAAAAATGATCTAAAACTATATGCCTCCTGATAACCATTCTAAAACTTCATTGGTTGTTATGCTCGTGCTTTTGCAATATCTACTTAACATAAACTGTTTATACAAAAATAATTTAAATTTTACTATCATCACCATATAAAATATTTAAAATTATAATAAAAATTATTTAACTAAAAAATTATCTCATAATCAGACATCGTTTAATCCTTTGATCGCTTGTTTCTAATTTAATGGCCAAAATAATTTCGTACTAAATTGATCATGATAACGATATCCGATTGAAGTAAAACTTTGATAGTATGCTACAAACATCATCAAAATCATCATTGTAAATTTTTAGATCCATCGAAGATCTCCATCCATCAGATCATCGCATCGTTATTCGTGATCATCGAAATCAAATTTTTTTGATCGATGAAGCTAGGGCCATCGGATCAAGACAATCTTTTGCGATGACACTCTAATGATAATTATTTAGATAATGAACGATGAAGATAAATATTAAATTTTAAAATTATATAATATTTAAAAAAAATTATTTTTCATCTATGGCAGTGGTTACCAAAAACCACTGCTATAGATCTACAGCAGCAGTTATAGAACGCTGCTGTAGATCTATGGCAGTGATTTTGGATAACCACTAACATAGATTTATGGCAGTGGTTCGATAACCGCTGTCGTAGATCTATGGTAGTGATTCGATAACCACTGCCGTAGGTTAGGTTAAAAATCTCCAAATTTTTTCTTTCCTTCCGTGCGCATCGATCTCTCTCCCTCTCCCTCTCTCCCCCTCCTCTTCATTGTCGGTGAGGCTCCTTCCTCCTAGTAGGCATTGCCCCTCCTCCGCCCCTGGCCGGTGGTCGCCCCTCCTCCCTCCTGGCCAGCGTCGATCGATCAACGCCGCCCCTCCTTCCCCCCTTCCTCTTCGGCCCCCATCCCCGATCGCCCCTCCCCGCCACCCCATCCGACCTGCCGACCCCTCCATCCGACCCTTCCTCGGCCCCTAGCGAAACCTCCCTCAGGCGAACCCCCATTCGACCCTCCCTCGACCCCCCACGAAACCTCCCTCCGGCGAACCCCGCTCCACCCTCGCTCAGCCCCCCACGAACCCCCCTCCGGCAAACCCGCTCCACCTCGCTCAGCACCCCACGAAACCCCACCCCTCCACCCTCCATCTGACCCTCCCTCGGTTCTCAGCGAACCCGCCCCTCCGGGGAACCCCCATCCGACCCTCCCTTGGTCCCCTGTAAAACTCTCCTCCGGTGAACCCTCATCTACCCTCGACCCTCCGTGAAATCCCTCTCCACACTCTATCCCTCCAACCTGGTGCGAAACCAAACCCCCTTCTGACGAGCCACCCTCCTTCGCCCTCGCGAAACCCACCCCTCCCACACCACCACCATTCTGATCCTCCCCCGATCGAGTGCGAAGCCTCCTTCGACCTCCTCGTTACTGTGCCCCCTCCTCCTGGCCCCTATCCCCGCCTGCCCCTGCTTTCTCTCTCTTTTCTCTTTTTCTTTCTTCTCTATCTCACTTTCTTGATTTTGTTTTGCATGTTACCTCTAGTGCCGTCATCCTCCTCTAGTGTCATTGCCGATAACCCTCGGAGCTTTCGATGCGACCCGCTCTCTATAGCCACAGGTATAATTTTTTTTTAATTTTATATTATTATTTATTAATCATATATTTATAATAATTTATAAAATATTTATAATAAATATTATAAATATTATAATTATCTGCATGTCATAGTTTTTGGATCGTGTCGTGGTGGTAGCCTTGGGCCGTGCCATATCAACGGCTGTGGATTAGATCTGTCAATGGATTGAATTTGGATCGAAATCTGGATATTCAAATTCGGACCCAATTTTAATTATTGGTATCGAATTCAAACCCGAATATTCGATGGATCTGTACTTGAAGAGGAAGGGAGGAATCCGACCTCGCTGCCATCATTGGGAGAGAGGGGATTCGGCCTCACCACCATCATTGGGGGGGAGAGGGTCCGACCTAGTCGGTGAGGAAGATCGAGAGAGCGAGAGTGGAAGGAAGGGGGTCCAACCTCACCGGCATCACTTGAAGGGATGGGGTCCAGCCTTGCCAGCGAGGAAGATCGAGAGAGTGAGAGAGGGAGGGATGGGGTCCGGTCTCACCAGCAATGGTGATCGAGAGAGGGAGAGAGGAAGATCGAAAGATGAAAAAACTGGAAGGAAGGGGTTCGGCCTCACCGCCGTCACCGACGAGAGAGATGGAGAGAGGGAGAGAGAGTGTGATCAAGGGGATGGCACACAGTCGAGCCGATTCGGATACGCAGTCGAGTCGGCTCGGGCCATAATCGAGCTGACTGGGAGAGGATCCTAGTCGGATGTCTCGGGCATGGAGCCGACTGTCTCAGGCATGGAGTCGGCTCGGCTTCTGAGCGAATAGAATTTGATATATCACGATGTTGTATTGATTAATGTTCATTAACGTTGCAGGTTACGATGGCACCGAAATACCATTTAGCTTTCACCCCTGTCCCTCGATGGGTTATGTGTAGTTCAGCATCCGAGGAGTAGTCGGAGCATACTCTGTCCACCTCAACATCGACTGCTCAGGGACCTCCACCGACAGCATCTATCCCACTGGCGGCATCTACTCCACCGACAGCTGAGCCTCTATCATCATAGATATTTGAGTGTACATTTTTATTATATTAGCATAACTTTATTTTTTATATAGTATTTGTATACTTATATATTTGCATAATGTATTTGTATTACAGGTGCATCATCCAGTCGAACATTTTGCGGTCCCACATGTATGGCACATGTGTGGAACCGTCAGCATCAGATGATGGTCTATTATGATACGGAGGGAAGGCCGGTAAGGGAGACCGCACAGGAGATGCATTTCTTTTTTGGAGTGTTTGTGAGACGGTAGAGCTCAAAAACTGGCGTTTGATGGATGCTACCATCAGAAATCGAGTATGAAAGGAGATATAGGTAAGTACGTGCATCTTAGTTATATTTATATATTTTATATATTTATACTATATATATTTAATTAGAATAACTTTATAATTAATTTTTGATAAATTTATGCAGAGGAGGTATAATTTTTTCGATCATGAGAGGACTCGAGATGTCCGACTGAAGAAGATCGGAGAGTTGTACCAGGGTTATAAGGTCAAGCTCCATAGAGGATGGCTCGAGCACCAACGAGACACTCCAGAGGAGCTTGTTTTCTGGATATAGGACTGTCCTCTGAGTCAGTGGGAGAGGATGGTTAGACATTGGAGGAGCCAGGAGTTCAAGATAAAATTCTTAACTTTTAAATTTTTTAATACGCTTAAAATTTTATTTAAATATTTATTATTTATTTGAATACTTGTTAGGCTACCTTCAGTCAGAATCCGAAGAATCGTGCAGCCCAGGAGTATACGCACACTCTAGACCGTGAGTCTATGGCCAATCGTGTGCATAGAGAGGTAATTAATTCTAAATCTTACTAGATAAATTAAATTCATATTTTTTATCAACTTTTTGATAAATTTATTCTTTGTTACAGCTGATGAGAGATGGAGTGATGCCCAGCCATAGCGAGATCTTCCAATCCAGCCGCACGGATAAGATGGGAAGATCGATGAACACCGTGATCGAACGTATTTTTGTAAGTATTAAATATATTAGTATATATGATTAGTATTATAGCATTTCTTATAAAATTTTATTTTAATTTATAAGTACAGGATCAGTTAGATGCACTCACGAGCGAGGACCCGGATACCTCTGGGCCCCATGACCATCTGTCTCAAGTCTTAGGGCCCGAGCACTTTAGGAGGATCCGATGCAGGCTCGAACATACGTCGATGAGCTACTGGTCCGAGGCGAGCATCTTCTCACAGACTTTCGATGTCGTCAGCTGGGAAGAGCTTGAGGAGGCATTGGCATTGGTAGATCATACTGCGATGCGGGCAAATTGGGTTGAGGAGCACACATCTCATCTAGAGGGCATCGTGAGAGATATGATGTTGACGCTCAGCACATATTTTGGAGTCATGGGCTTCGAGGATATGTTGGCCCGTATTCCAGCTCCAGCTCCAGCTCTGGCTCCAGCTCCGACTTTCGGTGACGATGACAACGACGATGATGTAGATTTAGAAGACTTTTGATGTATTTTATTTTTTAAAAAAAATATTATAATAAATTTTATTCAGTAATAAAATTTTAGCATTTCAGAATAATTTTTGTATTTATTATATTTTCTTATGTTATATATATGTATTTATCAGGTAAAATATATAAAAAAATAAAAATTTTATTTTTTTTAATTATTCAAGATCTACAGTAGCAGTTTTATAATTGCTGTCATATCCGTACCAACCGCTGCCATAGGTTTCTGATGCAAACGGTGCCAACCACTGTATTAAACCTATGGCAGTGGTTATGTAACCGCTGCCATTGATAACCTATGGCAGCAATTACATAACCGCTGCTATAGGTCGATCTATTATAGCGGTTTATAAATCGCTGCAATAGGCAATCTATGGCAGTGGTTCTAACAATCGCTGCAATAATCACTGCCATAGAGCTACGGCGACGGCCGCAGTAGCAGCGATTAGAAAACCGTTGCCATAGCCTATGGCAGTGGTTTGTTTAGTAGTGGATGATCCAAGTGAGCGATTCGATCGGCTTACATGTGTTGGTATATCGTTGGACACCACAACGTCATCTAGATTGGCACCACCAAAATATCCAATCATTATGCCTCAAAATTAGTGTATTATGATGACCTCTTGAGACAAGAGACGAACGTGTACCCCCCATAAATGCATGCGTCTAATTGTATTTTCAACACGTGACCCCCAAGGAACAATCGCGACGTCAAGACACACTCCAACATGGCCATACCTTGGGAACTTCCACCCGAACCAGCCAGCTCAGAGAATCAACCTAGACTGCTGACGCCATGATGAGCATAGAGGCATTCTCTATTTTCTTTGCTCAAGCCAAAAGATGCCTCAACCTCGAAAGTAGGAGGGTAACCAATACCACAAGATGACCCATCCAGTATGGCATTGGTGACCTAATGGTAGCTCGACACATACCCTCATTGAGGGATACTAGAGTAATCACCGAACTGTTGCCACTTAGACTTTTACGACCATGCTAAAGGAGTTTCAGAGTCTTCCACTCGTTAAACAACAAGCAACCAGCCTCTCCCCAACTTAACTCCTCTACTCAATGATATCTGCAATCTCAATAAACCTCAGAACATACAAAGCCGTTATTTTCTAACAACCAAATCATGTTTCTAAGCCATTATATAAAAACCAAATCATGTCTCTGTCTCTGGGGGGCATGGCACATGTTCCCTCATGTGATAGGGACCTATCTTCATCTATAGAATCCAAACTTCCCAAGACCCTTTAGGAAGGTGAAAACTGACTGCACATGCCTTCTCCTAGAAATGAGTTCCATATGAACTAGATCCGTCTCTTCCACGAAGCCTTAAGTAATCTTGACTATATGAGAATACATCATCCTCTATATGGCATATATCTACTAAACTTCTACTTCCTCTGCTTTCATCTCGAGTTTATTCCACTTTATACTTGACTTTACTATTAAATTCTATCGGAGAGCTCAGACCTCCCCTATTTGCTTCTGTGGAAGATTGACTTAGGCATCAGAGGATCCATCATCAGAGTACACCCTAGCATGAGAGCTTTTTTATCTTTGATGGTTTTATAAGATCTGACTTGTAGGATTGATCGAGGATCAGGTACTAGCGCCTCTTCCAGAGGTCCCATCCGGTCATTCCATGACCATCTCTTTCTCTTTCTTCGACTTCAGCTCTGCAGTCCAAGTCAATCAATTTTCCGGTGGCAACACATACCATCCTACAATTGATATAACAATGACCATTGTAGGTTAAAAGATAAAAATGCCCTCATCTTTATGATAACTTCTTACTAATAAATAAGGGATAAAATACAAAGACAGCCCCTTATCTATGGTACCTAGAATGCCACTGATCCCTGGTTATTGTCGTTTTCTGACCACCGTTAGGGATCAGCAATTCCATATCATGTTTTGTTTTTTCTGCTATCTACCATAAGAATAATTAAAGATTGGATAAATGCTTTATCCTATCTTTTATCCTCTTTCCAAACTAGGCCTTATAGGTTCAAAGGAAGAAAACTCCTTCAAGATTCCAAAAGGAGGGTGGTGCAATAGAAAAATAAACCATATCATTGTGATTGGGACACCATCGGGCAATGAGACGGTGATATGGTTTACCTTCTGTTGGCTGCTCCTATATCGCGAGGACAGTACTGGGTCACGCATGCTACAAATCTATTCCAAACAAGTTTATACATACCAAAGTACCAAACAGCATTCCTTTTCTTCTATTATATACTGCACAAGACTCAACGTATATTAACACATGGTAAATGGATCAGTACTCCTTCCTTACCTACACGTTAGTATCACCCTCTTTTACGATCCGATATACGGATGCGGCATTCAGCCAGGCCAAGTAGTGCCGTGTCTCGTATTTATGAAGAGGGTAACCACGCAGCAGATTTTATAGCTAGTTGTGGCTTCAGCAGGGGATGGTAGTTTTTCTATTTCAGATATATTACCTCCCCATTTGGCTGCTATTTTAAGGGCTGATAGCTGGATTGTCTGTTTTCTTTAGCATAGATGACGACAGCTAACATTTGTCTATATGTTTCACTTGATGTTCACATCCTATATTTTTGCTACCATGCTGTTTCGTGGTCTTACATCCAGATAGACCATTGTCTGTTTCCTGATGTGGTGTGGAAGGAGTATGGATGCCTCCTGGGTCCAGTCATTTGATAACAGGGCTTTCTTTCTGTTGGAACTTTACAAACCTCAGCAGACAGTGTTGTTATTTTATTTTATTTTAGTGAAAGAGAAGCAGAGAGTCTTGCCACCGGCTTTTGTTGCTAAAATATTTACACGAGAGGATGGAGTAAAATAAGGTGCAAGAAGTTACACCAGAGAGAGTAGAATAAAACAGAGATAAGAAAAGAAAACATATTATTTAGACTATGACAAGAGCAACGATTAATCACTATAAAAATTGGAAAGAAAAGGATGTAGAGATTACTTGTAGTAATAATATTAATTAGTACTTTTCAACTCTCCAGGGACTATCGTAGGGGATGGCAATCTTTTCAAAGAACTCTAAAGAATTTCTTGCTTTGCCAAACTAGCCTCGGTACACAGGTTCTTCCATAAGTAAAAGTCTGACAAATTTTTTTGTAAAATAAAGAAAACATTTGAAAGCTTATTTAGGAAGACCCTATAGTTCCTTTTCTTCCAAACCTTTCAATAATAGGCAGCTATCAGTTGATCGGTGCATCTCTGCAAAGGTGCAGAAAACTTCCTTCTTCTTTAAGATGTCCAGAGATCATTAAAAGATGAAGCCCAACCTCTAATTTTCAATTCAAATTTCAAGGCATTTATTAGGCTTTTCGCAAATGGACATTTGAGAAAGAGGTGCGAGAATGTCTCTTCCTTTGCATCACATCTATCCCTTCTTGGCAAGATTAGCTCCCGTATGAATTTTATTCTTAATAGTCAACCATAAAAACATCTTGACTTTTATTGGGATTGCAGCCTCTTTCATTTGCCAACAGCAGGCAGTGTTGTTAATCTCTTATCCTGCTGATGTTCAGCTTTCTCCAATTTTCCAATGGGTGCTTATGTTTCTTTCTGGACAATGTGGAGTTCTCATTTTCATGTTCAGCTTACAGAGGAAGCACTGTTTCAATATAAATTCATTGGCCTCTTCATTAGAGGTTGTAGCGTCCTCCCTATTTTATGAGACTCAGCGAGGCCATGCTCATATTTCAACCACTCAAATTCTGGTTCTGTCACTGTTGCTGACGCCATATTTTTTTTTTGGCTTTAACACTTTGTAAATTCTCCTTTATGGCCTGGCTATGTTGTATACTGTAGCAGGTGGCCTTCCAGGGGCATATGTTATAGTTCTCTCCACATGCAACATAACTGCTGCGTGTTGGATCCTTTTTATATAAGTTGGTTAGCTAATTCCACTGATGTAATTAGATTTACGGTTTTTCCTTGCACGCTTCCTGCTGTTCTGACCATGTTGCAGCAGGCTTTTGGATACATGGGTTTTGTAACTGTTACTTCTACCATCAATGAAGCTCCTTGCTCCTTATGTTACCAAAAAAAAAAAAAACACAAGGTATAAATGCTACTAATTTCTATATATACGCGTCGGTTGTGAGTATAGCCACTTGAGAACTTGGATGGCTACCCACACGCTTAATTCTAAGGCTAAAAATATATTCTTTCTATATTACCTCAACAACCATTTTAAAAGGTGAAGTTGGTGTGCCAAAAGAAGTTGGTATGCATGCACCATTTAATCGAGCATGATAAAATTTAATTCAAAACAGGGGAGGGACTACGCAGATATTGAGCTTGATGCTCCGAACTTTTATTGTATCTATACTCGTCAGAGAAAGATATGTACAAACTAGATGATCCATAGAGTTAGTAAAGTCCGTCAAAATCTGGATCCAAGATGAGCTCAGGACCGAGGTATGGTGCTCCCACGACGACCAAATCTTCAGGTACATCTATTTCTTCAAGTATGGAAAATCCTAAATTACATGATCAATTATAAGATGCTCTTTTAAGAATATTAACCTTGCAGCAAAATTCGCTTGATAGCAGTCAAGAGACTTAAGACTTACCAGAAAGAGAAGGGACAGGTGTTTCAGAGAAGTAGGTGCATGGCCTTCCCAGCTCATCAGAGTAAGGTGGTGCTAAAACATCCAAAATAGCACAAGGAGTTAGGGCAGTGAAGGAGTGGATGTTTCCACCACTTCTTGGGAACAGCACTGATGCTTTGCTTTGTGCTTGCAGGACCCAGTCATCTGCTTCAACTTTAGCTAGCCCACCTGCAACATCGAGCAAAATAGACTAAGCATCTCTTACTCTTGTTTAAGTTTATAAATCTATCTAGTTTAATTACCTTCTCTTTGGAAAGTGTCTTTAGTACAATGTATACGAATTGAAATCTTATAAAAAGCAACAACTTTGACTACATTTGAAAAATATAAAAGAGGCTAGAAAACTCAAAACAACAAGTGGCAAATTCTTGGTTATTTTTCATATAAGAATTACATATTGCTTATTTAGCATTTGATTTCACAATTAGAAGAGAAACTGAGATATGAATGCGGTTCACTATCACACAAAGTATTAGATTCTGATATTGCCTACAAGGAACTCGCACATCAAGGGAAAGGTGTTATAGGAATCTATCATGTTTAGACCAGAACACAGCATATGATAAGTGGAAAATGGTGGTCATATAATTAGAAATGAGAATAATAATATTATCGTCTAATAGTTCCATGCAGGTATTTATTTTTAGTTTCAGACTTTTGGGGTTACAGAGGGAGCTCAATGGCATGGGCCTAAGGGGACACGTATCAGAATATGTTGGTACTTGGGGCCATGAACCTGTTTCTTGATTGATAACTCATCATGACATGATATATTAACGGCGTACTTATGGATGGTTCCTCTTGGATGATGCTTCCTTTCATCTGAGATTTTAAAAACTTACGTAACATGATTATCCTACAAATAAAAACTACAACCTTCTTGCCAATGGGGCCTGGAGCTAGAAGTTGCAAATCTTTGCATTATAAAAGAAGTAACAAAATGGAGAAATTCTGCCACAATAAGTCTCATCCTCAAAGCTTAGAACAAATCCCTTGTTTATTAAGTATCTTAATTGATTTTTCCTTTTTTAAAAAGAATATCTGTCAATAAATTATGAACAATCCCTTACTTTAAATATTAACAAAATACAAATCTTGCATGTACCAAACTTGTTAGATACAACCATAATGAAATTTCAATATGTTGTGTGTTACTTTTGACAAGTGAAAAAAGAAAAGCACGTACAATCCCTAAAATAAGAATCATTATGTTTTAATGGTATAAATCAATGTAAAGGAATTATGCAAAAAATTCCCTCATTTACTTTGAATCTGTTGATAAATTCATCATTGTTTATTAATTTATGGGGACCCATCTGTGAAGAACAATATACACACATTTAATTTGTTAATTAAACGGGTCATGCATGCCTAAAATTAGGGTGATATAATCCGTATTTCAGCTAATTTACCCACCAATGATTATTTGAATACATGTGTTAGCCCTATGACAAATAGATGTATTACATGATAATCTACAGGAGAGTGAAATGATTTATGCTACATTAGAAATAAGTATTCCCTGATCAATGTTTTTGCAACAAAGATCTAAAAGGACTAGCATGTTTAAAATAAAGGGCTTAGCTTCAAGGCTGCTTACCCTTCCTTGGTCTTGAACTTGGGGTGATAAACCAGTCATAGGACCTCACTGAGACTGAACCATACAATACTTTGCTAAGGACCAGCATCCCTGGGTGATCATGGAGAGGTAGCTTCGCTCCGGCCGGGAAGCAGAACACCCCCATCTGCCATGCCAAAACTAGCGATCTACGTTAAAAGTGACGATGCTTGAAGATTTCATGGTGATCAACATCCTAATTTAGACTATGGTCCAGTCACAAACAAATCGGGCCATGCCACATAGAGATGTCTGCAACCCCAACATTTGCAACTAAAAAGAAAAAGGTGCTTCCTCTATAAAAACATCTACAACAAGAAGAAGAAGATCATTGAACAGCCTGCTTACCGAGAAATCATCGCATTCATGTATGTGAATATATGTGATATCTGTCAAGGCCTGTCCCAAGATAAGATCATCTCGGGTCGCGACTTTTGGCTCATCCACCGGCGATCTGGATCCATCAATTCCGACGTCGACCGGTTCCATGTTGTCTATGTACGATTTTACAAAACACCAAGAAGGAAACGATCAAAAAAACAGAATCATAAGCAATCAAAAAAGAACTTAGGATACGTGAGAGAGAGGTGAAGTTAGTTACCAAGGATCTCTCGTAGCCATCTGATATGCTTGAGTGTAGGAAAGCCCTCCTTCCCGGAGAACACGGCGCTGCACGCGTCGTAAAGTTCTTGAACCTTGCTCCTCCCCTTGGAGTGGATAGCCATGGCTGAAGCTTTCTCTTGGATAAGCGGCACTAAATCTATCAACACCGATGCATTCATGTCAGTGGATCTTTATACATATGTTCCTCTAGAACTAGAAAGACTTCTAAATAGGGAGGGTTTTACCAGGTTTTGTACGTTAACGAAGCGGGAAACCGTGGGCTTGCCCCAATTAAACCAGCGGCTTTCTCAGTCCACCCCTCTAAGATAAAGTCACGCACGGTTAAATTGGGGCAAGCCCTCTCAGTCCACCCCTCTAAGATTAACCAAATTTCTACAGTCACGCACACGATGTTATGTTCCTCGGTTCATACATTACCCATAATTAGCAATGATCACAAACTCCTCCCCCTTATCATCCCCCCTTTTACTCCTCCCCACCCTAGCCATGGAACAATGGGTTAACCCAATGAGCATGGATCCTCGGTGGTATACAAATGGTATTATAGAATGCTATATATATATATATATCCTATGTTGTTTGATGGGCCTTCATCTTATAATAACAATCATTTAAGAATATACATCATAGAGGATCCTGATTGTAATCTAATCCTCTGAACCAATCTAGCTTAGTCCAAAGTCAGATACTTCGTAACGAACCTCATGACAGCATCTATTCACCGAATAGATGGTCTCGGTGGCATCAAATCGGACCCAGGCTAGCAAATGGCTTAGCCAATTAATTGGGTCATTTTGGCAACAGGTCGGACATGGTGAGCGTACCACGGTGACCATAAACGAGTTTGGGGTGAAACAGCGGCCGGGAATTCCAGCAGTCGGCATCTGGAAACGCCCCTCGGCGGGCCATTTCAGCGGCCCCAGGGACCACCGATTTCCAATGCGTTGGGACCAATCGTGCCATCTCAAAATCCCCACCGTCCATTCAGTGGGCTTTATTAACAATGTTATCCACTGCGTCCACGTATCCCGGTACAATGGCTGTTTCATTTGAATCCACTAGTTTGGGACAGGATATCGGTCCCTTTAATCAGACGGCCGAGACGTTTCCAATTATATACTAGCTAAAGGTACACCCTTCTTTTATGGTCTGTTGGCGTGAATCTTGGGTTAAAGGCATTGGAAAAAGTCTTAATTTGGAATCTGGACCGGGTCGTCCAATTGGAAATCGACATGTATGATCAAATGTCATTCTTTTCGTGGAAAAGAGAATCAGATGTGTTAAGTGTGGAAGTGACCGAATGTATATATTTTAATTAAAACATCCACGGATAGCGCTGGATTGGAATTTAGTTAGTTGCAAGCAAAAGTTTAGGTTGCCGGATTAATCAAGGAGTTGACTGATGAAAGCTTCCATCGCGTCCTTCTGGTTTTGACTGGGAAATGACAAAGCGTGGGCAAGCGGGCATGCACAAGAATGTAATTTTATTATTCTACCGGCTCATGGTATGGTGAATTTGTCTGGGGGCTCAAGCACCGTCCGCATATTTGTCGTTGTTGCTGGAAAAAAAGGAATGCCTGGCCGTGCTAAGGGTCTCTCTCTTCACTGAATGGACATCGATTTTATAATGCCGTTCCTTTGCCATACTTGCAAATGATCACCGTCATCAACTTCATAATACAAGTCACTGAGGAGCTTCAAGGATGCTAAATGCTTTATTTTAACTTAACATTATAGCCCATAATAACTTACATCGTATGATAGGCTGGTGGGGTTAGGAATTCAAAATAGTAAAACCAACGAGATATTGTCTAATGGAGGTACAGTTAAAGAGGCTAATATGTCGTTATAATAGTTCATGGGTTCTGAAGTTATATGTCCCAACTTTTTGGATATTAACTTGGTGTGATTTAGATAATATTGTTACCCATGGGATGGAATAGGGACATTCATTTTGGGGCTTTTACATATATTGTTATAGTAGATAATATCATGCTTATACCATCTAATTATTTTAATATAGCAATGGAAAAGCATCTTACTTTCTCTATATTCTCAAAAAAAAAAAAAGAAATGTGTGCCACCATCTTTGGGACCGTAAAGAATGTAGTAATGCTCCAACAGATCAAAATTCTCAGATCCTTCTCATCTTAAAGTACCACTCATGATGCATCATAAGGAGAAGCAATGGCTAGCTATTTGCAAAATGGGTGACATGGAGACTATCTACGGCTGTATAACTCTGTAATACATAACACGTGCCACAGAGGATCAATCCTGTCTCCAAGGTTTTCTTCCTCGCCAAATTAAATATTGGTTGAAATCGATACTGTGCACTTGCTAATACATTGCATAAAACATCGGTCCATTCTATTCTATTATTATGAATTAATATATTTTCAGGTATCGACAAATTTAATAGCAATAAATTAGCTGAAGTATATTAATTCCCCTAAGATTTTACAAACTAATTTAGGAGATCAAGATTGGATTCTCAATGGTGCCAAATGAGAAGCGACATCAAGATATGGAATGCTCAATGCTGTTGCCCTTTTCATCTAACAGCGAGAGAAGAGCCACAAAAGGTGAAAAATCTACTAACAAGGTAGTTTGATCAAAGTATATTGCTAGTTGTGATACATGGTGGCACCACCGGGTCTAAATATATACGAGATAAGAGAGTTGTTCGTGAGAGCAGCAAACTCAAAAAGTAGCGTGTTGAGGAGGTGAGATGAATTTCAAATTAGTTATGAAGTCATTGCAGGGCTCACCGTGACATGGGGTTTGATTCGTTTGAAGGAAGCGAGTACATAGGAAATAGCCGAACAGGTAATAGGAAAGAAGTATAATTTACAGATGTTAGAACATGAGCCAACCGATGGTGATGTCACTTTATTTCTCGGCACATCCTTCTATATATGTCACAATCTTTATCAAAACTTCGACTTGCAGTATATAATTTGGTTAATCTTGGTACTGGGATCCAATTCATACATGCAAGCTAATTGAATTTAAAAATCTGGCCTGAAATAGAAGTGGAAGAAGAATTAAGTTTCAATATATATTTGTATGTAAAGAGAGATCAAATGAGAGGGGAGGGAAAAAAAAAAAACTCATCTTACCACTGTCACCCCCTAAGTTCTACTAATTGGAACAAATACTAAGCTAGGTCAAGAAAGAAAGAGGTGATCAGGAACTAAGCTAGCATTGCAACTATTTTGTTCTAAGCATGATTGAAGAATCAAAACATAGTGGGCAATAGTCTTGAGGAAAGTGTAGACTCTAAATATAGTTACAGTTACAGTAAAACTAAGTAAGTAAAAACAGGAGGTAATCTTGAGCTTAGCTTGAGCAAAGCATTGTACGATGTCACGAGTTAAAAATAGAATTTCTCCCTAAAGCAACTGAAAATTAATCTACTTTAAGATACTTGTAGGATGCCTTGAAATAAAATCTTAGACGCGAACGCAATACATGAAACGATCTGGGAATGACATCATTGGACAACGAGAATCCTAGGTTCTCGCTAAAGCCAACTTCCAATGAGTTTAAACGAACAATGAAGAGTAAAAGCAATATTGGGACCAAAAATCTCAGGTGGAGTTCACTTCTTTAAGCTTTGTTTGGTATGCAGAACAAAGGTCCCCTATCCCTCTGTTTTCTTTTTATCCTGCCAACCGTTGTTTCAGGTAGGTCAGAATAGATATATATCTTAACACGAAATTCATAGAAGAGAGGAGATATAATTCTATTGTATACCGCAGAATATGGAAAAGTTATCAATTCCGGCTTTTATCAACTTCCTAAATACACAAAAAAAATGTTAGAGAAAGATTTTGTCGTTGTCGTTGTACCCAAAATCAAAACTAAATCTAATGGATATGCACTTATCCATGGCACTTATTCCTCCAACTAAATACACAAAATTCATCCCTTCAAACTTATCCAATAAAATGCTATCAAAGTTCTTCATTTCATGAACTTTTCTACTCTATTAATTTAGTCAATCGGGCTAATGGTGCAAATTTCATCACCATCATACACTAATTATAGAAATATACACCATGTAAGCTCCCTATGTATGCTATCATAGCTCAAATCCTGGAAACCTAGCACTGTCTGGTGTCACCAAGTCGAACCAGAGGCAAGCCACACCTGCCAGACCCTGGAACAAAGAGTAAGTATTCTCACCACCAATGTTGGCTTGATCACGGGCTACAAGCTTGAAAGCATTGTGATACAAATAGCCAGCAAAAGCTTCAGCCCTCTCCAAGTATACCTTCTCCTTTGTTAGCTGATACAACGACAGGAACGCGTAGGCATTTCCGGCTATGCCGTCGGCAAGCCCAACTTTCTGATTCAACCCTCTTTTCCACGCTACTTCCCCTGCTTCAATGGCTGCATCACGAAACTCCCGCTCATCAGGGAACGCCTGTAGTCAAAATGTAGTCATTGGAAGTATTAATATTGTTTTTTTGAGGTAAAAATAGGTCTACTTCTATGGAATTGAATGGTTGCTTCTTTCTTAATTAATTGACTGCTTCTATTAGATGATATTTCCACTGTTGTTACTGAAAAAAAAGAAAAAAATTACAAGAACTTTTTTATTCCTGTGAGCATAGCATTGTTTGTTTTCTGAAGAGTAGCCTACAACATTTAAGAGTAGATGGTATTTACGAACACAAAGAGGCATTACGAACTGAGTCCAAGTTCCCTGAATCCAAAGTTGGGCCATTCAAAGAGGTGTACGACATCAGATATGCCAAGATATATATGGCGTGCCCAAAGTTTTAGACAAATTGGCCATATTTCTATGGGACGGTAGACGAAGCTGTCACGCCGGGGGAAAAGTGGTACAACCGTGCCGCAGCTTATTCTCCCCGAAAAAATAAAAAAAATAAAAAAAACGGCGGAAGGTGGATTGCAGTGGACTCCATGTGTTTCTAGAATATATGGTTTATTTTAGCCGGAAAGCGGTTTCAGCTCACATACATGGATGTCCTAAAGTTTCATGTTTAAAATCTATATATATACATAAAGAATATTCTATGCACCAATGGAAAAACCTAGATTTCTATGAAGTGCCCAAGAAGTCATTGGATGGTCCCATTGTAGCTGAAGAAAAGTCGAGTTACGTCATGGTCTCACTTGACCTAGATCCCACTTAAAATAAGCTCGGTTTTACGGTTTTACTTTTACCATGCAAGCTTGAAAACGATTCATTTACATTTTACTTTTACGGTTAAGCACTATGCTCATAAGATCCAAGTCAAGTTGGGCATGCGCCAGGTTTTACTTCAACCATCCTTTATGTACCCTTACGAAAGAGACCTTGGTTAATCCAGTCCTTCCATCATCCAATTGTGTCCAAAGTTTTTCCCATCCTAATTTAGAGGGAAAAAAAAAAAAACGGAAGAAAGTAAGCTCAAATCATCAGGGCCTATTTGGATAATCCTCCAATTATGATAATCCTATTGAAATTGTGGGATTGGGAATAGAATTTCCCATGTTTAAATCCGTATTAGGCCCAGCATGGTCCAGAACAACCATGAATCCAGTGAGCTTCCATCCCATGAATCCAGTGGGAATAGCATTGGACCACAAAGCATCACTTTGAGAAAATGGTAGGAGATTTATTCCTTCTTTTACCACCATCCCAGTATAACTCTATTCCCAAAACCTGAAAATTTGGGTCTTCAAAAGCGGCATAACTAAATATAAGCAACCAAACAAATATAAAGAAAGCCGAAAAGGGAACCAAGGATAGTAACCTGAGCAGCTTTGCAGAGCATGATAGCCACTCCACCAGCACCATGGGACCATTGCACCAGCTTATCCCTGGGATTGCCCTCGCTCGAAGGATAGTTTCCACTGTGCCCGAACCGGTTCTGGACCATATACCTCACGGTTTTTTTCACGTCCTCCCGGTCCGACCCATTAAGCCGGAAGTGGAGCAGTACGTGGAGGATCCCAGCCAGACCGTGGGCCGCGCCCCAGAACCGGGTTCCATGCCACCGGTACATCAGGGGGCAGTCCGGGTTGTCCGAGGCCCCTGCTCGGCCACCAGCTAAAACCGCCTCCACGACCGGGTCCAGGAGCTCAGCCGAAATTGAACCCGGTCCGAGGTGCTTGTTGATGAAAAGCGCTGCGTACAGGAAGCCGGCCCGGCCGTGGAGGAGCTCGTAGGGCATGCCGAATCCGCCCTCCTCCGGTCCAACCGGGAGGGCTCTCTCCTGGGCCACCTGGACCAAGAAAACCAAAAAAATGTTGGGGAATAAGAAAAGAGATCTTAGATTACCAATTATTATGACTTCTAATCACTCTACTACTAGTTTATGCAAGACAGCCTATTTGCACGTTAGTAGATTCCTTTTATGTATCATCGCAAGAAATTTTAAGTCCAAAATAAATCATTACTCATGTCGTTTTGGGTTGGAGTTGAGGCTTGGGTTACATGACTAATTCAAGCAGGTTTAGACTATTCTTGCATGCTATGTCGATTGGGTTGTAGGTGGCTTGGACCTTAACATGTCCATCTTCCCAGTTGAATTTGATAGATATTTTTGAATTCTCTATTGAGTTGCACATGAAGAAGAAGACACTTTTCACACCGTTATTCTTGTAACATGCGTGATCCCGAAGTCTTCGTCAGTATAAATCCCCAGTGGTCCAAATCCATCACCATCCATGGTGAGCACACGGTATACATATGCACGTTGCTAAGATTATTCCACGGAAAACAACTAACTTGATAGATTCTGACGCGTCAAATAACCTGGTCTGATCCAAAAGCTTTCACCTAATGGTCCATTCTGGCTATTAGCATTAGGCTGCTTGTTGTGGAACCTAGTGGTAACTGGACTAACAAACGAGTCCATCCCAACCAAATCATGAGCAGCTCAGCAATCCAACCAATCATAACCCATAAAAGTTTGTTTTAGGCCTCCTATAGAGAACAACTGCAACCCTAATTTTTTTCTTAATAATAGAAAGAGCACATAGGCCGAGGAAATTTAGTATTACTACCAAAAAATTTGTCTTAACAAACTTAAGATTTGAGATTTTTGATTCAGTTCATTTTGCTGTTCATCATATTTTATTTTTAAATTTTATTAGATATATTCATATTAGGATGGTACGGTTCTTCCATCCCACCAGAACAAACATAGCAACTCTTGTTCACACACATCCTTGTTCATCTCTAACCAATGTTGTGGTTGCGGCGAGGACCAACACACGTTAACGCACAAGATATGTCTCAAAGCGAAATACTGAATAGACCACACAAGAGAGGACGATCATATATTGGACGACCGATGCATCAGGGTAGGTCGCAAGGGGGCATTGCGTTAATACTAGTATCGCAGTGTCCCGTGACTCACATGGGAAAAATTAAGGCCGCACATTTGAAATCCCAGCAGCACTGGAGGTGGGCAAAGAATCCTTTAGCCATGAACAAAAGGAAATTTTAGGATCCAAAAGGGATCGCCAGTCCATATCAATTTATTTTTTTAAAATAAGTGTAAGAGAGACAAAAATAGCAAATGATAGAAAACATCATCACTAGTAGCAATGCTACATTGTATCTTTAAGCTATAATACTTAAATTAGTGATGAATAATTAATTCCTAGGTAACTCATAAATTTGTATATAATTTAAGAATAGTTAATTTTTTCTATCGAGCATAATTTGGAGAATCATTCGATGAAAGAAAAATCCAAGAATAGTTTGAGAACTTTTTGATGATTTGAAAAATATTGCAATTACAATTGTGATCCCATAAGCAACACAGAGACTGAAATTATGACAGAAAAGGTTGAGCAACAAATTAGGCTGCTCCTTGTTGTCCTAAATAAGGTATTGCTGGTGTAGATAAGATATCTATTCTCTAAAGTGTGGATATGATATCCCAAATAGAAGTTGATGGGTAATTTGAAACCTTGGCCCACGGCTAGAGATTTTTAAATTAACTAAATTTGGTCTTCTGATAGAAAAATACTGGCACAGATTTAAGGGCTTGAACATCCTACATCAATTTTAGACCTAGGTCTTTATTACTAACACTCGCTGTGAACCAAACAATTTTAATAACCAAGGTCCCATAACATGGCTCTTGCCTAAGGTGCGAGCATACAAGTAGGGAGACCCATGACAATTGTGTGCAGTTTCTCTAAGGTTTTCTCTGGTTGTGAGATGGTAGATTAAGAACAGAGCTAATCTTATCTTTCTCACCAACCTTCCCTATCACTTCAACAGTTTCTTATTCATGGGTTAGGCCTATAAATGATGATAAGCTGGTAGTTGTAGTTCCTGTGAAGTTGTTAGGTTGGAATGGAAATTGATGGAAATGAGTATTTAAAGAAAATTAGAGCAGAAAGAACAACTCCCAGCTAAGCGATAAGTGAAAGATATCCAACCTTCTCAAAGTAATATCTTTAACCCAATCAAGAGAACTTTCCTTTCTCTGCGGTTTCTACCGAACCTCTGTTTTATTTTTTTCTTCTTTTTCTAATCTTAGTTTTTCTGGTTCATCATTCCTCATCATCTAAGACAGAATAATTCAACTAAGATTCGTTGCATGACTTCCCTTTTACACAACCAAGGCACTAAAATACAAAATATTCTCCACCAACCATTTGAAAGTAATATGCTGAAGGAACATTCCTTTAGCATCCCATAATGGATTGATGCTCTAAGTAGCTAAAAAGAATCTCCATGACCACTCTCTCCAATTTTTATCATCAGAGGAATGACTCAAGTTACTCTATAGTACGTCGTTTGCGCTGTAAATACTGTGAAGGCCACCATCAAGAGATAGCTATCAATAACCATGCATCACATATGGCATGTAAAGCTATCTTATCCATAGCCATCAAACAGTATGCATCACTTTGCAGTGCAAACCAGATTTGTGCTCTAAAAGAGTATAATTTTTTACTTCTGTTTTCAAAGATTAGCATAGCTCGAAAATTAAAGCTCAAAGAAAAATTGGAAAAACAAAAAAGCAATGAGAATAAAAGCACCTCAAGGAAAAGGTCTAGAAAGAGCTTCCGGCGCTGTGCATCTTCTCTGTGGTTCGCTGCCACGGCCCCGAGCGCATACACTCCGGCCCTCCCGCACAAGAATGTCACGTGCCTGCAATTTACTCCATTTATTTACTTGTCCTCATATTAGAAAAAGAGGAGCAATCTCAACCGTTCAAATTACTAATTCATGAGAAATACATATTCATAGATATTTCTGAGGAGGTGAGCTAGCGGAAATTAAGACGGTCCAATAAATTTCTCTTTAATCTGACGGTTCAGATCATATCATACGGTCGGGCATACTAGTCCTTGCAAGGAACGCTACCTCCTAATGCGTTAAAACTACGTCACGCCGAATGGACGGTGAGATGAACATGATTACCTTCTGTAGCTCCGAGTGGCGACCGTACACGTATCTACGATCTCGGCGGCGAGCCAGAGATCCGCAGGGCTCCCCGTCGCCTCGTACGCCCTCAGGCACGTGATGGCCGTACCGAGAAGGCCCACGTATGCCGTCGGATCGATGCACCACCCGCCTCCTGATCCCTTCCACGTGGCCTCCACCACCTGCGGCACACCGAGACAGTCCCGTGTATAAGTGGGCAGCCGGAGGCTGATTAAAAGATTCAGACGAGGGTAATATCGATAAAGGAAAAAAAATTCATCGTAACAGACCTGGTCCTTGAGAGAAATGGCCGCCTTGAGGAAGGCCTCGGAGGAGGGGATGAGGTCGACTGCCACGTGGAGGGATTCCATTTGCCGGAGGACGGCCTCGTCGTGTTCCATCTCCGATACCGTCGGCGACGACATGGCAACCTCGTTCTCTTTGCTTCTTTATCTCGCTGAGTAATGTATGGAGGTGGAGGGAATCAGATGCGCGGGGCGTTTTATAGGTGGCATGGGGGTGGCACGACTAGGCAGTAAGGAGCGCCGCAGGTACAGTGAAAGGACGCGGAGCAGCGACACGAGGATCTACACGTGGTATCAAGTATTGCAGTGAGTCGGGAGCGTGTGCCACGAGGGGCGTCTTTGCCCTCCGCCACGCCGCTTTGGATTGCCGATTTTTCTTGTTATCTTAAGGTCCCGTCCTTTTAGGATAAAATATTTACCTAAAAAATTATTTTTTAAAATAAATATTTTTTAAATAATATTTAAATAAAAAATAATTTATCTATATTTTTTTTATATATGAATAAATAGCTCTAAAATCTATTTTTTATATTACTACTTTCGTGGATAAGTTTAAAATTTATTCATATTTTTTATAATATTTTTTATATTTTTTAGATTTTAAGAAAGTGATTGATTGAGTCATTAAGTATTAAATTATGAAAAATAAGGATAAAATATTTTAGATATAAAATTAAATATCTAATTTACTAGCTCATAGAAAAATGATTTAGCCACCTCCTAGATGGGTAAAACTTTCCTCCATTTCATAAGTAAATGCTATTCATGAAAAAAAAAATTTCTATCTTAAAAAATATGATAACATAGATAAATTGATCAATAAAAAGTAGATCAATTTTTTCATGATAGTTATTCATAAAAGAACGGGCCCTAAAATCTTGAGCACTTGTTTGGTTCACAGAAAATGGTGGAGGAAACTGAAAAATTAAAAGGATATTTTTATTTAGTTAAAGTTTTCAGAGAAAAAAGAAAGAAAAAATTATGAGAAGATATTTTTTTATTTTATAAAAAAATAAAAATTTATAGAGAAAATGAATTTTGAAACCTTCAGTATGATGAAAACTAGCAATGTCTTTTTTTTTCTAAAAATATTTTTTTTTAAAATCCATGGGTAAGGTGTTGAAAAATATCAATGAATGATTAGCATGAAATACTGAATAATATTTTAATATTATTTTTATATTTATACTAATAAAATATTTTTATTAATATTTATATATTAATATAATATTATATTTAATATTAATTTTATATCAATTTTAATAAATTTATTATATTAAATACTAATATAATATTAATATCATATTTATATTAATATAAATGTAATGTTATTATTTATATAAAGTTTGAGAGAAAAAATATATGATTTTATATTTATTAAAAATATAATAGGTATTCTATATAATTTTTCTAAGAAAATAGATGTTCAACCAAATATAAGCCACTCTATAGTAAGTCACTTTATCATAATTAATTAAATATATTAAATTTTATTTTTAAAAAATATTTTTTTAAAAAAAATAAAAAAAATCTTCCTACGATCCAAATGAATCTTAAATATAATATGGACTTAAATTTTTATGATGAGAGTACCTCACTTAGAGAAGTTATTAGTATTATTTGAGTATCAACCACAGCATATCTCTCTCTCCCCCCCCTCTCTCTCTCTCTCTCAAATTGTCACCGTGCTTCTTTTTTTTTCTTTCTTTTTAACCTTTTATTCTCTTCCATTTGATAAAACAAAGGAATGCAATATACCAAAAAGTGGGCCTAAATGTGTGCGGAATGTAACTTCATTAAAAAAAAAAAA
Organism: Cocos nucifera; assembly: GCA_006176705.1. Taxonomy (NCBI): domain Eukaryota; kingdom Viridiplantae; phylum Streptophyta; class Magnoliopsida; order Arecales; family Arecaceae; genus Cocos; species Cocos nucifera. The sequence continues at coordinate 201,178 of QRFJ01001689.1, forward strand.
AGAAAATATTTTCTATACCATGGACGGTATAGCTTCATGAATACCATTCATAATAATTCGTATCACAAGCACGCGAGACCTACATACAACGCTTGAGAAAAAACTATATTTATATATAGCCTAACCTGCCAACCAATCAATTTGATAATTTCGTTCTCAAAATATATAAGAAAATCTAGATGCCGGTATAGGTAGCTAATGCCCTTTTTGATGAAAGATGATGATTGGCTACAGCTATGATTGGATTGAATTAACCCACTGATAACCCATGATAAATTTAAAACTACTCTTTTCAATCCGAACCAAAATTACTTGGGTTGTATTCAAAAGCATGAACGCTTTCCAATATAGATTGGATTTTTGGATCGTTAAGTTCCCAATCCCAATCTAATCCGATCCACAATGTTATCAAACTAATATAATATAGATTTTAGATTCCTCTTTGAATGTGAGGAACTAATTTTCTTTTTATCACATAGTTAGACAATAATATGTTATTGCTATACGCAGTTATTAATTAGAATATACTTTTAATAATATCTAAATGTTGCTATTATTATTATATGATATAATAATTGACAATTAATTCATATATATCTTCATGTAATTTGTATTAGGATTATCGTCGATCAAATCTGATCCAAAAAAATATAATAGATTAATAATATTGATATCTTAACCTGGTTTGTTTCAACTTGAATAGGATTGTATAAGCTTTTGGTCCAATTATGCAGCCCGATTCAAATATATGAGAGGATTTGGGTTGCATCCATCCTCTATCCAACCCAACCAGCTTGCAGCTCTAGCTGCAGCATGTAGTTAAAGAAGCTAGTATGGTGGCTAAATAAGCTACCGTTCTTTGTAAGTAGATGGGTATAAATAGGTTTTGGAATACTCATTATCTAAGCTGAATTTGTGACTTGGCAACTTAATATGCAAGGGTGTGAAAAGAAAGGAGAGAGCAAGATATAGCTCAGCATTAAAATCTAATCTTAAATTTTAAATTATTACCATCATCATCATCATCATCATCATCATCATCATCTTATCATTGTTATTATTATATTATGCTGATGGATATGGGCTTATCATGGCTTAGGGAAGTGAAAATGTTGTACAGCTCATGAATAATAAAATTATTAAAATAAATTGAAAAGAGTAACGTGTTCGATATTTAATTTATTTTTTTATTTTTTATTTTTTTTTCTCTTCTCTCTTTCACTTTATTAGGATGCTTAATCATATGTTTCCTCTTTCAATTTATTTTAATTGGTTTGCTACCAGCCGGGATATGCATGGGAGGGTTTATATCTCAATGTGCTCTAACAGTATGGGGGCTCTTCCTCGTTGAGAATGTAATTTAGGCTGGTGAGCACCATCTAATGCATCCATAAAAATAAATAAATAAATAAATAAAAATAAAAATTTAATTGGATCATTGGACTCGTAAGATTTTGAGAATCCATAAGAAATAAATTAGTCAAATACAAATATGCCTCTTTTTCCCATTGAAAATAAGTTAGATGTACATGGATCAAAAATTTTTGATTGGATCTTGATCAGATCCAGTGACGCATGTAAAGAAAGAGAATGCTACGATAACAGGTATGTTGGTCTGCCCCATTCCCCATTGGATTATATTAAGGGTCTATTTGATTTGATTGAGGAAAGTTGGACTGAAAATATAAATGAGTGATTCCTATTTCAAATATTTAGTTGGAGAAGCCTTATTCCCATTTCAATTTTAAGAAGAAATGGAAATACTTCGATTCTTTAAAATTCAATCCAGAATCTCTCCTAGCATCCAAATCGGAATATATCTATTCTAATTTTTCTTTCAATTCATTTCGCTTTTGATCCGAACTAAATGCGTCCTAAATCTATGCTTGCACCCATCTGTAGAGCTTCTCGTAGCATATGAGCCTAAAAAGAGCAGAGGTGAGTGTTTTGGGTGGATCTGGGCCCAAATCTTTATGTAATTATAGGACCCTGTAGCAATGACAGGGATTAGAGGAGAATTGTTCTTAAATTCTTTTTCAACATTCACTGTACTCCTATAATTTCTTAATGAAATGCGCATCATTGTATGCTTTATTGGGAGGAATGGAAGTAAAAAATCCACCTTCTATATTTTTAAAAAAAGAGAAAATTGACAAGGATCGGTAGCAGCATTGGTAGAGAAACCCCGTGAACAACGTGGAGTACCAAACCAATAGGCTGCAGGCAAGGATTAAACATGAGTAGGTCCATTCAGCCACGAAAAGCTGGCTAACATCCACACGTTTTTTTCCATAATGGAGAAAGAAATGTGACCAAGGTGACAACACCCTTGCAATCAGTGTTAATGGAGAGAAGAGTCCAATGTGGTCCACAACAAGTGAACTTTATTAATTATATAGCAATGAATCAGCCTTTAAGCAACGTGCTAAAGAGAAGGCAGGGTTAGTGGCATGACCAAGCCTTGTGCCTGCATGACTCTGCCTACCAAAGGCATAAATTTGTTGGCTAACCTGTTGCATAAGGATTCGCTCAAAATAGATGGGCCATAAGTATGAAGCTTATGTGATCATCATCATTTCATTCTTTATGCAGTAGCTTAGCATATACAAAAACAAGAAAATAAACTACAAAGAAAATAAAAGGATTTCATGATCAACAAGGAAAAAAATAATATGAATCAACAAAATACGTATGATGGAATTACAAAGCTACACTTTACAAGGAGATTTCCTTAGAGATGTACAAGTGAATTAGTTGACTAAGATTTCATCAAATTTGTTCTATGAGAGGGTTCGATTTGTCACATTGGGTCTATGAACCTTAATAAACTTTACATTTTATAGAGTTCGGTAAAGTAATGATGGTGGATTTAGGTTCTTAAAATGGTAGATTGTTCTAGTCAATTGAATTGCATATTGGAATCTCTTCTTCTATGGCACCATGATATGCCGTTAACTTGGGTTGGACACTTTAAGCAAATAGGAAAGGGTTGAGCCATGCAATGTATATTGTAGGTCATGAATTGGTTGGGTTGGGTGAACAGGGGTCCGAGAGTCTTAATCAGATGTTAATATAACTAAAGTTGCATATGTTATCGGTTTAGATTGACTCACCCAAACCCAGCCCAGACCATTGCCTGCGCTGCTTGATAATTTTGAGGTAATTTTCTCAAGTCCGAATAATTTTGCTAGTGAGTTTGGATCCTTCACAATTCAGGGTTGAATTGGAGAGCCGGTCTTGAATCATGGCCATTGGCAAATCACACACGAAGGCCAATGAACATGCAGGTTCCGTTGATCAAATACCGCTGCACATGCATGATCATAGGTCATTCCATGATTCATCGATGACCATGATTCATTGAACGCCATGTTCGTTACTGCTGCCTCTTAGGGCCACTATCATCATGTCCTTTTCATTCATTTTAGCTAAGCTGGACAACGTAGGACCTCACCTAAAAAAGTTAGATAGAAGGTATTAATTAAATCTTTTTGGTTATATAAAAGTATCTAATATCTTTCCAATGCATACCTAATGTAAAATTATCGCATATCTTCCTAGTGTAATGTAGGTTCCATTCCAAAATCGTCTTTTAGTTCTAGGCTTATAAGAAGTTTAGAGAAAGGAATTTGCATGGTCCATAAAATGAACTAAAAAAAATTTTTACTTATCTTTGCTATGCAACATACATGCATCATAAGCATACATGGATACACATGCACGTATGCTCGTGCAAGAACACACGTATATATATGTACGTACATATGTATGCATGTGTGTGTATATATATTTCTCCTCTTATATATCTACAATTTGACAATATTATGGTCAAGAGATCCAACAGCTTAAATGGTTGGTTTATGCTTTCGCATCTGCATATGTAAAATATTGTCTGCTTTGGTTCCAATCACCTTGGGCTTTAGTAGGCCTTTTGAGGTCTCCGAAGGATCAATCTCGGTTGGACTTAGTGAGCCTTAGCCATTTGGAGCTTCACGATTGTGTCCTTTAAAAAGCATCTCATTTGGAAGAGAATGTTTTGGTCTATATAAACCATACTTTTTCTTTACTTACAATCGATGTGGAACCAAAGATGCCTTCCCCCATAACATTAGCTTTCTAGTCAAGTAGGAGTATGTATAGACAAGAGGCATTCTTAGAGATGGCGCCAATGTTATGGTCAAGAGGTCGAATGGCTTGATGGCTGGCTTATGCCTCCATGATCACTGTCGTAGACGATCAAAAATAAAACCTAACTCACTACTATATAGACAGGATCAGTCAGGATTGTATCTACAAGGATTATGTTAATTACATTTAAATTAAAAGCAAAATTAAAATTAATTAAAAATTAATTAATTAAAAAGCTACTTAAATTAATTAAGAAAGTAAATAAATAGCAAATTAATTAAAAATAGAGTTGCAGGTATGAAATTAAATTTTTAGGATCTTAATTGATCTCTTATCTGATAGCTGGTATTCTTTTAATATATTATAATTGATATCTAATCAATAAAAATATAACCTATCTTAGAGAGCACGATCTGTATCCTTAGATCACAGCTCATCTCTTAAAGTTATAGACTAGTCTAAATTGAATTAGATATAATGAAAAGAATTAATCTAAATATAATTTATCCCAAGAGCATAAATCATACTCATAAATCATGGCTCGTCCTAAGAGTCATAAACTATTCTAGATCAATTATAAAAAAATAAAGATAAAAAGATATATTAAAAAAGAATAGTATTTATTGCATATTAAAAAATATATAAAAGATGAAAAAATAAAAAATATCATCGAAATAAGATCACATTGATCTTCTGAGAATAAGTTCATCAGCCGGCCATCGTGAAGCTTCTCGCTGAAATCTTCATCCTAAAATTTGAGGTCTTCCTTCAAATAACTTGGAGCAGAAATTAAGAGAGCATGATGGAAAGATTTTATGGAGAAGTAGGGGCTTTTGGTTTGTGGAAGAAAGAAAGAAGAAAGAAGGAAAAACTTGGAGAGAGAGAGAGAAAGAGAGGAGAGAGGTGGCTGCTGTTTGGAGAAGAAAATAAGAGGAAAAGGGAGAGAGAGAGAAAGCCGAAGATAGGCTGGAAAGGCTTGGGAGGCTATTTTTTTTTTTTGAGAAAAAGAGGGGTAGCTGATTATATAGAGAAGAGTTTGAGGAAGAAACGGAGAGGAACTGTGCAAAAAAAAGTCCTATTTGGGACTCTATTTTGATGCGAAGACCTGCACCTCGGGCTAACGCAGCGTCCGAACCCATCTATGCGACCGCCCACTTGCAAATCGTTGAAACCGCGCCTGCTAGCCCAAATCCGCTCAGATACACCCACCTCATGCGCCCATGATCAGTCGTACGCCCGCTAGCTTCCATAAAAACAAAACCAACTAGCGCCTCCTTTATCAAAAAAATTACAAAAAAAAAAAAATTATTTTTTTATAATAACATATGCATCTTTTGATTCCTAGCATATATATTATTTTTATTTTCTATAATATCGTATGCATTTTATTTTTAATTTAAATTTATTTTGAGTTTGATTTATTCTAAATTTGAGTTCTTTTGATATGCAAATCAAGGTCTTTGTATCGATGATTATTTTTCCTACAAAATATAAGAAGAAACATCAAATTTTTAATAAATAATAATTAATTAAATATAATTTTATGGTTTAGATGGTTTAAATTAAGTATTTATTACACCTTCCAACTTAAATTTTTCTCTTCCTCGAGTAAAGCAGATAAATTAGCAATATATACCGACTTAGCCTAGAGATGGGCACCGGACCAGGCCCGACATGAACTAGGCCGTGCCAGGCACAGTCCGCTTAGCACTATAGCAGGCTGTGCCATGGCACGGTCCAAAATAGAGGATCGGGCTGGGCTAGGATTTGGTGGCCCACAGCCCAGGCCCGGCACGGCCCTCCAAGGCCTGGGTTGGCACGGCCCGCTGGGCCAGGCATGGCATGGCACACGCCTAGGCCCAGCACGGCCCGCGTGCCAGCCCACATGGGTCGTGCCATGGCACCGCCCGCATGCCAGCCCATATGGGCCATGCCATAGGCCCGGCATGGCCCGCGTGCCAGCCCATATAGGCCTTGGCACAGCCCATTTGGCACGCTATTGCCTTTTTAAGATTTTTATTTTAAAAAATATTTTTTATAAAATAAATTAAGTTGATGGATAAATATAAAAATATAAGATATTAAATTTTTTTTATAAAAATAAAAATCATCTTATAATGGTGGAGGGTTGGGCGTGGATCCCTACCAGTTTATTAATATAAATTAAAATTATACAAAAGATGGAGGAGGGCTAGGCCTAACCTTCATAATAAAAAGATAGAGAACTGATAAGAAAATAGAGGTGGCTCACCTCAATAAATAAAAAATAAAAATATATAATTTTAAAAATTAAAAATTAAAAATAAATCTTACTAATTATCTGTTGTATTTGTATCATCCTCATTATTAGATTCAGTATCATGTTCTTCTTTGTCCTAAAGTCTCATCTTCGCATCCAGCCAATCTTTGAAGTAAAGCAGCATCTCAACTATCTCGCCCATCATCCTACTCCTCTTTTCATCCAAAATGCACCGACCTGCACTGAAAGTTGATTTTGATGCTATTATGGACATCGGCATAGCTAAAATATCACGTGCAATTACAGACATAATAGGGTATTGATTTTTTACATTCTTCCACCAGGCCAATACATCAAAAAAATTTATTTGATTTTCATCTAATGCAGAAGATATATTATTTCGTAAATAAAATTTTAATTTATTACTTAAAGATGAAGAAGGTGCAGATGGAGAAGATGCATGTGAATGTCTCCTATGTGCAAGAAATGAAAAAACAGATGATGAACGAGAGGTACTAGAAGTTGATTGTGAAGATGATGTAGACTATCCAGATCCATGAAGCTTTTCATCATATAATGCAAAAATATCATGAAGTAGCTAAGTTACCTCAGTTTTAAATTCTTCAGAATCATGATTCATATATCTACCAATTTCATCAAGTAAAATATGTACGCCATTTAATTTGATCCGTGGATCAAATATAGCAGCTAAGTTATGCATAGGACATATCATATTTCAATACTGATTTTATTTTCTTTTTATTTCATAAATAATGGATATTAAAATATCATCAAATCTATATTGTGCAAATTGACCATAAATTATATATGCTTGTCGTAAAAATGCACAAGAGGTTGAAAAATAAACACTAGAGAGAGTATTTTGTAGCATTAAAAAATCTAACTAAAAAATCTTCTAAATTTTTTTCTTTTTTTCAATCATTTTTAGTCAAAATAAATCCTAATCCATGATCATTTATATATGTATTTAATAAATTTTTACATAGATATGCATCATAAATCATCATATATGTAGAGTTCCAATGGGTAACTATATTAAGTTTAAATATTTTAAAATATTTATCATGATCTAAACATAATTATTTAAATTCTTGTAATCGTGCTCTTGAAGCATGAATAAAAGATACCATATTTTTAATTTTTATAATTATATCTTAAACCATGTCCATTCCAGCTTGAATAAAAAGATTCAAAATATGACATGCACATCTAATATGAAATAATTTTTCATTAACAATGGGACAAAAAGAGTCTTTCAATAATTGGATACCTACATTATTATTAGATGCATTATCAAATATAACAGACATAATTTTATTATTAATACCATATGCAGCTGCAGTTTGATAAATAACATTAGAAATTTATTGGCCAGAATGGGGATAATCAAAAGAATGAAAAACAAAAATATGCTTATTTAAGTGCCAATCATTATCTATGTAATGAGCAGTAACAGAAATAAAATACATACTATCAACAGATGTAATCCATATATCAGAAGTTAATGATACTTTTGCATTTAAAGCAAAAAGAGTATCAATTAAATCATGCTTCATTAATTGCTAAATAATTTGTCATAGCTACTCTTCTAAATGTATGTCTTATTCTTTTATAAATGGATTGTAAAGCTAATTGAATATATTCTTCAAAATTAAAAGATTCATATAAGCTAAAGGATAATTCATCTCTAACTATCCATTTTACAAGTGTCTTTCTTTGATTTTCTTGATTATAGGCAAAAATTTCAATAAGAGCATCTCCTTGTGTATTAAGAGTACTTTGAAGACGAGAATCACTTATCCTATGAGACTCTTGATGTCTCTTCAAATGGCCAGTTCCTCCAGTACTGGCATAATTATATAATTTAGCATATTTTTTACATTTTGCCTTATAGACTTCATCTATCCAAACTCTATCGAAATCATTCCATATAGTGCTAGTCCTCTTACGGAAAGAGGATCCAACTTTCCCAGAAAGAGCTTCAAAGGGAGCAGGAAGAGTTTCTTCCTCCTTCGAAATAGAAAGAGAAATACCAACATGCCCAGCAGCGCCGGCTATACTCTCATCATCATAACTTGCCATCTAAACTAAGTAAATGTAAAAAAATAAAAACTAACCAATAACCAGCAAAAGAAAATTAAATTATAGAGTTAAAGAGGAAAAAGAAGTGGAGCTGAGACTGAAGAGTTAGAGAGTCGGAGGAGGAGGATCGAGCCGTCGGAGGTCGGATAGTCGGAGAGTCGAAGAGTCAGATTTGTGGAGCTGCCCTTGAACTATGACGTTCAAAAGAGAGATGCTTCCTCCTCATGTATGACTTTTAAATTGCTAAACTATAATTGCTCCGTACTAAATATTTAATGAAAGAGAGAAGAATTGCTAGAAGAGAAAATAAATAGAAGAAGGAAGATTAAAGAGAGAGAGAGAATTGGTTTGATAAATTGATGTGGTAAGAATAAAAGAGGAAGGCTCTATTTATAGAAGTTTTAAATTTTTATTTTCCTAAAATATCCCTCAATCTAGCCATTTTTTTGACTGTTGAAGGGGTTAAAATGGTAAAATTAAAAAAAAACTAGTCATTTTAATCCTTAAAAAATTAAAAAAAATCTGATTTTAGTCGTTACGAGCCGGACCAGGCACGGCCCGTTCCATACCATTACGGGCTGTGCCTAGCATGGCCCATTAAGGCTAAAAAAAAGAACCAGGCCTGATGGGCCAACGAGCCGTGCTAGGCCCGACCCATCAATTTTTGGGCCTAGGGTCGTGCCTGATGGAGGTTTTATGCTTGCTGTGCCATGTCGACACGATCCGTTTATAGGATGGACCGTGCTTGGCACGGTCCACTACAGTACCAGGTCCATTAGGCCTAGGTCGGGCCAGGCACGACCCGATGTCCATGTCTAATTTAGCCTTGAATTAAAAATTAGTTTTAGACATTCCTAAAGATAGCTGATACTCAGTCAGATCATTAAAGAGGTACGTCATCGGATTACTAATTTGATCCAATTAGTAGTTAAGTATTAGCCATAGAAATTTTTAGAGATCTTCTTTTACCAACTTCCTACTTTACTTTTTAAATTTTCTAACTTGATGTAAGAAGACTTTATTGTCTTCTTGTAATTTAGTCCTTTTATTATCCATCCCTTTTTTTCTTTTTTTTTTCTTTTTTCCTTGCATCCCCATTTTTTGATGCAAACCACAATGCTTACTTAGGTGAAGAGGTTTGATTACTCAGCAAGATAATGCTAAATCTCTTTTTAATTCATATTGCCCATCTTTTTACGCGAACCACAATGCTTACTTAGATAAAGAAACTCGGTTACTCAGTGGAAGATCAATATATATATTTTTATTTTTTTAGCAGATTTTAAAAAAGATTTTTATATATTTTAATATTTCAACCCAACTCCCATAAAGCAAATTCTTTATTGAGATCGGTAAGAAGAGGTTCTAGAATCACTTTTAAAATTTGATTTGATCTAAATTCTACTATTTATTAGGTTTTCTTAATAATTTACTTCTCAATATCTCTAAAATTATCTAGATCATTAATCATTCATTAATTAGAATGTCTAATTAACTTTTAATCAAAATAAAGTTTGGATATATAAAATTAATTATTTTAAATTATACTTGAGGACCTAGAAATTTTAAAGTTAGTTATTCTCTCACTCAAACTTAATTTTCATTGTCCTCAATAGAAGAAAAGAAAAACAAAATTATTTTTCAAGAAGAGATACCACCTAATTTGTTATTTGTAGGTCCTTCATTACACTCCATCAGGTTCATACAGGATGTTTTGATGATGTGCTCCCTCTAGCTTGGACTAATTATCTTTATTAGTTTTCTATAAAAATAAAAATTTAAAAGAAAAAAAAGAAAAAATAATGGATTGCCTCCCAACAAGCGCTATATTTAAGATTTTTAGCTAGACCAAGTGATTATATCTATCCTATATTAAAAATTGAATTGATAAATTTTAATAATTTTGGATTGTCAATCTCAGGAAGATGGCTTGCTATCCCATTATTAATAGATTTCAGTATTTTTTTGTCAATCTTCAAAACATAATTTATAACCCCATTCTTTGTCAATTTTATCTTTTTAATTTTAAGAAGAGAATTTATAAACCCATTTATAGATTCTTGTTTATTAAGAATTTTTTCTATTTATTCTTCTAATATGCTTATGAATTGAATTGTTAGGATAAGGGTTGAGTTTCATGTAATAAGTATCGGAAGGATGACACTTGATTCTGAATATGCATACTCAGGTGTGACCAAAGGAGGATTCAATTCTGGAGGATGTGGTGATTTTAGAGGAGAAGCTATTGGAGCCGGTATTATTTCATATTTTTCAATCCATGGAGGAGTGGTGCTAAAATTGTATGGCTCTAATAATATGTTTATATTTTCCGTATACCCATCTATATTAAAATAGTCCACTCTAAAAGAATTCCTACTTGTATGTACCAGATCTTGAGAAATAATTCTTGAAATAGCTTCCTTAATTACATCTTTAAGTACATCTTTCTCAAAAAAAATTTTAGTTTGTATATTAGGTTGTTCTATAAGGATTTCATGAATATTGGAGCTCTCAACCATATATTATTCTCTTGGGTTACTTATGGACTGATTAGATAATTATTCATCCTTTCAACTATTATGTGTAGCAGTTAGCTGACTAACTTGGGTTTCTAGCTTGGCTATAGACTGAGTTTGGATTTCTAACATGTGTAAAATATTCTCTTTAAATATCGAACTATAGTCACTTGAAGAAAGTTGTGGAATATTTTGATATTAGTATGTTGTATAAATTTTCTCCGAATAACTAGATTCATAATCAGTTGCTGGTTGTCATGTCTCATAAAAATTTGAATAGTTTTTTCAACCTAAATTGTAGGTGTTGGGAAAAGAATTGTAATAATTGGTAGTTTAGGTTTGGATTGGGTAAGTTTGTTCCTGCACAAATTTTTAGGATCGATATGCGGCTAGATATTCACTAACCAAATGGTTGGAGACTTGAACATATATCACAGACATACAAATGTGAAGCAGAAAAGTGTCTCATATTCAGTAGATGGTCAAATTTCTGAGAAACTCATCTATCTTATTGTGGATATCTATGGAGTTTCCAGTCTCATAGATTCCATCATCATTTGGTTCATATATGGGTGTATAGGAATAATAGGTATAAGAAAAAGGAATAAAGTATTTTCTCAATTGGCGAAAGATTGCAGCCATAATTCTAGGTTTGTCTGCTCTAAGGATTCATTTAATTTCAGGATCTAGGGGTTGAATTTTAGGTCATGATGATCAATATCCAAATAAACACCCTATAATTATACATTGGAGTAAATATAGATTTAAGTTTTTATAGATTTTTAGATTTTTTTTAATTTTTTTAAAAAAAAGATGAAAAAAAAATTCTAAAGATGAGAACCTAGAGAATCCTAAATCTAAAAGATAGATGAGAGGAGTTTTATTTGGTTTAATGTTAGTTAGCAATTAAGTTATACAATCAGTCCTAACTCAGGATTATCCTAAATCTAGATAGCTCCTAACTGCTAAGATCACCTTCAAGCCCTATAGTATAAGGTCAGCCACTCTGACCAGATAAGTGTAAGATCAGTGGGAGTCTCATTGTTGTTTTTCTTAGATATCAATTATCTTGGCCAGGTAAGCTAACGAAATTAATTAAGTAACCATCTCACTACTACAAAAAAGGCTACATCAACGGTTCGTAACCGCTGTCGTAGCCCAAAAAACTGATGCCATAGGTTATGGCAGCGGTTTTCTAACCGCTCCTACTGCGGTCGTTGTCGTAGCTCTATGGCAGTGATTGTTAGAACTGCTACCATAGATAGCCTATTATAGTAGTTTATAAACCGCTGCAATAGATCGATCCATAGCAGCGGTTACATAGATTATCTATAGCAGTGGTTGTGTAACTGCTGCCATAGGTTATCTATAACAGCGATTATGTAACCACTGTCATAGGTAATTTATAGCAGCGATTTCTTAACCGCTGCCATAGATCTAATGCAGTGGTTGACACCATTTGCACCAGGGATCTATGGCAGTAGTTAGCACGAATATGACAGCGATTATAAAATCGCTGTCGTAGATTTTGAATAATTAAAAAAAATAAAATTTTTATTTTTTTATATATTTTAGCTGATAAATATAGATATATAACATAAAAAAAATATAATAAATATAAAAATTATTCTAAAATGCTAAAATTTTATTATTGAATAAAATTTATTATAATATTTTTTAAAAAAATAAAATAAATTAAAAGTCTCCTAAATCTACATCGTCATCATCGTCGTCACCAAGAGCCAAAGGCGGAGCTGGAGTTGGAATGCGGGCCAACATATCTTCGAAGCCCATAACTCTAAAATATGTGCTGAGCATCGACATCATGTCTCTCACGTGTCCTCTAGATGAGATGCACGCTTCTCAGCCCGATCTATCCATATTGCAGCATGATCTACCCATGCCAATGCCTCCTCAAGCTTCTTCCAGCTGACGACACCAAAAGTCTGTGAGAAGACGCTCGCCTCAGATCAGTAGCTCATTGACGTGTGTTCGAACCTGCATCGGATCCTTCTAGAGTGCTCAGACCCCAAGACCTGAGATAGATGGTCATGGAGCCTAGAGGTATCCGGGCTCTCGCTCGCGAGCACATCTAACTGATCCAGTAATTATAAGTGAAAATAAAATTTTATAAGAAATGCTATAATACTAATCATATATACTAATATATTTAATACTTATAAAAATACGTCTGATCACGGCATTCATCGATCTGTCCGTCTTGTTCGTGCGGTTGGATCGAAAGATCTCGCTATGATTGAGCATCACTCCATCTCTCATCAGCTATAACAAAGAATAAATTTATCAAAAGGATGATAAAAAATATGATTTTAATTTATCTAGTAAGATTTAGAATTAATTATCTCTCTATGCACACGATTGGCCATAGATTCGTGGTCTACAGTGTGCGTATACTCCTGAGCTGCACGGTTCTTCCGATTCTGATGGAAGGTAGTCTAACAAGTATTCAAATAAATAATAAATATTTAAATAATATTTAAATAAAATTTTAAGTGTATTGAAAAATTCAAAAGTTAGGAATTTTACCTCAAACTCCTGGCTCCTCCAGTGTCTAACCATCCTCTCTCACTAACTCGGAGGACAGTCCTAAATTTAGGGAATAAGCTCTTCCGGAGTGTCTCGTCGGTGCTCGAGCCATCCTCTATAAAGCTTGATCTTGTAATCTCAGTACAACTCTCCGATCTTCTTCAGTCGGGCATCTCGAGCCCTCTCATGATCGAAGAAGTCGTACCTCCTCTGCATAAATTTATCAAAAATCAGTTATAAAATTATTCTAATCAAACATATATAGTGTAAACATATAAAATGCATAAATATAACTAAGATGCATGTACTTACCCATATCTTCTCTTATATTCGGTCTCTGATGGCAGCATCCATCAAACGTCAGTCTCTAAGCTTTACGGGAATGATGTCTGACTGCCTCACAAATACTCCAAAAAAGGAATGCATCTTCCACATGGTCTTCCCTACCGGCCTTCCCTCTGCATCATAATAGACCATCACCTGATGCTGGCGGTTCCACACGTGTGCCATATGTGTGCAACCATAAAATATCCGACTGGATGATGCACCTGCAATGCAAATATGTTATGCAAATATATAAGCATACAAATACTATGTAAAAAATAAAGTTGTACTAATATAATAAAAATGTATACTCAGATGCCTGCGATAGTAGAGGCTTAGCTACCGATGGAGTAGATGCCGTCGATGGAATAAATGCTGACAGTGGAGGTCCCTGAGCAGTCGATGTCGAGGTGGATGGAGTATGCTCCGACTGCTCATCGGATGTTGAACTGCACGTAACCCACCGAGGGGCAAGGGTGAAAGCTAGATGATGTTTCGGTGCCATCGTGACCTACATTGTTAATGAACATTAATCAATATAACATCGTGACATATCAAATTATATTCGCTTAAAAGTTGAGCCGACTCCATGCCTGAGACATTCAACTATGGTCTTTTCCCAGCCAGCTCGATCATGGCCCAAGCCGGCTCGACTGTGTGCTATCCCCTCGATCACTTCCTCTCTCGATCTCTCTCATCGATGATGGCGGTGAGGCCAAATCCCTTTCTTTCAGCTTTTTCATCTCTTGATCTTCCTCTCTCCCTCTCTCGATCTCCCTCGTCGGCAAGGTCGGACCCCATCCCTTCTAGTGATGTCGGCGCGGTCGGACCCCCTCCCTCCCTCTCTCGCTCTCTCAATCTCTCACTCTCCCTCTCTCGATCTCCCTCGCCGGCGAGGCCAGACCACCTCCCTCCCAATGATGACGGCGAGGCCAGATCCCTCCCTTCCTCTCTTAAGTACAAACCCATCGGGTATTCAAGTTTGGATTCGGTACCAGTAATTAAAATTGGGTTCGGATCTAAATATCTAGATTTAGATCCGAACCCAACTCGTTGATAGATCTAGTCCACAGCCACCAATACGGCACAACCCAAGGCTACCGCCATGGCACGGCCCAAAAACTACAGCATATAGATAATTATAATATTTATAATAAATATTTATAATATTTATTTTAAATATTTTATAAATTATTATAAATATACATAATTAATAAATAATACTATAAAATTAAAAAAAAATATACCTACGGTTATAGAGAGCATATCGCATCGAAAGCTCCGAGGGTTGCCGACGACGATGCTAGAGGAGGACGATGGCTCTAAAGTTAACCTGCAAAACAAAAGCAAGATAGTGAGATAGAGAAGAGAAAAAAAGAGGAGAGAGAGAGTAGGGCGATTGGGGATGGAGGGCCAAGGGGAAGGGGGCACAGTGATGAGGAGGCTGAAGGAGGCTTCGCACTTAGTCGGGGGAGGGTCAGAATGGTGGTAGTAGTGGTGGGGGCTGGGATTTTGTGGGGCCGATGGAGGGTGAAGGGGAGCTCACTGGAAGGGGGTTTGGTTTCGCACCAGGACTAGAGGAGGATAGAGTATGGGGGAGGGGTTTCAAGGAGGGCCGCGAAGGGTTGAGGGTAGATGGGGGTTCATCGGAGGGGGTTTCACAAGGGACCGAGGGAGGATCGGATGGGGGTTCGTCGGGGGGGTTCGCTTAGGACCGAGGGAGGGTTGGATGGAGGAACAGGGGGGTGGGGTTTCACAGGGGGCCAAGCGAGGGTGAAGGGGGGTTTGCCGGAGGTGGGATTTCATGGGGTGGGGACGAGGGAGGGTCGGATGGGGGTTCATTGGAGGAGGGTTTCGCTGGGGGTCAAGGGATGGTCGGATGGAGGGGTGGGGGCCGGGTGGGGGTTGGCGGGGAGGACGGTCGGGGATGGGGGGCGGAGAGGGAGGGGGAAAGAGGGTCAGCGTCGGTCTAGAGGGAAGGAGGGACGACGTCGGTTGGGGGGAGGGTCGACGCCGGCCAGGGGGAAGGAGGGGCGACATTGGTCGGGGGGTAGGAGGGGCGACGCCGACCAGAGGGGCGACGAGGGGTGACGCCGGCCCGGGGGGGAGGAGGGGCGATGTCGGTCGAGGGGAGGAGCCTCATCGATAATGAAGAGGAGGGAGAGAGAAAGCGAGAGAGATCGAGCACGCACGGAAGGAAAGAAAAAATTTAGAAATTTTTAATCTAACATATGGCAGCGGTTATCGAATCGCTACCATAGATCTACAACAGCGATTATCGATCCACTGCCATAGATCTACGGTAGCGGTTACCTAAAGTCGCTGCCATAGATCTACGGCAGCGGTTCTATAATCACTGCTGTAGATCTATAGCAGCGATTTTTGATAACCGCTGCCATAGGTGAAAAATAATTTTTTTTTATTTTTTTTAAATATTATATAATTTTAAAATTTAATATCCATCTTTATCATTCATTATCTAAATAATTATTATTAGAGTGTCATCATAAAAGGTTGCCTCGATTTGATGGCCCTAGCTTCATCGATCAGAAAAATTTGATTTCGACGATCACAAGTGACGATGCGATGATCTGATAGATGAAGATCTTTGATAAATTCAAAAATCTACAATGATGATTTTGATGATATTTGTAGCATACTATCAAAGTTTTACTTCAATCGATTATCGTTATCATGGTTAATTTAGTACGGAATGATTTTGACCATTAAATTAGAAACAAGCGATCAAAGGGTTAAACGACATTCGATTATGAAATAATTTTTTAGTTAAATAATCTTTATTATAATTTTAAATATTTTATATGGCAATGATAGTAAAATTTAAATCATTTTTGTATAAACTATTCATATTAAGCAGATATTGCAAAAGCACGAGCATAACAACCAATGAAGTTTCAGAATGGTTATTAGGAGACATATAATTTTAGAGCGTTCTTCATCTCACGAGTTAAATTTTATAATCACCATCATAAAAAATAATTAAAGTAGTAGCTAAGATCATTTATAAAAGAAAATTATCTCATAATCGGACACCGTTTGGTCCTTTGATCACTCGTTTATCATTTAACGATCGAAACTAGCATATACTAAATTGACCAAGATAACGATATCCAATTAAAGTGAAACTCTGATAGTACATTACAAAAATTATCGAGATCATCGTTGTAGATTTTTGGATCCATCGGAGGTTTTCATCTATCAGATCATCGCATCATCGTTCGTGGTCATCGAAATCGATTTTTTCTGATCGACGAAGCTAGGGCCATTGGATCAAGGCGATCTTTTATGAAGATACTCTAATGATAATTATTTAGATAATAAATGATAAAGATAAATATTAAATTTTAAAATTATATAATATTTAAATATATATATATATGACAGTGGTTAGAATTAACCACTGTCATAAATCAGATTATAGCAGTGGTTCCTACTAACCACTGCTATAAGTCCGACTTATGACAGCAGTTATAATGAATCGCTGCTAAAGATCGATCTATCTATGGCAATAATTTTTTATAACCGATGTCATAGGTCCGACCTATGACAGTGATTTTCTGTAACCACTGCTATATGTCGGACCTATGGCAGTGGTTATAAAAATCGCTACCATAGGTCTGATCTATAGCAGCGGTTAACGAAAATCGCTGTCGTAAGAGCTATGGCAGTGGTTTCAAAAATCGCTGTCATAGTAAGCACTGTCATAGGCTATTTTTGTAGTAGTGCCTTCCTTTGGGATGTAGTTCCTGAACCACTTGCCTTAGACATAAGTTAAATTGACTAATTCTAACTCGGTCCAACTCTTAGAACTTTTTATCCTAATAAGCTCAAGTATCCCTAGGGGCCAACGTCTAATTAATTTTAAGAATTAGGATCTAGATTATGCAGATGAAAGAAAGTAATTTGTAGGCTAAGGAAGAATGATCAAATCTCCATCTTATCTTATTTAATTGGATTTAGTGCCCTTAAAGTATCTTATGGATATACAATGTAAATAAAATAAGATGTCTAATCAAAAATGAAAAATTTTTACTTGTTATATTTTATGGTTAGATCTCTAATCTCCTAAAGAACTTATGCAACATCAGTGTAATTTATTATTATTTTTATTTAATTTTTTATTTTTTATTTTTTTATTAATTTTTTATTTTTATTAATTTTATTATTTATTATTTTTTAAAATTTTTTAAGTAACTAAATCATGATTCTCGATAATGGCGCCAAAATTTAATCACTGTCGTAGACAATCAAAAATAAAATCTAACTCACTATTATATAGATAGGATAAGTCGGAATCATATCTATAGGGATCGTGTTAATTATGTTTAAATTAAAAATAAAATTAAAATTATTTAAAAATTAATTAATTAAAAGACTACTTAAATTAATTAAGAAAGTAAATAAATATTAAATTAATTAAAAGTAGAGTTGCTGGTATGGAGATGAATTCTCAGAATTTTAATTGATCTCTTATCTGATAACTAATATTTTTTTAATATTCTATAATTAATATCTAATTAATAAAGATATAACCTATCTTAGAGAGCATGATCTATACTCTTAGATCACAGTCCATTCCTTAAAGTTATAGGCTAGTCTAAATTAAATTAGATATAATGAAAAAAATTAATCTAAATATAATTCATCGTAAGAGTATGAATCATATCCGTAGATCATGGCTCGTCCCAAGAGTCATAAACTATTCTAAATCAATTGTAAGAAAATAATGACAAAATGATATATTAAAGAAGAATAGTCTTTATTGCATATTAAAAGAAATACAAAAAGATGGAAAAATAAAAAACACTGTCGAAATATGATCACATTAATCTCCTAAGAACAAGTTGATCAACCGGCCATCAGAAAGCTTCTCGCTGAAATCTTCATCCTAGAACTTAAGGTCTTCCTTCCAACAACTTGGAGCAGGGATCAAGAGTAGGATGGAAAGATTTTGTGGAGAAGTAGGGGCTTTTGGTTTGTGGAAGAATGAAAGAAGAAAGAAGAGAGAGCTTGAAGAGAGAGAGAGAGGAGAGAGATGGCTGCTATTTGGAGAAGAAAATGAGAGAGAAAGGGAGAGAGAGAGAGGGAGAGAGAGCCGAAGAGAGGCCTGGAAGAGGCTACATTTTTTTGGAAAAAGAGGGGCAGTTGGATACATAGAAGAGAGTTTGAGTGAGAAACAGAGAGGAACCGCATGAAAAGAGTCTTATTTGGGACTGTTTTCATGTGAAGACATGTGCCTCAAGCCAATGCAGTGTCCGAACCCGTCTGTGCAACCACCCACTCGGGAACCACTGAAACCATGCCCATTGGCCCAAATCTGCTCGAACATGCCCACCTCACGCGCCCGCGATCAGCCACGCGCCCGCTAGCTCCCGTAAAAACAAAACCAACCAGCACCTCTTTTATCAAAAAAAATTACAAAAAAAAACTTTTATTTCTTTATAATAGCATATGCATCCTTTTTAGGTCCGTATCTTCATATCTATAATATCGTATGCATCCTTCTTTTAATTTAAATCTATTTTGAGTATAATTTACTTTAATTTTGAGTTTTTTTGATCTACAAATCAGACTTTTTGTATTGATGATCATCTTTGCTACAAAACATAAAAAGAAGCATCAAATTTTTAATAAATAATAATTAATTAAATATAATTTTATGTTTTAGGTGGCTTAAATTAAGTATTTATCACTCCGCATCCACATACATGAGGTATTGTTCGCTTTGGTTCTGATCATCTTGGACTTCAATGGATTTTATGGGATTCTTAGAAGGTTAGCCCTAGTTGGCTTTAGTGGATCTTGATCATTTGGAGCCTCACGGTTTTGTCCTTTAAAATATACCTTACATGAGAGAGAAGGTTCTAATTCATATAAATCATACTTCCTCTTGATTCACAACTGATATGAAACTAAAGATGCCTTCCTCAATTAATGTTACTGTCAGGCCTTTTACATATAATGTTCATATTCGGATTAATTATGTCTCAGAACAGGTTCCCCAAGGTTCTTCTTCTTCATCAAGAACTCCGGATAATGAGGAAGAAGACTGGGACTTTTGGTTTGGGTCGGACAATAAACCTCCATCATCAGTATCCAGAAAATGGTCAGCAACCCAACCATCTAGTTTGACTACCACGAGATAGGCTCCTCATCCTAGGATGGAGGATAGCCCGATGCTCGATCTAGTGTCTACTGAAAACAAGCTAACTCAAACTCAAGCTATAACTAATGACACAAAATGCCCTACCAACTAGCTATCGGTATTTTTTCAAGTTTATTTCTCCAGGCCAAACCCATGAAGCTAGTCGACTTTTATCATACCTTTTGATCTGAGTAGCTTAAGGCTAGGTCCTAGGTAAGCCTAATTTGAATTCAAATTCAAACAACAACTTACTATTTTGTAACCAGAAAAGCAAGTTGATGGAACTAGTGACATCAGAGATGGGATCAGTGGCTACTCCACTAGTGAACCCCAATGGTAGCCTACTTCTTCTAGAATCCAGGTTCACAAGCACTACAATAAGAAAGCTTTTTATCGACAATTATTTTGATATTTAGTGGTGAAGCAATTGCTTATCTGCTGGTAGAACCTGGGTCGGGAAAGGTTATACCAGTAATTATAGAGATTGCCAATAAAGGTACAAAAAATTACCACTATAGATTTGAGTTATTTTGGTAATTGATACTAGCAAATATAATTGCCATAATATAGTAGCCTATTTATGCCCAATGGTATCATCCGTGGAAATTATAATTGCCACTAAAAAAAAAAATTTTTGCCACAATTACAATTGCCATGATATAGCAACATTTCTATAACCAAAGATATATCTTTCATGGCAATTGCAATTACTGCTAAAAAGTTATATCTTCCATGGCAATTATAATTGCCGCTAAAAGTATGTGAGTATATCTTTCACGATAATTATAATTGTCGCTAAAGGGTACCAAACTAAATTGGAAATATAGCTATATCTTCCTTTTTTTTTTGTGTGTGTGTGCATATTCCAATATATATTGATATAAAAAATTTTGTTGATGTAATAATTAAGACCTATTCCAATATCAATATTCATCATAATAATATCAAAATAAATTTTATAATTAATTTTCAAGCACAACTCAATCAACCAATAAAATTTAGTAACAAAGTACTATATATTATAATAACCAAAAGAGAGTTTATAATATATATTTTGTCCAACATATGTAACTCTCAAATATGAACATAGCTGAAAATATATATTCATTACAATCATAAATGAACTCTTAACAATCTACTCTAGCCTCAATGAACTCCATTAGCATCAACCAAGCTCTTCACCCAAAGTAGTCCAACTCACAACGTCCTGAAAAAAGCAAAAGAAAGCACATAAATTAGTTAACGAACAAGCAAAAATTTATTCAGTTGCACAACAATAATATAGTCAATAAATAATAAAATTAGAGTAGATAGAGAATAATTCCAACACCACATGATAGACCAATTTAGTAAATAATGAAAGCAAAAATTCATGAAATAACTAATATGTTATTAAAAAATATAGTTCATGTGTAGAATTCAGTACTTAAGCCACATATATTGGTTTTGTTTACCGTATGTTAATTTAGTTTTTGGCATTGATTTTATGGATGTAGTTCTACAACTAGTTGTCCAACTCATAATTTTGCAGAGCTTTGTTGAGAAGTTCATCACAAGTAGATAATAGTGTTATGGTCATCACACTGAAACATACTTTTCTACCTTGAAAGGGAGGGACAAATTAAAGAATAAGAAGAAGAGGAGGAGGATGAGGGTTAGAGAAGTGGAGGCACCAATAGAGAAAACAGGTACTCTAAAAGGAATATTGGGGATGTAAACGTTGCATACTTTTTTAGTAATACAAAAGAAATCAATGCCAATCATGGGGTAGAACTTCACCGGTGAAAGAGTTATTTGCCAATGCCAACAAGATGAGTAGATTTTGTGTTCTCAATTAATAGGGTTTGATGCCAACAAAAAGAAGATGAAGATTAAAAGCAAGAAACAACTCCAAATCCAACCAAAAAAAAAGGTGAAAGTAACAACATAAAAGGTGCCAACTACCTTGATGTGTGAGTATAATAGTGGGAGTGAGGTGTGAGTTGGAAGACAGCATTACTGTTATAGCATTTGGATCTGCATGTTTATACCTCTTGCTATACTAATGCAAGACGTGTATCCCTCTACCAACTCTTGGCCAAATAATTAATTTTATTTTTTTCAAAAATGTAGAGAAAAGAAAATGTCTAGAGTGGCCTTGATGCTTGGTGCTGCTATCCTCTCAAATCTAGCATTACCTAGATTGCAACTAACTATGTTTCTTGGAATCTTTTTGGGTTAAAAAACTCAAAGAGAAGCAAAATGATCCATGTCTTAGGTTTTGAATGACCTCATGTTTGTTTCTAGTAGTAATTGCTTCCAATGCATTATCCTTTATATGTTATTTGTAACGAAAATGAGAGACACACCTATATATAATGGAAATGCAAGGACCACTATGCAAAATTAAATAGCAAAGGGGAGAAGTATTCGATACCTATCTGAAAGATTTTCCGAAAGACCTTTCAACATCCTGGAGCTTTAAAACATTAGTTTTGATAGAAATATGAATCAAACACAAATACAATGCTAAAATTGGGTTAGTTAAGATGAAGAAGTATGGCTACTCTAATTAGATATCATGAAACTTGCATCTACTTCACTATTGAAGGTCCTCTATCCTCCATTCAAAAGCAAGTAAAACTAGCTATTTAAATATGAAAATAATAAAATAATATGCATCATGAATCATATTTGATAACAAGTCAACATAGCATTATTATCTTGACAAGTAAAAAGAGGCATGTGAAACATTGGAGGGTTTTGGAAATGTTGTGCATTGTACTACTTCATGGGCACTAAAGGCATCAGGAACCTATTTAAAAATAACATAAGAACAACATTATTACCAACAAATGTCTTGCTTAATTGAAGAAGAATAAATTTAAGTTCTTTAAGAAAAATACTTGTTCATTAGTTGTTCTATTTGATCCAGAAGGCATGGTAACTTCAGGAGCTAAATGCCTACCTAAAAATGATTTCATCGTAGCAAGTTTAGCTTCTAATCGTGCTTGATTTTTCTTCATCATTCTCATTTCATTAGTATGGCATAGCTTCATAATTTTCATATCTTTCTCTAATAATTTCACTTTCTCATAGGCTTTGTTGTCTTCTGAAATTGCTCCCAAGTGATGAGATGCCAAACCCCATAAGCTATTTGGAGTTGGACCAAGTCCTAGGCCCTGCACTAGCTATTTGCCATTTAAATACATGCCATCTAACTTTACCAAAAAAAAATACATGCCATCTACCTATGGCTCTGGACACATTCCATTACCACGCTTTGGTAGGCTCCCATAGGGGAACAGAGGTCTGCCTATGGACACGTCCTATTACAATACTTTCTTTAGTGGGATTCCGTACAGGAACAAAGGAGAAAATGATGATAAATAATAAATTTACCACTCATATTTTTTAGAGTTATCCTACACAACAAAGACCAATAGGGAGATCTCATGCAGTCATAGTTTCAAGATTCAAAGTAATCCAAAAAAAATGAGCATACCTAGACGTAGAGGAGATCGAAGGAAGCTAATCACCGAGCTCCTACCCTACTTTCTTTGTAAGAAATATTTCAAGCAATGGTGAGTCTTGGATGGATCTGGAGAGTGAAAAGAACGGAGGGATTGGGGGGGAGGGGGATTAAAAGAATATGAAAGAAAAGGGGGCTAATGGGTGGGAGAGAGAACGGAAAGATGGGAATATGAAAGAAGAGGGCAGGATGGTGTGGGAGAGAATGAAGAGATTAAGGAATACGAAAGAAAAAATTAAAGGGGCAGGGGAGGGCACGGCGGGGACTAATTTGGCGCCATAGCATTTTATTAATTTTAGTGGCAATTAGAGAAAAATAGTCATTATAAATATATTTTTTTGTGACCTTTTATGAATAGCCATAATTATTATATACATATTTAATTTTTTATGACTACTAAAAAGTTATCGCTATAAAATTGCCATTAAAAGATATTTTTGTTGTAGTGAAGAGCCGAAATGAAGGGTCAGCTCACACTATTAGCATTAAAGACCACATCACACTATGGGACTTAAGTACCTCAGGTAATACCAATCAAAACAATTTTCTCCAGGATACTATCAGGAATCAAAGTTGTTGATGTTCATCACCATACACAGTCCTACCTCAACTCTTCATCCCATAAGACAATAAGCAAAAAAACAAGAGGTCAACACATTCCCACTTAAGCATAGTGGTCATCTCCGAACCAAAAAAGATCAAATCACTTGGATTAATAGAGAAATCCTTAATAGAGGCTGATATCCTCTTTCTAAATTCTCTGACAACAGCACGGATCATTGCAATGAGGAAGAAATATGGTCTGATCTTTAAAGAAAGCCATCTAGAGAATCTAATAGAGAAGCTAAAGGCAATGGAGACTAATCATTGTGGGATATCCACCGATCACGTTTAAGAAACACTGGCCAAATGAAAATTATCATGTCATCTTAGAACAGTAGTTCCATGCCTTATCACGAACTCCGCCTATCTTTTGTTGTTTTTTTTTTTTTTGCATCTACTCTCAGACAACTCACTATACATCTTTGGATATTTCTCCTTTTAGAACCTTTGGAAAACTACCAAGGTCATTGTATCTATCAATTATCTTCAGTAATATATTTACTATTTGCTTCAGTCAGAACACCAACAAGGTTTTATTTTGCCATAAATGATTTTTAGCTAGAATACTAGAGGGACTTGTAAATCCAGTACAAGAAGGGCCATCAGAGACATCATCAATAAATCAAAATACCAAATAATTTGCATCCAAAAAATAAAACAGGATCGAATGTATCAGAGCCTTCAAAAAAAGATTTGTGCGGTTAACTTTGGAGGGTGGGTGACAAAAGTTGCTAATGGTTGAGCAGGAGGCATACTCACCTATTGGGATGATGGAATGTTCCACGTTAGCTTTTCTCCAAATAGAAAAATACTCAATCTCCATTAAACTACCCCGTAAAACCATGGGGTTCTCATGGATGCTCTCAAATATCCATGGCCCCCATAATGAGTAGGACCACCGTATGCTATTCACTAAACTTAGCTGGCTAAAGGACAACAATGCTATTCCATGGATAATACTAATTGGAGACCTCAATGGATCAAGATTCTCATCGGACGGACAAGGACTTGCTAACCCACAGAACATCTCAAGACTGTTTAATAACTTTATCAATACTCATTCTATGGCAGAGATAAAATTATCAGGCGGGCATTACGCTAGGTCTAACTAAAGGGACGATCCTTCAATGGCTATCCTTGACAGCTATCTTACTTCGACTGATTGGTTACAAAGATTTTCTCTAACAAATCTCATAGCCATGGTCCAAACTACATTCGATCGTACCCCCATACTACTTCAGCCAACCACCATAATTCATGGTAAATCCAAATCCAACAAACCTTTTTGATTCGAAAATTTCTAGCTCAAAATTGTAGGGTTTGATGATTTGATTCAAGAATGGTGGACATCTGGTCCAAGTTCTCAAGATCCAGCTACCACTCTAGTTCTTAAGCTCCGATATCTTAGGTCCCAGCTTAATTAGGTCGTGGAATCAATTGAACATTGGCAACATCCTTGTGCAAAAAGAAGAATTAATGCAACAAATCGACCACCTAGATGTTGAGGAGGAAAAGAGAACTCTAACTATATCTGAAATTGAGAAATGGAAGAACCTGAAAATGAAATTGGATTCACTACTCACCCAAGAAGAAGTGCTATGGCGACGGCGAGTAAGAAGAGTTCACTGGCTCAATAGCGAAGATCGTAACACAAAATTCTTTCACCTATGAGCTAGTAATAGGAACTGTGCCATCAGCAATCAGTTGTACCTCATCAGTAAAATATTCAGGATTATTTCCATTATCATTTCAAGTCACCATTAGGTAATAATAGCACACTACCTTGCATTACAGCAAACTAGACTGCATTATATCTAGAAGGACCATTGCAACAATTCACCGAGGAGGAAATCAAGAATGCGATCTTTTAGTTGGCATCACAAAAATCTGCCGACCCTAATGGGTTTTCGTTTGACTTTTATTGGGGATAAATCCTGCTCCTGCCGAAGCCCGGTCCGACGCTCAGCCTAATGTAACCAGTAACCGCAGAAGAGCTTCGGCAGACGGGCTTCAGTCGAACTCCCAACGGCCGAGCTTTTTCCAACAGGCCGAATTGGTCAGCTTCCGAGCTTCTTACGGACTCTCAGCGTCGAGACCGAACTTCCTGGGCGACCGAACTCCTTCGGACTCCCCACGGCCGAACTCCCTCGAACTCCCCAAGGCCGAACTTCTTCCGGACTCCCCACGGCCGAACTCCTTCGGACCGACTCCAAGCGGCCGAGCTTCAACGAAGTCCTCTCAGCGGCCGAATTCTTCAGCGGACGAGCCTTAGCCGAACCAACCAGCAACCGGAGTCCTTCGACCGGGCCTCAGCCGAGCTTCTTCGGGCCTCCCAGCGGTCGAACTCCTCGGCAATCGTCCCTCGGCCGAACTCTACAGATGGCTGATCCTTCAGCCAGCCGAACTCCCCCAGCCTTCCCTTCTGCCGGGCTCTCCTACAACATGAATTGTCGCCATCAGTCTGCGACAGGCGACGAAACCAAATGACATGGCTACCACCTCTGGCAACGCCACTCCCTGACGACGCCTTCCTTTCCGTACCAAACTCCATGCGGCCCACAACTTGTCAGTATGGCCATCACCGACCGCCTGATGATGCCATCCTCTCCGTACCAAACTCCATGCGATGGTATGGCTGTCGCCATCAACTAAGCTCCGCCAACAAAGGACCCTCCAGATACACCAAGGCTAAGCTCTCTGACCTCTAATCTCTCTGAGCTCTCATCTTCTTCTCTAAGCTCCGGAACTCATTCCGAGCACTCCATTCCTGTTAGCCAGAAACTGACTTAACCGTCGGAGGGTCCTGCCGGAGCCACCTCCACCGGCTTCGGATGGAACTTTATCTTGCAGGGCCCCGACGGCGACTCCGGCGACGATGAGTTTTTGCACGAACAACTTCTATAAACACTTCTGGCACATCATCAAAGATGACCTGATAAAGGTATTTCACAGCTTCTACGGTCACCACACAAACCTCGACAGACTCAACTTCTCGTACATTACGCTCGTACCAAAGAAGGAGGCTAATTGCACCGTCAAAGATTATAGGCTGATCGGTCTCATGAATGGCATTGTTAAAATTATCTCCAAGGTTCCATCACTTAGGCTAGCAAGCAAGTTAGAAAAACTCATTTCTTCCTCCCAATCTGCATTCATTCAAAGATTGTCGATTTCAGACACATTTGCGACAGCAATGAGATCATTTCACAGGCCATTCCATCGAAGTAGAAAGAAATCATTCTAAAACTCGATTTTGATAAGGTGTTTGACAACGTTGCTTGGCCTTTCCCTCCTTGAATTACTGCATGCTCGTGGATTTGGAGATAAATGGTGCATATGAGTCAAGGACATTATCACCACCACCAAGTCATCCATCTTAATCAATGGTTTAATGAAAAGATTCTTTAACCATTACAGAGGACCGTGACAAGGCGATCCGCTCTCCCCCCAACTCTTCATCCTTGTTGCAGATGCACTAAATAGAATCCTCAAAGTAGCAGCTTCAAACCACATGGTTAATGGCATCGAAGGAAATGGTACGATAAGTCATTTTCACAATCTTTAATTCGCAGACGATATACTTATATTCAGTGGAGTATCCAAGGAAAATATCACTTGTTTAAAATTCATATTCTATTCCTATGAACTTCTCTCTGGGTTAAAAATCAGCTTCAACAAATCCATTGTTATAGGAGTTGGGATCTTTAAAAATCATAATGATCTTTCGATTAATTACTTGGGACTACCGCTGCAACATGGGCATTTGAAACAAAATAAGTGGACACCGCTTACTGAGAAAATCTCAAAAAAATTAGTAATATAGAAAGGCAAACTTCTCACCATTGTAGGAAGAATAACCCTGCTCGATTCAGTAATCATGTCCATCATATCTTATTAGATGTCCAATTTTCTCTGACCACCCGACGTCGTCTGAAGAATAGACAGGTTGAGGCGGACATTTGTATGGACGGGGGAAAGACAAGGTTAAACAGGGTCGGCATTTATTAAATTAGAGTTCAGTCAGGCCAAAATAGTTTGGTGGAATGGGTATCACCAACGCTAAATAAGGCATTGTTCTGTAAATGGTGGTAAAAGCTATTCGAGAATCAAAACTTGCCATAGCACTCACTAATCTTAGCAACATATTATCATCACCAGGCCTTCACACCGAACATTCCACACCATTAGCTCTTGTCTGCATTCTAGAAGTCAGTTCTGAAGGTTGCAAATTTATTTCAGAACTTCATCAAATTTAATCTTGGCAACGGATCAAATACCTTATTCTGGCACGACACATGGTTGTTTCCCTATCCTATAAAAGACCGGTTTTCTTACTTGTTTGCCTCTGCACCTTATAAAAATAGCATGGTTGCTGAAGCACACAATCATCTCAGAAATTCCAACCATTGGCCACTCACATCACCTGGCCCCCTCGATAGGAGTCTTCAACATCTGAGGTATGAGATGTCAGCCTTAGATCTCTCTAATGATCAGGACGCAATACAATGGAAATGGTTTCCCAAAAAGCAATTCTCCACCAAAAGATTATACAACTTTCTCTTAGATGGAGGACTTAGACCCATCATCACTCAAATCATATGGAAAATAGAAGTTCCAGAGAAAGTTAAATACTTCCTCTACCTTTACATTAATGACAGAATTCTAACCAAGTCTAATCTTGTTAAGAGAGGATGAAAGGGTATGGATGGATGGTCGCTCTGTGACTCCAACTCAAAAATGGACCACCTTTTTCTCCAATGTTCTTTCTCCAAAATAGTTTGGTCAATACTGCTATAGCAATTTCAGATTAACGATCTCCCACAAACATAAGTCTTGCTATGGAATTCTTGGAGACAAGAAGAACGCCTTTATTCACCAAAGGCAGGACTCGATGCTCTCATTGCAACAACGATTTGGATGCTATGGAAGGAACGGAATAAAAGATGCTTCGATTTTCCTACCAACCTTTATGGCGAGGAACATCGCTAAGCTATTCCTATCCTGGACCGAACACATCCCTGTCCATAAAAGCTCTGCTGTTAGTCAAATTTTCGGCTGCATAAAGATGCTATTTGAAACGCATGCAGCATCATCTCATTTGAAAGCTTGTAATCAAGTTTAGCTCCTTGATTTTAACTAAGTAGGGTGGCTATCGTATCTCTAACCATTCTGAATTTCTATTTTCTTTTGATGATCTTACTAGGATGAAAAGTTGATAGCTTCTCATCTCTATAGATTATACTATAACTAATGTATCGTACTTATTTACATTAATGATATGCCCCTTGGGTTAGATCTTCCCTAACACATTTGCATTAAAAAAAAAAAAAAAAAAAAAAAACTCTATGTTCTATGGTCATCATGAAAAGTTGAATTCTGCACCAATAATTCTCTATAATTTTAATATTACCTCAACGTTAATTCTGTTATTTTTACTAATGAATTAAAGAGCGGCGTTTCAAATTTTGATACTTATGTTCGATGGTATCAGCCCGTATTACCTGGGCGGGGCGGTGGAATCGGCCCGTGAAGGCAAGAATGGAGGTAGGATAGGAAAGAGAGGCTTTATTAGCTTTTCCTACTTAGAACGGATATGTCATTTTAATTCTATATGATTGATGTGACAATTCTAAATATCTGATGAAGTAGGATACACGGCATCCCGGATTGGAAAATGCAAAAGAAGTCGACAATCCCTGGCCTGTGCTTGGGAAGAAACCAGTAAACCGATAAGAAAGATGGAAATACACAAGTTCCTCTTACTCTCTCTCTCTCTCTCTCTCTCTAAAAAAAAAAAAAAAAAAACCTATCCATTTAATTCTATGTAATTAGTGTGAGCTTCCTATATACCTAATGAAATTACTGTGCATGCGCCATACAATGATTCCTTCTATATGTGATATTTAACGTAAAAGACTTGGATATAATTTTTATTATGTAATTTTTTATAAAAAAAATCTCTCTTAATAAAAATGTCCAATTATTTTTTTCTTTACGGATGTCTTTTTTAAAATATTAAGAAATTTGTCCTTTTCCATTACCAAAACACGTAGATGATAACTAAAAAGAGCGTCATTGTTATAGACAAGCCTAAAATATCCATAGAAAATAATTAAGTTGTAGAATTAGATAAAAGAGTCATGGAGAAGAAAAGTTTTTTCAATAATCTCTGGATACAAGAATTAATTAATATATTTCCTAAAGGAACCACTCATTGCCACCACCACATAACATGATATGTTGATCAGGGACTCTCTCAAATTTTATCATATTATTCTCTAAATGTTCTATGGTATCTTATCTAAAGAAATAATTTTATTGTTTAAGAACCCATTAAACTTATAATATTGACAACCAAATGAAACAAAAGAAAAGTAATAAATAATATTTTAAAAATAGACGCTAATTAGTCTTATTTTTTATTTATCATGTACATGATTACCATTTGCGAGCTTCTCCATGTACGCTTGTTTTCACATAATCTTAAGCATTCCGTGCAATCGTATTGGCCTCCCTCTCCTACGTCCCATCATCCACAGGAGCCACAAAAAGGCTCGATTCCATCATAAGCTCTTGTGGCCTTCCGTCACGGACAAGATTTTCAGCCTCGCTGGTCGTTCATGTATCTCACAATATTTTGCATCACTCTAAAAAAAAAAATACGGCATTATTTTTTTCAAAATTCAACCATTTTCAAATTAGATATTATATATATAATTTTTTTTCGAAGTGCAGGTTGTCAGCTGATTTAGATACAATTTCTCATGGCAACAATATAAGGGATTTCATGCCATCCATCGAAGGGCTTCCAGATTAAGATCCCATCCATTCATAAACTTATAAGTTATACCTGATTTGCCATTCATACATATGAACAATAGTTTGACGGAATGTTTCTTTATGTGGAGGCTCAAGAACATCTTTCTGTAGTGATAACCGTATCATAATTACAATCATAAAGAGTACTAATGAGAAATTTATTGTATAAAGAAAAAGAAAAAGAAAAAAAAAAACCGAGAAGATAAAAAATCATAACAATATAACCAATAAGTAACACAGAAGAGAAGTAATTATTGGTCTTGTGGGCTCACATGAAGAAGGGATATGGTTGTGATTTGAAGCTTGGACCATCTGCAGCAAAAGAAAAGTTGTGAGAAAGACAATATAAATCAATTAGGAAGAATCCGATAGCATAATACAATTTTAAAGGTAAAAATTAGAAAGAGGGCAAAGAACTACGTACCCGAAACTTGATACCTTGAGTCTGGTGCTAGGATCCTACTCTCCCCTCCCCCCTCCAGAAAACATAAATTATTCGATATGTTAGGGAAAAACCGTATAACATTATTAAAAAAATAAATAAAACTATGCAAAGAGAATGCATATACGGGCTGCTTGGAAAGTGGACATTAGGTTCATGAAAAAATAGAAAAAAAAAATAATCCCACCATCTATTTTTTGATTAGATTTTTTTTTTTTTGTGTTAAAATCGAGTATATTAAGAAGCCCTTGTATGGATATAGCCACAAGCATTAGATAGAATCAAGTCATGGAGATAATATGGAATCGCAGACATAGATGCCCATACCATAGTACTGGTTTGCTCACCCAATCAATAGCACCATCCCACTCGATCCCTATTGATGTGTCCAATCAGGAAGGAGGAGCATCGTGCAACGAGTCTTCAAGCATTAACTAGCAGGTGAAGATGGCACTCAAGGAGCTCAGACTCAATAGATAACCATGAAATCATTGTCTTGGAATCTCCGTTCAGAATTACCCTATCATCCTATAGGATGGAAATAGCAAAAACCAAACCCTCCCATGCCACCCTCAACTTAGTCTGATGCATTGACGAGCTAAAGAGAGAGGACCCACCAGCTGCAATAACGAAAGATCTCTCATTATAGATCGTAAAACCATCACTAACATTTTGCCTATCATCCTTCGATCAAAGTTGATCTTGGATGGAAAGTTCCATAAGAAGTACATCATATGAATGCAGAAACTACAATAATGAGACCTCAAGATTCTTCAGCTATTAAAGACCTCTCCGAATCTCTAGCCCTCATGAAGTTAGTGGCATCAACCATGGCTTTCATTACGATCCCAGCAGGGTTATCATAAGTGCTATCAAAGATCCTCCTATTTCTGGCTACCCAAATGTAATAATTAGTATAGTAAAGATAAGAAACCAGCACCTACCATGCAGCCCCAACTCGGCTCTCCTGATCAATGAACTGAATGAAGCTCTTCATATCCCAAGATAGGGTGATATATGAATGCCAACCAACTAAAAAATTAATCCTACGTAGGCGAGGCTCTTGGGCATTGTAAGATGACATGATCAACCGTCTCCTCCACATCCCTGTACTGATCATAGCATTGGGAAATAGCTACACCATAATGGTGCAAGAAACTCCTGCAAGGCAACCAATTCAATGCCATTTTCTAGACGAAAAGGATCACTCTAAGGCGAACCCATAATCTCAACACCCAGCCTAGGTCTACATGGTCGCATCAGCCGTCTCTTGAGAAGGAAATAAAGCTCACCAATCTTCATTTTCTGAGAGTTGGTCCCATCCTACACTAATTTGTTAAGGTAATTAGCCAAAGGAATCGGCATAAAGAGGATTAATGAGCTAAGTTCATCACTAAAGCACGCCTCAATGAGCCCTCGGTCACACATTCTCACTCTATCTGAGATCAGTTCATGGACTATGCTATAGCTCCAATTGCCTCATGGTCGATGATACACAGCCGAAGAGCAAGGGAGACGAGATATCTTGGGGTCATTAAGCACATTGATGGATTTCCCATCACAAATCAACCACCTAAATCTAAAGGAAAGCTTGGCGGCAACTGAGCATAGGGTACTCTAATGAAGGAGCAATGTCTTGTAGACCTGATTAGTCCCTCAACTCTATATTTTGCTCGCATCAATGACCCCCCTCCCCACAATAAATAAATAAATAAATAAATAAATAATAATAATAATAATAATAATAATAATAATAAAAAAGAGCAATGATACCAACAATAAATAAATCTCCATATACCTCATACACCAATATGGCAATGTATCACGCTAATCATTGCATCCTCTTCTCATGGGCCAATCATCAAGATGAGTGCATGATGATTGGGGCCTACAAGAAGGGGACAAGGCACGTACATGATTGGTGTGGTTTGCCGCCACGAGGTGCACACGGTATTGTAGGGCATACGCTGGGAACTGAAGAAGTACGGCAGAATATGGTGGTGGAGGTGAGACAGCGAGAGCCCAGATAAGAACAGACGAGAAGAAGAGACTGGGCTGAGAGTGAGAAGAGGAGGAGAACTGAAGAGAAAGGTAAGAAGAAAGGGGTCAAAGACTATGAGTTAGGCTTTCCCGGTTGGCCAAATTACTACCAACCATACAAGTAATGTTTCAGCAGAATGTTGACCAGCTTTAAAGCCCCTACTCAAACCTTCACCACCCTTTTTTTTTTTGTTCTGAAAACGCTCTCATCTAATCCCAGACCACCAACGTTACAACCCCGGCAACCAAAGAACAAAGAAAAAAGGGTGAAGGAATACATTGTTAGGTGAATCTATTTCAAATAGTTGTGGAGGCAGCCATGCAGTCCATGCACATGTGATGGACAAATGTTTTCTTCAATGGATACTGTCTTAACTTCTCTGAAATAAAACTATACTTTTTTATCAGGAAATCAAACTCCAAAGCTTCATCAAAATATGCATTTCATAATCAATTATTTCCATAAAATATTTAATTATTTTTTTTATATAGAAAATGAAACATACCTATATGTAGATGTAATTTAAAATAGAAACTCTATCAATTATTACGCACACTTAATCATATTAGTTAAATTTTTATAATTTTTAGTTTTAACTATGTTGGTATCCAGTTCGGGTTCAAGAACTATGATTCCATGTGTACCTCTTCAGCATCATGCTTCAAATTAACAGCTCGATGATTGTAGTGGTGTTTCCACTACAGGGTACCACTGGGCTATGACATAAGGGGCACAGGACAGTCCTAGTCCAATGATACTTTATATCCCGACCGTTAATTAAGTCAGTCTTTAAAAAAAAAAAAAACTTCTCTACTGGTAGGTTAGCTTTCATGTTAATGAATATAAATGTCAGGTTCAAAAATTTCCAAACCATAAGTTGATGGCCCAAAACTTTGAGCAAATTATTATATATATACAATTCACTTAATTCTTTATAAATTAATTACAGTAGTATCTCTTTTGACTCATCATGTACGTACATAAGAACTTCTGAAGCTGAAATTTCCATATAATGTCATTAGAATTTTCAGTTATTTTGTGAGATAAAGAAACAAGTTAATTACCAATTGAAGTCCCGGCATATATCGGAGTCTGAAGAAAATGCATCTCCTGCAAGGGGAAGAATTGAGACGGCTCCTTGGTATATATTCCTGTGATAGGCCACTTGAACTATCATCATTTATCACCGCGATGGAAAAGTTTCTGCTGCGATCTCCAAACGTAAGATACGTCGTTGCTCGTGATTAATCACGAGTGATGATCACAACAAATACATCATTTCACAGCTTTCATAAATTTAGATGGCCGCGAGGCCTTCAAATATGATGGAAGGGAGGTTGGTGCTTTCCCTTTATCATACCCTACACGCCCTCTCACAGTCCTACTTGCTATATCGACATTAAATGAAGAGACCAAAGTACTCTAACTGCACCATACCTATCATTTCCCCACTCCGAAGAAAAGAACTTCTCACGTGGAAGAGAAGCTTATTTTATTTGGTGTTAAAGAAATCTATTAAGACTCCGTTCAACTTACCTTTACTTTTGTTTGTACTGCATCTCCCACCAACGCCAAGATTCGTCCCCCCTAGGGCACCCCGATGATAGTCCATGTCTATAAAACGGGCTCAGATGTAACACTACGTTCATATCAGCCAGGAGCCTTCGGTTGTGTTAAGGGACCATAGAAATGATGCAATCTACACCAGTAACTAAAGAAGAGATACACCTCCTTCCATCCAAGGTAATAATTATCATATTACTGATCATCAATGTTATGGTAATCCTTTTATGATGAGCAAGAGCTATGCCACTAACAATTCTACTAGCATGCTTAGATGCTCTTACCTCGGATCTTCCAGGCCCTTTGGACGTACCGATTTATTCACTTAATGAAATTGTCGATGATTATTCACCTTCATTTCAATTAAAAAAGGAATTAAAAAAAAATTATGTTTTTTTCTTGGCTAAGGGGTCGACCCTTTTGCATGGTCCAAACCGTTGGCACCCTCACTTAGATTCTTTAAGGATCTAATTTTGTGATGCAACATGTTTGGCCCCTAGGCTGGCCACCCAACCAATCCGGGCTTAAGTGCTGCAGGTTATGGCAAAAGAATTTTGTATCAAGCTCTCTACGTAAAATAGAATGCATGACCATTATAACATTGCTGTAGAAGTATAATATTTAGAACTACTTGATCTTTGCAAGCTTTAAATCCATGAGTTAGATTTTTTTTTATATATATATTATTATTTATTTATTTTAAAGCTATGGCTTAAAAGAATTATTATTTTCATATCAGATTCATGCTAGTTGGGTTTATTGATTTCACCATGCATGGCCGTCAAACTCTTCGAGCTCCTATTAATCTATAAGAAAACTGAAAAAACAAATTATTTTTGTCTGAAAATAAGAATAGCTTAAATTCTCCAGCTTTATAGTGGTCTGTATATGATAATTCTTATGATGTATAGGTGTAATATAATAAGATAGTATTCCTGATGTATGGATTCTACCAAGTTCTGATCAGTCAAGGGACTGGTGTCTGGTTGCCCTTATATACTACGTTGCGACAATTATTATAACACCAAACTTCTTGAGTTAATCTTAGCTTCATAAATAGCTGAGGTGAATTTACTTCTTCTTTGTTTTTTTTTCTTTGGCTCCGTTACTAACTTCGCTATGGTCTTCTCCAATTTTTTGACTTGGTCTGATAAGATCAAAGATGACTTGAACCAGCCTGCAAAAGTCAATGAAGTGGAGAGGGTGGAGTGTCACTGCTGTGGAATGTCAGAGGATTGCACCCCAACATACATTTGCCGTGTCCGAGAATTCCATTGTGGCAATTGGATCTGCGGGCTTTGTGCAGAGGCAGTGAAGGAAAAAATGAAGAAATTTCCATCAATGGCGATGGAAGAAGCGTTGGAGACCCATATAGCTCTCTGTAAGCAGTTCAACAAGACAATCAGGCTCAATCCAGAGCTTTCTTTTGTTGGCACGATGAGGGATATAGCAAGGAAGAGCTTCCAATACCGGGCTTCCCGTGGCTCATATACACCAAAGATTGCTAGGACCAGAAGCTGTGGGACTTAAGTTGATGCTGAGATCGAAAGCTCGTCGATCCAGTGATCAATAGCAGTGCTATATGAGGTGACTAAGCAAAGAGTAGAGAGCAGTGTGCTTACTAGGTAGATTATCTCTTTTGAGCTTGCGGGTCCTGGTTAGAAATTTAACTGGTTTTTGCAAGCATAACTATAGGAATCTAATAAGAATATGGTGAAAAAAAATAATATAAAAGTTTGTGTTGTCAGAATAATGAACCACAGAATAATCTGATGAGCATCTCAAGAGTGGTGCTAGCTAACCGAGAATTCTGTCAATGATAGGTCTAAAAAGGGAGTCACACATCGGTTGTGCAACACTGAGAATTATGTGTTATTTTAGCTCTTTACATGTTGCAGTAAACTGAGAGTAGTTTAAAGGATCATTATTATTGAGAACTATGATGAGATAATTCCTGACTTGAACCCATATGTTTGTGTAAGTTCTCTCAAGAGTCTCCCATGTATTCCCTTCATTTCTTTTATCACAGAATCATATCCAGCTATATGCAAACTCTCGCTGACTACAATTTGAATTTTATGTGCATCGGAAGTGAATCGATCTCAAGTACTGTCTGGAATTTTTTCTGATTCCAGACAGTATGTTGGAGAGGTTCAATTGATTGACAAAGAGCAGAAAATTCTTTATGATTTATTTTTTTGTGTGTTAATTTTTTTTTTTTTCAATTTTATTTCTTTTGCAATTTTCTTGTGGATTGGTTTGCTTTTTTGTGATATTTTTTTGGGAAGAGCTTTTTGTCATAATTTTAGACTTTGTGATTCTTACACAAGTGATCATGCCATTTTATAAATATTAGTAGACATAGCCCTCAAAGATTCCAAAAACAAGATCCTCATCCATCGTTCTAACCCACAACATCAAGAAGCAAGAGATGCACATTAACTGAATAGAAATTTCAGAAAGAAAATGACTTGAACAAAAATAACTGCCTTCATGATTCTGTCCGATTTGGTAGTCAAAGAAAAGAATCTAGTTGCTGATCTATTTCAACATCTGGGGAACTTGGATTGAAGCTTAAGAGTTTTTCAAGCATATTCTCCAAGGTGTCAATTACAAGTTAATAGAATTAATAGATCAGCTGTAGAATGTCTCTTGCTCCAATAGAACAGATAAGTTTAGTTGGAGATTGAATGAAAAAGGAACTTTCTTCGCAAGCAACTGCTATGGAATGCTGAACTTTGGCGGTATTAACTACGCTCTATCTCCTTTACCAGATAAGATCTAAATGTTTCGATGTCCATATCTCTATACACGGAAGTTTGATGGCATAATTCAAAGAAAATAAATTGGGCTGCTCCAATTGTTAGGGTACTCCGAGCAGGAGAGAAATGTTCATCGTCTCTTTTAGTCAAGTTCTTGACTAACCCTTCTTCCCGAATAAGTTGGATGATTCTTGGAATTTGGATCCATAAATTTAGGAGGCTTTTTGCCTCTTTTACCTTTAAAACCAAAAAAACAAAAATCTTAGGTTGCTTTTGATAGCTGATAATTTATCCAGATTATTGATAATTTAAAGTGGGCCCACTGAATTATTACATTTGGTATGCTTTTTGGATGGCAATATAAATTATCTTAGCAATCTACATTACTTCCTATAAGGCAATCTAGATAGCCTTAGAGATGGATGATTTCTTGATAATATTATAATAAAAATTTTAGATAAAATTATTTCTTAAAAAATCACACAAAACTTGTTACCTAACCCTCCCCTCTTCCCTCCATGCTACCTACGGCTCTCCCCCCGCCTTCCCATGGCTCCTCTACCCTCATCCCCCACCACCCCCCTAATAGTTTCCTCGTGCTCATTTCCACTACCCCCATGGCTCCTCTATGCATGCTCACCCCCTCCTCTCCCCCCTACCCAATATTCCTAAGTCCCCACTCTTCTTTTAAGAAAGAAGGCGTCTTCTTTCAAAAATAGATGTTTGGCGTGAAGACGCCTTTTTTTTTTCAGATTTTTTTTTCTAAATTTTTTCAGACTTTTTTTTAAATTTTTTTAAGTTATTTTTTTTTAAATTCAGATTTTTTTTTTGAATTTTTTAGTTTTTTTAGATTTAGATTTTTTTCTTAATTTTTTCCATCTATTTTTTTCTTTTAAAGCACGCGCCCACATCTTTTTTTCAACCGATGTGCTTTTTTAGGCGCACTCTCGAAGATGCATGCTAATTGAATTGGCGGAGATTCGACCGAATCTAGACTGAGCTCCGATCGATCAGAGCCCAATCTACCTCTCTCTATATATATAGAGGTAGACTGAGCTCCGATCGGATTCTTGACCATTCGATCATCACACATCTTCGAGCGTATCTAAAAAGACATGCCGATTGAAAAAAAATATGAGCGCGTGCCTGAAAAAAATAGTAAAAAAAATTTTAAAAAAATTTGAATCAGAAAAAATTGAAAAAAATTCAAAAATAATCTTAAAAAATTCAAAAAAAATCTTAATTTTTTTTATTTTATTATTATTTTTTTAATTTTTTTTTATTTTTTAGTCCAAAAGGCACGTTCAGGGCCCATGAAGGCGCCTTCATGCGTCCTGAAGGCACCTGCCATGCTAAAAAAAGATGAAGGGCTAAAAATTAAAAAAAAGTTTTTAGGTAGGCCCAAAAATTAAAAATTTTAAAAAAAATCTTGAAAAAAAAAGCAAGTAAAAGAAGGCACCTTTTTTTATTTTTTTAATTAATTAAAAAAGGAAAGAAGGTGCCTTAGTGCCTTCTCTTTTTTTTTCAGATTTTTTTAATTTTTTTTTAGATTTTTTTTTTCAGATTCAAATTTTTTTTTAGATTTAGATTTTTTTTGAATTTATATATATATATATATATTATTTTATTTTATTTTATTTTATTTTTTTTAAGACACTCATCTATATTTTTTTTCAATCAATGCATCCTTTTAGACGTGCGCTAAAAAATAGGTATTGATCGAATGATCGAAAATTTGATGCAATATAAATTAGATTTTGATCGGTCCAAGTTTAATCTATTTATATATATATATATATATATATATATATATATATATTAAAATGCTGGCTGAAGTCTGCGGCAAAGAATAACGTCGCAACGGATTCAAACTCCTTGCCGCTCGCGAGAGGCGCCCTTCGCTTCTCCTTGTCTCTATCGTCCTCGCTCTCGCCGCCCAACCCCTCCGCCGCCATCATAGAATCCCCCGACTCGCCCTACGCTTCTTCCCCTGAGGCCGCTACCAAGCGATCCACGGACGCCACACCTCCCT
Organism: Cocos nucifera; assembly: GCA_006176705.1. Lineage (NCBI taxonomy): Eukaryota > Viridiplantae > Streptophyta > Magnoliopsida > Arecales > Arecaceae > Cocos > Cocos nucifera. The sequence goes on from QRFJ01001689.1 coordinate 240,974, forward strand.
TGCGATTTTGAGAGCTTAATCTAATCCAATCTTGCCGAGCCCTCGCAGACTCCCGTCTCCTCCCCGCTCTCCTAGCCGCCACCTCCCACTATCTCAAATCCATGGAGCTTAATCGAATACCTTGCGATTTTGAGAGCATCGGGCTTCCCCATCCAATCTCCCTCAGGTCAGATCTTCACAAGATAAATAAAATCAAATATTATTATCATGCTCCCAAGCGATCCACAGATGCCACATCTCCACCGCCCCATTCATTCCGGGGACCTCCTCCGCCGGCGCTGCTGGCGCTGCCGGCTTCGAGCTGCCGGGGACCTTCGCGTCGCCCTTTGCCGCCGGTGGCGGTGGAGGTGACGGCACACCTTTCCCTTCCACTAGGACAGCAACCCCATGGCTCATACGAGGGACAGACAGATGGAGGCCGAGATGAAGAGGAAGGATACCTTCGGGGATGGAGAGGAAGGGCTGGGAGGAGCAGTCGCAAAGGCAAGGGGAACAGGCGGAGGAGCGACCGAGGGCTTCGACGAGGTGCCAGTAAAGATGGGGGCCGACCATATACCAAGCGAGGCTGAGCCCCATCAACCACAGGACGGCCCTCACGAGGCCAGGGCTCACTCCACCCAATGGTGCTGAGCCCCCCACCATTAACAACCAATCTAGCTTCTCTCGCGGTTTCTCTCTCTTAGGGTTTCGCTTTCGCCATTAATGGGGACGGAGGAGTTTCGGTGATGAGCTGAGCGGCCACTAACAGTAATGCCGTCGGCGGCTGATCCCACGCGCTTTTGAGTGGCGGTTTTTGTAGCGAATGTAATAACCCGCCCGGCAAACGTAAAAAAAAAAAAAAAAAGAAAAAAAAAAGAGCGCCTCTTCTCCCTTTTTTTTACTTGGAGAAATTTTAAACCGTACATTGTTTTGGTGTACGAACGTTTGGGACTTAAGGATGAACTAGAAGAGCTATTTTTTTATTTATATTTTATATTTTTATTATATTCATATCCAAGGTACAGAAAGGGACCAAAGGGTATTCGATACAAAGGTCATGGGGGAGGTAATCACATATTTCCGATGACACACGCTCCATGGATTTTTCCGGTGCTAGATTGTATATTTCAAGATCTCAAATATTGTGACCAACAATAGACATGAAGATATGTTAGGGCTAAAGTGATACACCGAGGAGACTAGAGAAACTAAAGAATATTGTATGGATGCATTATGTTGAGGATAAATTCTGTTTTCATTGAAGTTTAGTTCGATGCTTAGCTTAATGCAACCGATAATCATGGAAGAGCTTCAATTAAATTTTTTTTTTCAAGCGACCGAATCCCATTCGAACTCTTTCAGTGGTCGAATCCAATCGAACTCCTTCAACGACCGAATCCCAGCCGAACTCCTCAGCGACTGAATCTCAGTCGAACTCCTACGGGAGCCAAACTTCTTTCGAATCTCTCCTTCAATCGAACTCCTACGGGAGCCGAACTTCTTTCAGATCCCTCCTTCAGTCAAGTTTCTGCAGGAGCCGAATTTCTTTCGGACTCCTTCTTTAATCGGATTCCTTTAGAAGCCGAACTCCTTCCGAACTTCTTCTTTGATCGAACTCCTCCAGAAGTCGAACTCCTTCCGAACTTCTCTATCAGTCGGATTCCTCTGGGAGCCGAACTTCTTCCAGACTTCTCCTTCGGCCAAATTTTTTTAGGAGCCGAACTCCTTCCGGACTTCTCCTTCAGTCAGATTTCTCCAGCGGATTGCTTCTGGATGATCTCCTCCAGACATATTTTTTTTAGGAGTCCGAACTCCTCTGAAATTGATGTATATCGAAGCTCTTCACCGACCAACGCCTACTTCCTTCAAACTTCGATTATTGAATCTCAACGAACGATCACTATCAGTCTGACGACACCTCTTTCTCTCCGTTTCGAATCCCACGTGGTCCTGAGCGGCTCAGTATCGAACAGCTACGGTTGTCGCCATCAGTTTGCTACAGACGGTGCTACAGGCGATGCCCCCTCCATGATAGACTCCATCAGACCTCGAGCGGCCCGCTACCAGATGACTGCAGCTGTCACTATCAATCCGCTACAAGCTCCATCTATAAAAAGGGACCCTCCAGATATGTTATCTCTAAGCTCTCTTCTTCCTTCCAAAATTCTGCGGAACTCTTTTCTGAGCACTCCATTTCTGTTGGCCAAAAGAGCTGACTTGATCGTCGGAGGATCTTGTCGGAGCCACCACCACCGACTTCGGACGAAACTTTATTTTGTAGGTCACCGATGGTGACCTCATCCTCCTCCACTCCAGCTCAATCCAACGTCAACCAGATTCTGCACCAACAGAATTGACGCTAAAGGAAAGGCTTCTATTTTTGAGGTACCCTTATTCTTAAAGAAATGCTCAGTCGATCCTATGGAGCTTCTTCTCCAAGATTCGAGCTAGATCTGCTTGTTCTAGCTCCAGCACCGACGCTTCAACCACCACCTCCATCGACGGCCATGGTAGATCCGGAGCAGTTTAACCTACTGATGCAGCGGGCTCAGAGCCTCATCGAAATGGTGTAGGTCATGCGGCAGCCTCCGATGGTGATTTCGTCAGAAAACCCACCATCAGGATGTCAGAAATCGACCCTAAGAAAAAGCATTTGGCCTAGCATACCCGTCGCCCTTAGGAAGGAGAAACAGAGAGCAGAGGATCCTTACTTGGATCATGATTCTTCTCCGAAAGGGACTTCCCCATCCACGGTCAGAAGCCTTCCAAGATCTGTGATCGAATTGACATCCTCAATCAGAAACTATGAGAGATAGATCGACGGATTGAGGAGCTTGGCCACATCGCTCCAGCTCACCATGATGATGTCCGCACCGATCCTCCTTTCTCTCTCCAAATTATATAAAAGTCCATTCCGCTGAACTTCAAGCTCCCCCAATTTGAAAGCTACGATGGAACCTCTAATCTGGTCGATCACCTGAAAGTCTTTCGGACCATGATGCTGCTCCATGGCATACCAAACACCATATTATGTCGAGCTTTTTCATTTACCTTAAAGGGAGCAGTAAGAAACTAGTACTCAGTATTGGATACGATCTTATCCTTTGACCAGATGAGCCATCAGTTTGTAGCTCACTTCGTCAGCAGCCGATGCCCGCGTCGAGATTCGAATTTTCTGATGAACATCAAGCAGAAGGAGAAATCCATCTGAGCTTATATCATCTGATTTAATACTGCTGCGTTGGAGGTCCGAAATCTGAACCAATCAGTTACAACGGCCGTACTCAAGCGCGGCCTTTGGAAGAACGATTTACTGTTCTTCTTGGAGAAGAAGTATCTCAGAAACTTTATCGATCTGCTAGCTCGGGCTGAGGGATATGTCCGTGCGGAAGAAGCCTTCAAGTTGAAGGATGAAGAAGCAGTAGAAGAGCGATAAACGGACGAGTCTAGCAAATCCGCAGCTGATGGAGGGCCGAATGAAGTTCGACCGTACTCACAGACTCTCCTCAAGCGCAAGCGAGGTCGAACTCCTCCTCGAGCTCGTCATCAAAGAAGCCCCAACAGAAGGACGCGAAGTTCTTCCCCATAAAGATTTCACAATTATGCCCTTCCTCAATGCTCCACAGATGACGGTCTGAAGCAAGCCAATGGCGCTACCGCAGCTAGAACCACCAATGAGGAAGGAACAACAAGGAGATTGGTCACCTCCTGGCATCATCAACGCTATCTCTGAGGGGCCTAGTACTTCGACGAGCCATCATCTCTCAACCTCAGAGCCAGGAGAAGCTTGCCCCGAATTAGGAAGGCCCATATGAAATAGAGGAGGTCGTCCGGTCTGAAACTTATCATCTGAAGAAGCTCGGAGGAATAACACTCCTACGATCTTGAAACTCAGAGAATTTGAGAATGTACTGTCGATAATTTTTCTTCAATAAAACTTCTCCATTTCAACATTATTGTTTCTCGATGTAAAAACTACCTGATGATAGGAAAGAAGCAATTAATAGTGGCCATGTTAGGATAGAAGGAGAACCTCGTCCTAACATGAGCAAGTCGAAGGCCTCGTTCATTTTAAATAAAATGGGGGAGAGGCCCTAACAATGATCCTTATGTGCCCCCACAGTCCGTTAGGTAAAGGAGGAGAACCTTATCCTAATGTGAGTAAAGTCAAAGACCTCGTTTATTTTAGACAAGATGGAGGGAGAGGCCCCGACAATGGCCCTTATGTGCCCCCACAGTCCGTTAAGAAATAGGAGGAGAACCTCGTCCTAACGCGAGCAAAATTGAAGGCCTCGTTCATTTTAGATGAGATGGAGGGAGAGACCCCAACAACAGCCCTTATGTGCCCCCATAATCCATTAGGAATAGGAGAAGAACCTCGTCCTAACGTGAGTAAAGTCGAAGGCCTCATTCATTTTTAGATGAGATGGAAGGAGAGGCCCTGATAATGGTCCTTATGTGCCCCCACGATCCGTTAGGAATAGGAGGAGAACCTCGTCCTAATGCGAGTAAAGTCAAAGACCTCATTTATTTTAGACGGGATGAGAGGAAAGACCCCGATAATGGCCCTATTGTGTCTGACAACAACAGGAGATAAGATCTCCTTCAACCTCGATTGGAGATAGGATCTCCTTCGAGCTTCTACGTCAATAGGAGATAAGATCTTCTTCAACCTCGACTGAAGATAAGATCTCCTCCGAGCTTCAACATCTATGTTAACAGGAGATAAGATCTCCTTCAATCTCAGCTGGAGATAAGATCTCTTTCGAGCCTCAACTTCAACTTCAATAGGAGATAAGATCTCCTTCAACTTCGGCTGAAGATAAGATCTTCCTCGAGTTTCAACGTCTATGACAACAGGAGATAAGATCTCCTTTAACCTCATCTGTAGGTAAGATCTCCTTCGAGCTTCAACATCTACGTCAACAGGAGATAAGATCTCCTTCAACCTCGACTGAAGACAAGATCTCCCCTGAGCCTCAACTTCAACTTCAACAGGAGATAAGATCTTCTTTAACCTCGACTGAAGACAAGATCTCCTCCGAGCTTCAATCTCTACGTCAATAGGAGATAAGATCTCCTTCAACCTCGATTAGAGATAAGATCTCCTCCGAGTTTCAACTTTAACTTCAATCTCGGTTAGAGATAAGATCTTCCTCGAGCTTCTATAACAATAAAAGATAAGATCTTCTTCAACCTCGACTGGAGACAAGATCTCCTCCGAGTTTCAAAATCTACGTCAATAGGAGATAAGATCTTCTTCAACCTCAGCTGAAAATAAGATCTCCTCCGAGCTTTTACAATAATAGGAGATAAGATTTTCTTGGACCTCGGCTGGAGATAAGATCTCCCTCGAGCCTCAACTTCAACTTCAACAGGAGATAAGATCACTTTCAATCTCGGTTGGAGATTAGATCTCCCTCGAGCCTCAACTTCAGTTTCAATAGGAGATAAGATCTCCTTCAACCTCGACTGGAGATAAGATTTCCTCCAAGCTTCAAAATCTACATCAACAGGAGATAAGATCTCCTTCAATCTTGATCGAAGATAAGATCTCTCCCAAGCTTCAATGTCTACATTAATAGGAGATAAGATCTTCTTCAACCTCGATTGGAGATAAGATCTCCCTCGAACTTCTATATCAACAGAAGATAAGATCTCCTTCAAGCTCGAATGGAGATAAGATCTCCCCCGAGCTTCAGCTTCAACTTCAACGTCAACCTCGGTTGGAGATAAGATCTCCTTTAAGCTTCAGCTTCAACTTCAATGTCAACCTCGATTGGAGATAAGATTTCTTCCGAGCTTCAGCTTCAACTTCAACGTCAATCTCGGCTGGAAATAAGATCTCCTCCGAGCTTCAACTTCAACCTCGGCTGGAGATAAGATCTCCTTCAAGCTTCAACTTCAACGTCAACTTTGGTTAGAGATAAAATCTCCCTCCGAGCTTCAACCTCAATGATGTAGAGTCCGAAAAAGGACTTCGGGAGTCATCTTTTTTATAATTCCTTCAAATTTCAAACTTGAGAGTGGGAGAACTATTGTTGAAAATAAATTCCGCTCTCGCTGAAGTCTAGTCCGATGCTTAGTCTAATGCAACTGAAAATCATGGAAGAGCTTCAATCAAAAATTCTTTCTTCAACAGTCGAACCCCATCCGAACTCCTCCAGCGACCAAACCCAATCAAACTCCTCCAACGACCGAACCCCAGCCGAACTCTTCAGCGATCGAGCCCCAGCCAAACTCTTATGGAAGCCGAACTTCTTCCGAATCTCTCCTTCAGTCGAACTCCTATGGGAGCCAAACTTTTTCCAGATTTCTCCTTTAATTAAGTTTCTGTAGGAGCCGAACTCCTTCTAGACTCCTCCTTCAGTCGAATTTTTTCAAGAGCTGAACTCCTTCCGGACTCCTCCATCAGTCAGATTTTTTTGGAAGCTGAACTTCTTCCGGACTTCTCCTTCGGCCGAACTTCTTTCGAACTTCTCCTTCAGTCAAATTTCTCTAGTGGATTGCTCCTGGATGATCTTCTCCAAACGTATTCTCTTCAGGAGTCCGAACTCCTCTAAAATTGATGTATGTCGAAGCTCTTCACCGACCAATGCCTGCTTCCTCCAAACTTCGATTATTGAATCTCAACGAACGATCACTATCAGTCTGATAATACCTCTTTCTCTCCATATCGAATCCCACGTGGCCCCAAGCAGCTCAGTATCGGACAGCTATGGCTGTCGCCATCAGTCTACTACAGGCAGTATCCCCCTCTATGACATACTCCATTAGACCTCGAGCGGCCCGCTACTAGACGTTTGCAGCTATCACTATCAATCCACTACAAGCTCCGTCTATAAAAAAGAACCCTCCAGATATATTTTTTCTAAGCTCTCTTTTCCTTTCCAAAACTCGTGGAACTCTTTCTTAAGCACTCCATTTCTGTTGGCCATAAGAGCTGATTTGATCGTCGGAGGATCCTATCGGAGCCACCACCACGGACTCCAAACAAAACTTTATTCTACAGGTCACCGATGGCGACCTCATCCTCCTCCACTCCAGCTCGATTCGACGTTAACCAGATTCTGCACCAATACATTAGTTTGATATGTGAACATTAAATTACATGTTTCTTGGGACTCACTATATACAAGAATGTATTAGATGAAGTTTTTTTTCATTATATTCATGTTCTTAGTACAGAAGAAGTAATTAAATATATTATGATATTTTATAATAATAATTAAAATTAATATATTAATATGGTTAAAATTTTGAAATAATTTTATATGAAAAAAATAATGCATGTATGGTGATTGAGAAAATAAATTAACCATCATGGATATACATTTTTTTAAAACTAGATAAAATAAAGAAAAACAAGAATAGATATGTAAATCCAGATGAGTCCAATACAAAGCAATTGAGTTCGAATATTTTTCCAGCTTTCAAACAATAATATATAAAAATATTTAAAAAAATTTTAAATTAGAAATAACATCTTTTATCTAAAAAAATGAATGTCTAGAAAAAAAAATAAGGCTGCGAACCCCAAATTTTAAAAATAAAATAATTTATAAATAATTTATAATCTACATTATACACAAAATATATTTTTAAAATTTTAAATTATTTTTAATATATATAATATATTAATAAATTAATAAAATAAAATATTTTTTAAGAAAAAATCGCTTTCATGTATGACATGGGGTTATAAACTAGTTTATACATAATTTTTGAATCCAAAAAATATAATTCACTTATCTTTTTGGATAAAATCTCTAAATTGTTATGAATGATATTAGAGCAAGCCCAACTTATAACCTATGTGGGTTATGTGATACTCCAGTATGAATCTATTTGAGTTGATCATGAGCTAATTATAGTATTTGCGATTAGATTTGAATCCTTAGTCTAATAAAAATGCTAAAACTTAAATAAGAAAAGAGTGTGAGAACTCATGCGGGTATGTCTTTAATTTTATATTAATTATTTATTAAAAAAATTTTAAATATTTATATAGAATTTAGAAATTTAATTTTTTAAAATAAATCCTTCTCGTTTTCCTCTCGCTTCCCTTCCTAGCAACATCATCTCCCTCCTCTCTAGCAATTGATGGTCCATGGTAGCGGCAAACTGATCTCCATCTGAAATTTTAATTTTTAATTTCAAATTTCAGAACTTGAATTATACGGGGGAGATTTGAATTTGGAATTTGGGAGCTTTGTTGGATGACCCTGAAAGGTTGAAACTTTTCCGATCTTTTTCTTTCCATCTTATCTTACTTTTCTCCTTTTATTGTATCTATCATCTTAATAAAGCCTAGGTGAGGCTTTCCCCTCCTTTTCACAAAAAAAAAAACAAAACAACGTAGAGGGAAACATGAGATCCAAAAATAATGTATTCAAATTCGAACTAAAACATATAAATATCTGAGAAGAACTCAGATTAGATGGTGTTTTAATTTTCTATTCGTCAAATTATACAGGATATGCAGGAGGAGAAAGAAATTGGAGACAAACCCGACATTCGACCACGCATTATCCAATCTGAAACCTAAAGGAACCATTTTGATTGAGATCAAATGGCAGCGAACTGCCCATAGATGGAGGCGATCTCGCTATAATCGATGATTGAGGACTCGAGGTCGCGATGCCAGTCCTGGCCGCCGAAGAGGACGCAAGAAGATCGCGATAGGTTGGCTGCCGACGAGAGAGAGGAGGCGAACCGACAACTATAGGCTGCGGACGCGAAGAAAAACTATAATACTATGGATTCTATATTCAGGGTCAAATGAACAGAAACTTTTCCGTCTCCCCTCCATCTATCAGTCTGCGCTCCCGTCTCGACCTGCAAAAGATCGAACCCGAACCCGAACCCGAACCCGAACCCAAGAAAGAGAGCTTAGATGGTCTAATTAAAATAGGCTATGTTTTGGGAGCGATAAGGACGTCAGTTTACTAAACATCAAAGCATAATACTCTGTAAACACCTACCATTCAAATGACAACATCAATTCCCATCATTAATATAGTTTGACGGTTTTTTATCCATAAAATATTAATCGGGTAGAAGTGGGTTTATTTATTTTTTTAAAAAACGGTGTTTGTAATACGAATATACATCCACAAATATAGCCATATGATTCCTTTATTTCTTATTTGACAAAACAATATCTTTAAGAATAATGCTAATCCCGATTCCTGAAAGGTCAAGGACTTCTTGTAGTTAGCTACCAGAAATAAGCTTCACATAGGTGAGGTGCTTGCGAAGAAAAATTAAAACATTAGCAATGATTATGTCTTCTGTAGCTTAAATATAGAATCAATTAATTATTTATTATTTAGATGTACTTTTGCATGCAGTCTATAAACTATTTTTAAGCTACGGTTAGGATTGAAAGGAAGATCGTCTTTATTTTTTGACCTTTAGATAAGTTGGCGGAGGAAGAACATGAAATACTTAGACAACAAAACAGCAACCATACTTATGGCTGGAGATTTGGAGGGAGAGAGAACATGCGGATCTTTCTAAATAAAAAAGGATCGGTGTAGTTTGTTTTATAAAATATCATTCAATTTTTTAAAAGCTGGTTCATTCTTTGTCCACCTAATATCAATGAAGATGTACAAAATCTTTAGAAAAAACTGAAAAGATTGACTTTCTTCTCTAGAATCCGACTCCTTTTCCTTTCTCAATACCTATATTATTTTAAGAATAGCATTCTAACTCTATAGATTTACCTTCATCTTTAGAGGTTCTGCATTAATGAGATCATAGGCTCTTCTCTTTTTTTCATATTTTTTATTAAAATATATGATGAAAAATTTTGTTGCTCTATTAATGATTGTATTTGGCATGCAACTATGTACCATAGCTATAGCTATATTAGCTTAAGTATTTGATGAAAATTAGCTATATCAGTAAGCTATCATGTATAAAATAATATAAAAGAATATAATTTTATTTTATTTATTTTTAATATTATTTTAAATATTTAGTTCAATTAAATATAATAGATGTAATAAAAATTAACTTTGCTAAATTATAAAATAATAAAAATAAAAGTTATATCATATTTTTTAAGTTTGAATTAATAATTAATGAATGTATGGTTGTTCATAGCATGATTTTTATAGATAAGTTTTAAAAATTTTAATTCATAATAAAATAAAGATTTTCTATTATTATGGGATAGAGGTTGTTTATAAAAAATAAAATTTTTAATATATATACATCTTATGTAATTTATAGTGATGAATAAAAATTAAAAATAATATAATATTATCATACTAATTTAAAAATTTGATGGCTAATAAAAAAATTTTTATTTATATTTTATGGTTATATTTAAAAGTAGACGATCGAGAACAATAAAGGAGAGAAAAGAGATGGATACGAAAAAAATAGAAGAGAAAAAAAAAATTTAAATATTAAATAAATAAATATTTTTTTTAAAAAATAAAGAATAAATTTAAAAAATATAAAATATAAAATTAATTTTTGATTTTGAATTTTTGAACGAGAATGCTAGCTTATGAATCATAAGTTATCTTTATTAAATACTAAAATAATTTAAATAAATTAAAATTATTCCAAAAATTATATGCCAAACATAATCTATATATTATTTTATCTATTATTTTAATTTTATATAATTTTATTTTATATATTTATTATTAATAAATCTAAAAAAAACTACCGTTCCCTCCATTCCACTCAAAAAGAAAAGGAGTAATGCTAATCCCTCCCGCCACCTTCACGGGACATGTGCAACTCATGATATTCGAGGCTGCCAGAGACAAAATTGGTATGGAAAGCTCAAAGGATTTGACTCGCCATGTTAAGAAAACTACACGCCTGCTTGCTCTCTTGTCGCCATCTTTATCTCTTACATGGCAGGCGTATCGGACCCGCTAGATATCCAATCCAATAATTTTATCTAATATAATTAAAATTTAAAATAGATATAAATTTTAGACAAACTATCTAAAAAGAATCTAATGGAATATGGATGATAATACTACATCCTAAACCTTATTTGATATAATTTTATTTTAATTTTTTGAAATTATAATTATTTTAAAATATTTAATGATGGACTCTATATCCATTGCAATCCGATCCAACCATCCTATCAATCCCATCCAATCCGTATTATCTTTTTTCTTTTGTAAAGCGTATTATCTACTTTTTTTCAATTCAATCCCATCCAAAATAAGTATAGAATAAATATATATATAATATTTTTGATTATAAGACGGATGTGGGTATTGGCGGACTTATATTGCATCCATTATCATCCTTCTCTCTTACCCCAAAACTAAATTAAAACCAATTAGATTAAAATTATTAATTTAATTAAACCAATAATGGTCCTTAATTAATCTTTAACAAATTAAACTCGCTACTATTCTTCCCCCTCTCTCAACCTTCTCTTTGGCATTTTGCGCTCCACCACATCCTCCATTTCCGCTCCACTTCTTTTCTCTTTCTTGGCATCGAATTCCGGCGATGGCGGCGGCGGCGGCGGCGGCGGCGACGACGAGGGAGGAGTACGTGTACATGGCGAAGTTGGCGGAGCAGGCGGAGCGGTACGAGGAGATGGTGGAGTTCATGGAGAAGGTCACGGCGACATTGCCGGACGGTACGGAGCTCACGGTGGAGGAGCGCAACCTCCTCTCCGTTGCCTACAAGAACGTCATCGGCGCCCGCCGGGCCTCGTGGCGGATTGTCTCGTCCATCGAGCAGAAGGAGGAGAGTCGCGGCAACCAGGACCACGTCGCCGCCATCCACGACTACCGCGGCCGGATCGAGGCTGAGCTCACCAACATCTGCAACGGAATCCTCAAGCTTTTGGATTCTCGCCTCATCCCCTCCGCCGCCGCCGCCGACTCCAAGGTCTTCTACCTCAAGATGAGAGGCGACTACCACCGCTACCTCGCCGAGTTCAAGATCGGATCTGACCGCAAGGACGCTGCCGAAAATACCCTCAACGCCTACAAGGCCGCCCAGGTCCCAATCCCATTCCGATCCGATCCGGTCGTGCTAGGGTTAGGGATTTCAGATCGGATCGAGAAATTTTGGTTATTTTCTGGAATTGATGCTGGGTTTGATTAGGGTTTGGGATGTTACTTGATGTTGGATGTGCAGGATATAGCGTTGGCGGAGTTGGCACCCACGCATCCAATCCGGCTGGGGCTGGCGCTCAACTTCTCGGTGTTCTACTACGAGATCTTGAATTCTCCTGACAGGGCTTGTTCTCTTGCCAAGCAGGTGAGCAGATCGGATCTTGCGCTTGTTTCTGCTCTTTGTTGAATGGATTATTATATTTGCTCTTGGTGTTTTGATTCGGATTTGTAGAAATGAATTATATGTAAGGATTCTTTGTTTTGGTCTTGTAATTTAGTTAGTTGTTCGTTTGATTGGAATTGGGAACGGTCTCTTTCTTAGGTTGTCTCGAATTCACTTTAAGCTTTTGAGTTATTATGAATAGCTTCATTTTTCTTGGATAAATTATAATTTCTCCAATCTAACTAAGATTTATCAACAGGACAACTGATATTTAGGAAAATATGAAATAACTTGAATAGAGAAAGTTAGGGGATAAAGACTTAAAGAATGGTGTGATCTCAGAATGATCTGTATGACATCTCTGTATTTCTAGGTCATTTACTATTGCATGATATTCTAGATTATTTTATGAAATCTGCTATGTAAACGATATACAGAACATAGATGCCTCCTCTTATGGATGTTTATGGATATATTAACGTGTGATGCCCAAAATTTTCCAATGTATTCAGGAATTATCAGCCACGTGGTTTTCAGGATATAATGTGAATTATATAGAAAAAGACTGAGGCCTAACTCTATTACCAAAAGAAATTCTGTGCTGATAGCATGTCACATGGCTCAAGGGCATTGATGCCATCCATGGTGGTTTTGTGATATGAAGAACCAATTCCTTTGTTTCATGTGACACGCCAGTGGTGCATCCATTTTTGCTCTTTGGTAATAGGGTTGACCCTCTGGCATTACTTGAGATAATATTGAAGTGGGGATATCTGGTAGAAGGTTGTGTAAGTAGTATGCTTGTTTCAGTTCACCTTCTTTAGCATGAGGTCATTCTGAAATTTTTATCATTGAAGGTTATTTGAGTGGGCTATTGCAGTGCATAGACAGTATGACCTGGCTACTAGATTTTTATGAGAAAATCAGCTGGTGGAGATGGTCATCATCATTTTCTAGTTGGGGTTCAAATATCGAACCTTGTTGTTTAGGATGCTGTGATCATTTTTCCAATATGTTTCATAAATATCCTAATTGCAGCAGATTATTTGTAGTCTTTCCAAAAATTTATTGCTTTTGTTCCTTCTTTTGTTTTTTTCCAATATCTTAACTAAGAGTGCAGGAACTAAGTACTTTTGTGCTCTCTTGCTCTAGTTCCTGGATGTCCAGATAAAACTTTATCTGGGTGTCCCATAGTGGACATACAGTCTTGTTTCATACCGTGCCTATGCCATAGGATTGTTGTTTTTTGATTTTCAGTTATTACACAGTGATGAAGGTTCCGTTCATTCATTTTCTCTGTTTTCTGTCAGAGCTTATCAAATTGTTTGGTGTATCTGTGTCTCAGTTTTCGTTGAGTTACAGTATGCACCTCCATCAAATTAGGTCACTGACCCATTAAATGTCTTTACCGTGAGGATGCCGCGATGCAACAATTCCTATATGATTGTTTATGTGTTATTTTTTTTTTTAAAAAGTTATTGATTCTCTACAATTTATGCAATTTGATATCCATTTTGGATATTCAAATATCAAATGCCATCTTCCTAGCTATGATTGCGTCCTTTGCCTCTTGTTATTCTTCTGTAGAATTCATTTAGCCGTACAATTTGACAGATCATCTTCTGTTGTGTGATCGAAGTGTGATGTAGGGTTTCTGTTTTTATCTTTGGCCCATGTATCTACTTTGAGTTCTAAAGGACCTTGCAAGGCTATCGGTTCTTAAGCCATTTTAATCTTGTAATTCTGCAGATAATTTTAGGTTAATGTCTTGCTCTATGCTTTATCTGTTATAAGGCTCAGATAGAGAGGACGTCTCCGATAATGGGGTTTCCATCATTTGTACTTCATCTGACTCATTCTTGAGAAAAAATAAACCTAAACCATTTAGAGGGGGATTATGGTATATCTTGATTGCTTTGTATCGTGTAAAACTTACTGAAATTACACTCATTTTTATTTTTAGGCTTTTGATGAAGCAATTGCTGAGCTGGATACTCTTGGAGAGGAATCTTACAAGGATAGCACGCTGATCATGCAGCTTCTTCGTGACAACCTTACCTTGTGGACTTCAGATATGCAGGTCTTGCGCACACTCTGATGAACATCGTCAATATTGTACCTGTCATATTTTAACTTTATCTCCATCTGCAATTCAGTTAAATGATATTATATATTATCTACAGGATGATGGGGCAGATGAGATCAAAGAGACAACCAAACGTGAGGATGAGCAGAGTAGCTAGGAAAAAATTTCGTTTGCTGCTTCTCTTCGTGATTCTTAGGTGTTTCAGCTTGCAGATTGACCACCATCTTCATTACCAAGTCTGTTTTCTTTTGCCTGGCTTGTGTTTTAGAAAATCCTCCGTCTTTCATGTCTCTTCTGTTGTTGTTGTTTGCATTTGACCATGCTGAAAAAATTGCTATTTAATGTTTGGCCTTGGAAGTTCCTCTCGTTTATGAGATACAATGGCTGTATCGCTTATATGATATGGGGAGCCTAAAAAAATTGCTAAGTTATGTTTGTCCTTCTACAATTTTGTTAATAGTACTCTGGTGAATTTTCGTGATAATTATTAACTTTTAGGATGTCAGTTGCCCAAAAGACCGGATGTATCATTTCATCCAATCAGTTTGAGTTTTATCCATGTTTATTAGATACGATTCAAGTTATACATGCAGCTTGATTAAATGTAACTATTTCGAATTCATGACGTGGATAACCATGTTGATATGACTAGGTTAAGTGGCAAATCATGGTGGCTGGCAAATGAGGCATTTCTTAGAGCACGGATGTTCTATCTCACATTCTCATGTATATGGTAAGAAGGCTACGCGGTTCTCATGAGGAAGGCCAGCAGCAAATTTTTGGTCTCTAGCGACCTGGTTAGGGTCAGTTGGCTAGAATAGTCTTCTACTTTGAGCAGTGTAGTTTACGTTGGAAGAACGCGATTGATCTCCTGGAGAGACAGCATATAATTGAAGCTTATCTTATTAGAAAAAACTTTCCAACTTTCAAGAAGTAAAGAAATTTACATGATAACGAAAACTTATTTAGGGATTTTATTCGACCATTGCAATATTTTTTTTCCTTAATACTATTTCTAACATAGTTTTTTGCATCTTTGCATCAGATATGACATGTATTAGTAAGGTATCTTCAAAAATATCAATTTAAACTTCTGTTTACAATTTTTCTTCAATAATTCTATTTCAATTAATATGGTAGGTTTAGGAAGAATTTATAGAACAACAATAGAAGATACAAAATTGTATACTCTATATTGGTTAATAAAATGGCTTGGAGAAATAACTTGAGCATGGTAAAAAGTACGAATGTTACAAAAGATGTGTTAAATTTCCAAATGATATATTGAGAAATAATTTATCGGAATTGCAAATGTTGTACAAATGAAGAATAAGTGATGGAGAAAATTGATAGGCATGCATAGAAAAATCTATATAAGAAGATTCCTAAGTTACATCAATAAGATAATATCGAAGGTGGTCCTAAAGGATACCGAAAAAGAGAAAAAGTCTATGATAATATACATAAAATCTGCATGAAGAAAAAAGGGAAATGCTTGAAATATTACCGGAGTTGGTCCTGAATATAAATGTTTGGTGAATGAGGGTTGATACACAATCCTCGAATAGATGATAAAGATGGTAACAATTATCATTAATAACGATTCGGTACTTCACAATTCTGTAATGCTTTTTGAACTTGAGCTCTCCCAAATAATGAGAACTTGGGAGCCTAATTTCCCTTTTCTTTCAAGATAGATTATTATGTTAGGCCCATTTAAACTTTTGCAGATATTATAGTTTTTTTTAGGCATTCACTTCACCCTGAAGAAAGGCTAGGCTGAGGCTAGATTCAAACTCAAGTCTTTAGTATCATCGCATTTTCTCTATATTTAACTTGCATGGCCAAGGAGAAGCAACCAATCTGATAAATGAAGCTTGTGTGGGCCATATTTTCCTCAATCTGGTAATGAATGTGGCAGCTTACTTTGCTGATAAATTCTCTTAATAGTTGTATCAGCTACCTGAGTTCAAATCCCATCTTTATTAAGGTTTAAGGGGTTATGGATATTTTAGAAACGATTTCTTCTGTCGCATAATCAATATATCTTTCTATGCAAATTATTAAAAAAATGTATATGGATTGCCTTTCCAGCTCTTGTGATGTAACGGCACGACTCTGCGAGACCAGTTGGTGGCATCTGATAGCTCTCAAGCGCAAACGACAAGCCATAGCAGTGATGCATTTGCTTGTGATCATTCAAGATAAATCTGCATTGGATTGTGAGTCACTCAAGGTAGATCGCATCCAAGTCGAGGGGGCCGCGGTGAAGCTGATCCACAAGGTTATGCACTAGATTCTTTCAAAATCTGAGAGGATAAGATCAAGAACAGTGCCATGGAGCAACTCGTGTCGGCCATAATTATTTTCTTTAAAAAAATCAACAGTAATAATCCTTTACATCCAAATATGGCCCGTCGAAGTGCAGTCCAGCCCACACTCTGTAATTTGAAATGGGCAATACTTTCAACACCGCGCGCGGTGCGGCGTGGTGCGCACCACGCGCGGAATCTATGTAAGCCCGGAAGTTAAAAAAAATATTTTTTTTTGAAAACTACGCGCCGGTCCCACGTGAGCGTCGATCACCGCGCGCGGTGCGCGCCATGCCGCACCGCACGCGCGGTGTGGAAAGTATTTCCCATTTAAAATTCGTAGGCGAGCGGTGGAAGGTCACATCTGATCCGATGTCGGAAATGCAAATGTGGGGTCAAGAAACATTTTGGGTTTGTAACAGTGTGACGTAAGGATCGGATTCTCTCTATATTTTACTGACATAGCGTACGTCTTACTTCAATTCTTATTGGTGTCGGTGGAATATGTGCGGCCCCACCAAGGTTACTTCCCCCCGGTCCTCGCGGTGAGCAAAAAGCACTTTTTGACCACTTTTGGTAAAGCCCGCCACATGTTTCAGTAAAAATAAAATAAATATAAAAGAGAAGCGGGAAAAAAAAATAATAATAAAAAAAAAAAAAAACTTTAAAAGAGGAAAGGCCGAGAGCCCATCAATCTAAGAAAATAAAAAATAAAAAATCCTAAGATAAAAAAAAATCCAATCTAACCAGCAGCACCAAGAAAACCTTTTTGGGTCAGCTTCCTTCACCTCACCATGATGTTTGTGTGTTGGATAAAAAAGTTCATATATTGATTATATTTTTATTAAAATTATATATATGTGATACATGCGAAAAGTGCTATGAGAGGTATTTAGTTTGAAATCAATATTAAAATTAAAATAGATTGAAATGAGAATCAAAATAGCTAGATTTTTTAAAATATTTGATTTCTAATTGAAATCAAAATCAGAATAGAGACTCGGATCCTTAAAGAAGAATGGGTACTGAATTTTAGCCAACCATATATGAAGATAATTATCAGCTTAAAAATTAGCCAATCCAATCCAAACCCATCCTTTATAAAAATTAGAATCATATCTCTATCCTACGTGAGGGCAATGAAATAACTGATGACCTACCAAATCTCAGTTTCTTTGGTGATTCTCATTCAAATATGAGGATCTCTTAACCTTGATTATGGTTCCATACTACTAGCTAATCATTTGGGAGTTTCTTTTATTAGATCTCCTGCTCTACTTATGAAGGCTTGGAGGGAGGGAGGGAGGGAGGAAGAGAGAGAGAGAGAGAGAGAGAGAGAGAGAGAGAGAGCTAAGGGAATTATAGCTATATAAGTAATTTATTTAATCTAGTTGGATAGATCTTGAATACTTATATAAAGTATAAAAATCTAAATAACATCTTCCAGCTAGTTTCTTTAGGTAATCTTTTAAATGGTTACAAAAATATTATTGAAGATGTAAAATGGTATTCTCACAAGATTTACGAGGAATTGTTTGATTGAGAGTATAATACAATGGCAGACCTATTGTTGAGCCTTTCTTAGAGTGGTTTTTACTGTGTTACCCTCTATTTGATATAAAGGATGGATTAGATAAAAAATGATAAAGGAGGAAGGATGGATAGGTCTTTCATCTAACCTCTCATATATTTGATGAAACATGAAATAATGGATGAGAATGATTTTCTATCCTATTTGGTAGTGGAAGAATGAAAGGAATGATCATGGATGACATGTATATGATATTATAACTAAAATATCCTTTGATAAAAAAATATTATAACCAACATATACACTTATTTATATTAAAGAACTAGAATAATATATAAATTTATAATCTTTATCATTTATAATTATATAAAAATTTTATAAATATTTAATTTAAATTTAATTTAATTTAATAAATGATTTTATAAATAAATTATATAAAATTAATATATTTATATATCAATTATATTAATTATATAAATAATTAATTTATAATTTAATTTAAATATTTAATTAATTTAATATAATAATTAATTAAAAATTATTTATTAAAATTAAAATAATTGGTAATAAAATTTAATAGTACATATAGAATTAATAATATAGATAAAATAAAAATATATATAATAAAATAAATAAAAAAATATTATAGTTTTATAAAAAAATTAATAAAAGATAATGTTGTCAATACAGAAATTCATCTTTCATATGTCCCATTGCATCCTCATAAATTAGAAAGATGCAAATTAGTAGGCTAGAATGGATAGATAATCCCTCCTTTTCATCCATCTTCTCTAAATTTTTTGAACTAAATGATAGATGTTATCCATCCTTCTAACTCCATCCATCCTTCCTCTCATGATATCAACCAAATATAGGGTTACAAACTATTTTAGAAAGCTAAATAATAGATGAAATTGCAGAGAATATATATAGTATTTCTAGTTGAATCCAATCGATCTTACTTAAAGCTCCAACTTGAACACGGTGATATCGACAGCATTCAATTTAGCGTCAAAATAATAAGATAGGCTCAATCAAATAATTTAGCGGATTTCAATTCAAAATGTAATCGTATCATGATTCCTCTAACAAATTTTCCTAAACAACCTAAACTGTCTCTATCTATAAAAGAAGTCACAGGAGAATCTCCAAAGATACACCATCATCTTCTCTCTACTTTTTCTTATTTGTTGCTTGACTTGAGCATTAAAGGGTCCCCACCAGAGCTTTCTTCGGCTAAAACTTTCTTTATAGGTCATCTCTCTGGGAGTGATGTGCCACTGCTCCAGCAATTCTAACTGATGGGTAGATCTCAGCGTCAACACATTGCATCCTCATAAATTAGAAGGATACAAATTAGGCGGTTAAAATAGATAGATAATCCCTAGCTCCTTTTCATCCATCTTCTCTAAATTTTTCAAATCAAATGGTTGATGAAAGTTATCCATCCTTCCAACTTCATCCATCTTTTCTTTTATGATCCCAACCACACAGGGTTAAAAACTGTTTTAGAAGCTGAATAATAGATGGAATTGCCGGAGAGCATGGGACCATAGATAAAAAAGGAAAGTTCCTGCACATGCAATAGAGGGGTTGCCGAACATCAGCGAGTAAAAAATTCTTAATTAGCTCAGAAAATTTGAGGAAATGCAGATTGCATCTGATCTGTGAATGCTAAGGCGGCAGAGTATAGAAGAAATCAAGGGGAATATGGGACTGTAGATCAGACTAACAACTGATTTAAATGCTGAATAATAGACGGGGAAGAGAATTTGAGGAAATCGCGGTCAGCAATTCCTTTAGGTGTGTGTTTTGTTTGGTTCAGTGAAGAGACCCCATATCTATTCCTCGAGCGTGGTTTCATCCATAGTTTATGGAAGGCTTTGCTGATAGAGTCAATATCGTAATCCTTCCGAGGTCAGTTGGAGATGGGGAGTTTTTGGAGTTTATGAAACGTTAGACCTAAACAGCGCATGCATGGATGTCATCGTCTCAGTGCTTTAATTGTTGATGTATTTCGCTGGGGGGGGGATGTAAGAATTTTTTTCAAAAATCAAGTGCAAAAAGCTACTGATGTCATGAGAGATGTTCTGTTCTTAGTTTTTTAACTGGACAATAGTGAGAAAAATCTTCTTCTAAAACCTGTCTGATCATCAGGAAAAAAAAAAAAAAAATCTGTCTTGATCTTTTTATATCTTATACGTAACTCTTGATCCTCGGATATCCCACACTAACAGTTCTTGCTATTTCCTTTCTAATAAATTTGGATCGGGCATTCGCCCAATTCATTCACTGAAAAGAAAAGAAGAAGAATATTATTCTTCAATGGTTCCAGATCACAGAACCATTATTTGTTACAGGTTACTGCGCAACAAACGGACACATGATAATGACAAAGAACAAGTATATGGAAACGATGAGCTCATCACAAACGAATACATGGCAAATAAGTCGAAGAAGAAGAGACAAGACAAAGAAACAAGGAGGAGGTCACGCATGGTGCCCTAACGTGAGGGCATTAATGTGCATGGAGGACTCGGCTCTGCTCCATTTAAAGCCCACAGAAATCCCCGGGATGGGGCTGGCCCTTGTAACCAGCCTCAACGCAGCCATCGTTGCAGGCAGGAGCACATTCCTCCTTGGTGGTTTTTGGGACCTTGATACACTTATTCCTCATGCAGTCGCAGAAGCAGTCGAAGTCATCTTGGGCCACCGCCGCGGGGACCGTCGAGGCCACGAGCACCATCGCGGCGAGCGTGAGAGCCAGGATAGCCTTGTTGAGAGACATGGCTGTGTGTCTTCCTTTGGTTTTTGCACTGATTTTTGGGGAGTTAATGAAGCGAGCGAGTGTGGTACGCGATCACAAGGGGAGGAGGGAGGGGGGGGGGATTTATGGTGGTGTTTGTGAGGGATGGTGTTGTTCCGTGAGGGAATGGATGGGAGTTGAAAGCGGGTGGGTTGTTTTTGTTCTGGCCATGATGGGCGAAGGGGAGAGAGGTTGAAACGGTCACGAAGGTTTTGGTCGGTTTTTCCGTTCTTTTTGCATGGGTGAGATGAGATTATATGCTGCAGCATCCGCGCGAGGCCGTCCATGGCACGATGGACGGTATATATTATATACCATACCATACAATGTATAGCAGGGATCCGCTCAGGATTGAAAAACATAAATTAGAACGAATAAAGCACGGGTTCTCTGCTATATACCGCATGCATGGTACGGTGCATAATACATCATTCACTGCACGATGGATGGTCGCACGTGATCACGTACAATAGACGTGCATCAGCACACAGCCATCTATCATGTGATGGATGAGGCGTGCTATGCACTGTATGGTGTGGTGCATGGTAGAGAATCCAAGCGGAAATGAATAATACGCAATCCGGTAATAACATCTCGCTCTTCTCTTGAGATGGATTGCTGTATGCATGGCTAGCATGACAGTCTCAAACGTCCATCTAATTATAGGGATTCCATGCCAAAATAGATAATAAAAATAGTTTTAACATCCTATATTTGCTGAAAAAAATTAGATTGCAATATAATTCGTCTGCAGTTTAGACATAAGCAGATGAATTTGGTGTATTTGAACATTGAATCTTGTTTACCTCCCTGTCATCCACTATTTCTTTTATTGTGGTTATAGTATATCGGAACCTAGATCAATTTTTTTGTTTATTGTCCAGCAAAAGATTCACCATGGTTAGAATGGACATGTCCAGGGCTTGTGCTCGTCACATTTTCCTTATTTCAAATACATTCAACATTTTCAAAGGAAAAGGTAACACCTAATTAATTAATAAGAGTATATAGATATAATTAGTATTTTAAGTTAGAGTCAACGTGCATGATGAAACCTCCAAAACCGGAGCCAAGAAAGATAGGTTCGGGTCTGGCTTGAAATTAATCGGAGACCATGAATATTGAGATCAAATCACTGCGAGGACCTTTCCCACTAACACTGCTTTAGCTTTTGAGAGTCTGTTTCAAGTTTATGATAGCCAGGGTAAAAGGTACAAAGGTTTGGATAGAAGAGAATTTAATGAGTATTGTTAGTTATCTCAAAGATGGAGGTCGATGTCATAGTTTATGCCTCATTGGTATTTGCTTCAAACGGGCCTCGTTACATTAGCTTCTCCATAACGCATACATTAGATTGGCCATCCAGCTTATTAATGGTTGGCCTAACAAGCTACTCACTAAGTAGGCTAGTCACTTGGGGTTTTTTCACACCAGCCAAACAAGAAGAACAAATTAATAAAGACCTCTAGTATAAGGGGAGGGCTGAGGGTAAAAGTTTGGTAGGACTGGTCTTCCATCCAAGGATGATCTTGACCATTCCAACTTGTTGATCTAGGAGGCTACCAATCGGATCTGGTGAGAGCTTTCGGAGCGAGAGAGATTAGGAAGTCACTCTGACCGAACAACTCATAATATATGCTAGCTGGCAATGATCCTTTTGTTGTGACCTGATCCAAATGTAGATAAGAGCATCCTAAAAAAATTCCTTTCAACTTCAGATTTTTTATCTGAAGTATTAGATTTTGATAGCACCAATTCTCCTATCTGGCCCTAATTAAGCCATATATCAGACCCTTGAAGTTGGCAAGGTGATTTTTTCTAGTGATGATATCTGTGACAAGAATGAGGGTGAGCCGTTGCATTTCTGTCTTCAACCTCTGTTTCACCTTGATTCTTTTTCTTTTGTATTCCAAGCCTTTTGTTCTGCTCTATTTTGCTTTTGTAAAACTATGAATAAAGACTGGTGGTAGTCCTAGACTACTTCCATTTTCCATCAAAACAAGATATCTATGACTAGAATGAACAGAAAAAGGAGAAATTGGATATCCATGCAAAAGGCCATTCTTAGAAACTTGAGTATTTCGGTCGTCTATCCAAAGTGATAAAATTCAGAAATTGCACTAAATTTGGACAAAAACTATTTCAAAATGGATTTTGCATAGCGCACCTTCATTCTTTCTTTTACAGCAATAAGATACAATTTCACATGTAGAAAAAAAGTAACACTACTATATTACGACAGCGGTTTGTAACCGCTATCGTAGTCTAAAAAATTACTGTCATAGGCTATGACAGCGGTTAGCTAACCACTGTCACTGCAGTCGTCACCATAGGTCTATGACAGCAATTATTGCAGCAGTTATGAGAACCGCTGCCATACACAGCCTATGATAGCGGTTACGGAACCGCCATCATATCTCGACTTATGGCAACGATTACAGAATCACTGTCATAGATCTAATGCAGCGGTTCCATAACCGCTATCATAGATCAATGGCAGCGGTTAGCATGTAACTTGCTGCCTCGCTTAGCACGCCTACGGCAGCGGTTTTGCAATCATTACCATAGCTTTTGAATAATAAAAAATATAAAATTTTTAATTTTTTATATATTTTATCTAATAAATACAGAGATATATAACATAATAAAAAATATAAAAAAATATTATAAATATCAGAATGTTTCTAAAATGCTCAAATTTTATTATCGAATAAAATTTATTATAATATTTTTCTTTAAAAAAATACATCAAAAGTTTTCTAAATCTACATCGTCATCGTCACCGAGAGATGGAGCATGAGCTGAAGTTGGAGCTGGAGGAGTTTATTGGAAAATATGTCATAAAGTCAATCATCTAAGTGGTAAATGATTGAAATTAGTATATAAATTATCTAATAATAATAGTTATTTACCTGATTCATCATAAAAGTTCTATCTTTCTTAAATGAACTTTTAGATTATGATGAAGTTCTTAGAACTACAATCAGTCGATAAAAGAGGATTTATCGGATGGTTCTTAAATTATTCACGATCAAATGATAAGTTATTAATAAGGACGATAACTTATCCAATATAGGTCGTTGTATGCCATATGCATTGATTGTCCTCATAATCAAGTAGTGTGAAGATACTGGCATGGCATTCAGATGAGATGTAGGAGTACATTTACACTGAACGAGACCAATGTAGCACTCTACTATCAAGAGTAGCTAGCTAAGACCAATGGATATAAGTGTCCTTCCGACTTGGATCACCATGGTGACTTGTAAGCAACTCACTGTACTTTGGTACTAGACCGCCTGTATTTCTAATATAAGTTCGAAATATTTTTGGATACAGTCAAGTACTTATGAAGTCGGTGTATGAGTCAAGATGGAAATGACCACTCCTGATTAGCTTCAGAAAGAAAATGACTCATTGTGTTTCAATTTAGCAAAACCTAGGCTTGGATGAACCTCGTGAGGAGTCACGAGATTTGCAAAATTTTGAGATACAATAGAGATGACTTGTATGAGTGTTGACAACATACTCGAAGTCAACTTGAGCATTATTGATCAAAGGAATGAATTATACGGTAATCATGGGTCAGGATTCTAAGAATGTTGCTTTGCATATATTCGACCTATCTGAACGTCGAGAACCATAGCTAGATGGTTATTTCGACTAGTACAGAAATTAGTTTCTATGCTATCGATTTAGGTTCGAACCTATAGGATCACACACATAAGAGATTATAACCTAATCAGATGGTTAATCGATGATTAAGAATCATTCTTAGGTCAAACTATCAATACGATTGATGTTTGACCTAATACAAGTATTGTAGGAGGATCGATTAGTAATTAGATTGCTAATTAGCTCAATTTGATTGAGCGATTGGGCTGAGATCAAGTCTAATTGAATTAAATTCAATTAGAATTAGTTTGACTTAATTAGATTAAGTTTAATTGATTTATTGGATAAGTCAATTATAAGAAAAAAATAATTTTTAGTTGGACTAAAATTTGAGTGCACATAATTCTTGATTTAGTTAGGATTTAAATCAAAATTAAATATAATTTATTTTAATTTAATTAAGCTCCTAGTTGAACTAGAATCACTACTAATTAGGTTGTATTTAATTTGATTTGAATTAGGTTCAAAATAGTTTTGATCTTGTCAAACAAGAAGAGTCCAAGTTGGATTGGGACTCTCACTCCTTCCTTGAGCCAATAAAAGTCAATGCTCATATTTTATTTTTAGATCTTTATATGATATTCTCCACACCAATAAGAGCTTCTCCATGCACCAAATATCTGAAAAGATTAATTAAAATTTAATTTGATCAAATTTGGTAAGTGGTTTGGTTTTGTTTCTTTTTAAAAGAGTCCCAATTCTCCAAAACACCTCCTTTCCTTATGAAATTTTTTCTCTTCACCTCTTTTTCTTTTGTGCACTTATTTTCTTTAATTTTGCACATGGTTTTCTAATCTTCACACCCAAAAAATAAGGGGGAGGCATTCAAGAGTTGGATGCCTCCTAAAACTCCTCCTTGGTCTCCTATTAAAATAAGATTTTGACCTAGTCTTTCATACATAAAAGAAAGGACGTCTCCTATCAGGTTTAGGATGTGTAAAACCTGAAAAAATTATAAAAAAATAGAAGAAAAGTAGGAGAAGCCATGGGAGACTTTGGACACCAAGTTTCATAAATTAGGAGAGATATCATTAAGCCATCAATTGTTGATGTCTTGAAGAGAGAAAGATAAGAGAAAAATTATTTTCTCTTAAAGATTTATTTCTAATCCTCCTTTGTTTATTCTTTATGATTTTTATATAATAAAAATTTGAGAGAGAGAGAGAGAGAAAGAGGGTGTGGGGATCTGTACTCCAAGATGTTGGGATATAGTTATTTTTTTGGACATGATCTGATCATGTTCTGATGAGAGAAGAAAAAGAGAAGAAGGTTTTCTCTTAGGATTTCTTTGAGAACCCTTCTTCTCTATATTTTTGTGAGATTTTTCTATGAAAAAATCAGAGAGTGTGAGATTTGGAAACATGAAAAAAGTCTAGAAAAGAAGGTCTTTCCTTATCCTAGCATAAGGATATTTTTAGGACATTAATCGTCGATATCCTGAAAGAGAAGATTTATCTTCTCTTAGGATCCTTTTCTAATATATTTAATTTTTGATTTTTAAAAAATCCAAAGGTTGGATTTCTCTCCTAATCTTTCTCTTATTCTTCATCTCTTGGAATGTCCAAGAGATACGAAGAATAAATTTTAGATTAACTATCCAAAGAGATCCATGAGAAGCTAGCACTTCGAGCGGATCTTCGTTTGAGGAACCTTCAATTTTGTTGCAACCTCGTATGGATCACCTATAGAGGCCGAACGCATGTGTGGCTTCAAAAATAACAACAAAAATCAACCATAAAGTTTTCGACCTGCGCAAAGATAAGAGATCAGATATCTTCTTTTACCTAGATGTGATCTAGATTTTAGATCTAGTTTCATTTTAGATCTAGGATATTGATTTGATCAATACCAAATCTTTTATTTTCTAATTCAGAATGCATTATGACATGTTATAGATCCTAGATGTAGGATTTAGTAATTAGATTACATATATTTATAGATTAAATGGTTTAATCTGCATGTTCCACTGCTTATATTTTAAAAAAAATTTAAAATTTATGCATGAAATCCTTCATATTTTTCAACAATAGTATCAGAGCATCTAGGTTCGTTTATAATATGATCATATTTGTATAAGATTGTCCGACTGTAAGATTTATTCCTTATAGTGGAGAGATTGTCCTAGTATGTGCTGATTTATTCTTGAATCATGAATAAGTTAAATATGATCTAAATAATTTTATGATTTATTTTTTAATTTTAAATCTAAAATTAAATAGATGTTAGATCTATTTTAGATTATTTAGATTAAATCTAAATAATATTGGGTTGTACATACTGATTATAAGATTGTCCTGCTGTAAGATTTCTCTTATAGTGGAGAAGTTGTCCTAGTACGTGCTGATCTGAATAACCTAAATCATAAATATATTAAATAAGATTTGAAATAGTTTATGATTTATTTTTAAATTTTAAATTTAATTTTAAATAATTTATGATTTGATCCATATGATGTGTTTTATGTTTAGATCTAGATCCTTTTATTGCATATGTTTATATATAATTTTATTTTGAATCTAGAATGTATGTGATATATTTATTTTATAGAATTTAAATTAAAAACTTACTTTCTACAAAATTCTAGATTCAAAATCTTAGGATATGATTGAAATATTAAAATAAATCAGATCTAAAATCATATATTGAATATGATTTAATGTAAATTATTTATTAATTCAAAAATATTTCAAATGATTAAGTCAAAAATTAGTTCTGAGGTTTCATAAACCTAAACTCATAAGCTTTGTACTTAATTAAGAATTAAATGATTGTTTAGGATCTAAGTTTGTGATTTAAAGATCCTAAGATAATTTCATAAAACATGGATTAAAGAAAAATGGGTTAGCTTTATTAGATCCTTAATTGGATTAAACCTAGGATTAGATTAAATATAAACTTAGTTAAAAAAATTGATCAAATCTAATTAATAATTAATTAGGATTAGATTATTTCTATAGATCACTTTAATAGTTGTAGTTGATCAAAGTCCATACATCTAACAAATGGATACTGATCATGGCTCAGTGGTCGAGTCCGAGTCTTTAGGTAGATTAAATCAAAACTGATAAATTGATTGGTGTTTAAGATAAATCTGACATCCTAGATCGGGAATTTTTAATTGACAGACTGCTTATCTGGCCATTTTTTATGGTGTCTAAGGCAAGCCTTGGTAGACCTTCCCATCGATCTCACTTATCTAACCAATATAGTTAATCAGGTTGATTAGGTTGCTCATTGACTCGTGCTAACTCATATCATATAGAAAATCAGTGAGATTGATCTAGATGCCCATGGATCGATATTGATCCTAGTCCTTATCCAAGACTTGA
Organism: Cocos nucifera; assembly: GCA_006176705.1. NCBI lineage: Eukaryota > Viridiplantae > Streptophyta > Magnoliopsida > Arecales > Arecaceae > Cocos > Cocos nucifera. The sequence goes on from QRFJ01001689.1 coordinate 268,974, forward strand.
GAAGTCAGTAGGAGGACTTAACTTGGTGAAGTTAGTGAGAGCAAATTGGTCAATATCCTTTCTATCCTTAAATTATAAATAATTTTAAATTTTCTAAAATTATTAGATCATTAAAATGATAAAGTTATGGAGATAACTAAGTCATAGCCTCCTATTAAGGTATTTGATAATAAGTCCATTAACTCAATGATCATTGGAGGCCCATAGGCTTAGTGCTTGTTGACTAATGAAATTATCATTCATCATATGATAACTTGAATGTGTCTCTCTAATGGTGGTTAGGTTGATCAACCATAGTTGGGCTTAATCATTCATTTGTTAGATGCACCAAGTATAGTCATGTTAATGGTTGGACCTAATCGAATCCTTACAGTGGAGGCCCTAGCTTACTGATTAGATTTTTGAGATAAAATTAAATTACTATAAAAGTTGTTTGGGAAAATAATTGATTATGAACCTATCCTTAGATGTATATGGGTTGACCAACCATAATTAGACTTGTGTGCAGTCTATGTAGATTCTAGTACCTACTAAAAAATTAAGATAATTTTTTAAATTAGAGGTAGAGGCTACCAATTTGAATAAAATAATGAAAGAACCTTGAGACTAAAGTCCAAGTCTCTAGGCTTAATATAATTTATATACTTAAGTCATGGTTCTCTTTTCTCAAATTAAAGCTAAACCTTAATTATTGCTATCACAGTCAGACAGTGATGACTTTTGGGATCCAACTTTGATAATTAGTATTGAAAGTTGATTTTGGTTCCACAGTACGAATAGGTTCGTATTGGGGCTTCTTAGCTCAGTCAAAATAATTAATCCAAAATTGATCCAAATCAGATATAGTGCTTCTACTATTAGAAGCATGATCATAGGAAGAAGAATTATCTTGCTTTTCTTAACCATAACAGACTGAATAAGAGAAAGGAGCAAGAGTTGCTCATTAAGAATGTTATATAATAACATCTTAAAATTTTTTTGTTTAAAATTCTGCTACCTGGGTATTGGATATCGGTAGTCCTATGCAATTTGTTGCAAGGACTACAGGTAAGTGGAATGTTTGAAATGGTGAGAAATATCTGAATGTTGGGGATGAAAGTTCTGTTCCAATCCTAGCTTTAGAAATTATCAAGCTTATTTTCAAAAGATGTCATTTTGAGTAATTACCACCATTATCCATCATTTATGATAAATATGATCTCTCTTGGCCTTTTGGTCAGAGATGGTTATCATTTATCAATAAAGAAGATTATTGTGATATTATTATGAATAATGTTACAATAATACATGGATAATAAAAATGATATTTAACAGCTATATAGCCTGTTAAGTGTAATGTACATATTTAATAAATACCTAAGTTAGATTATGTCATGGATGTCTATCTTTGGTATTATAGGCTTAATCATCTTGACAAAAATGAGATAAACGTGTTAGCTTAAGAGAAAAATCTCGACATCAATGATTATGAATCATTGATAGCCTGTGAGTCTTATCTTCTTGGAAAGATGATAAAGTCACCTTTTAATAGAAAAGATAATGGAGCTGATAAAGTTCTAAGTCTCATATATAGTGATGTATGTAGACCTATGAACTTAAGTAAAAAAAGAAGATATTAATATTTCATTACAGATGACCTATCTGGGCATGGGTGCGTTTGACTTGAATCATTTGAAATGTTCAAATGATTCAATAATAAAATAAAAAAATAAACTAAAAATGGTATTGAAATTTTTCGATCAGATCAAAGAGACGAATATTTATTCAATAAGTTTGTGACATATCTAGAAGAGAATTGGATTCTCTCTCAGTGAATTTCTTTTTAGAACATAGTGTATCTAAAAGAAGAAGTTGAACTTTGTTAGATATGGTTCAATCCACAATAGGGTTTACTTGTCTGCCTGTTTCAGGGTTGTGCTGTTGTGACTACTAGTTTTACTCTGAATTATACTGAGTAAATCTATTGTAATGACTCCATATGGGATATAGATCGAGCGTAGACCTAAACTCTCTTATCTTCGGATTTGGAGTTGATTGGCCTATGTCAAAGGTTTGCATACAAATAAACTTGGGTTCTGGTCCAATAGCTATTTGAGGATTATTAATTCTACCATGCTGAAAAACATAAGATGTTCATTAGTAGAAGGGCATTTCTTTTGGAAAGGAGTTTTTTAGAGAAGGAACTGATGCCTATCAAGTTGAACTTGAAAAAGTTTGACTGATAGAAAATGAACCAACATAATCTAGTAAACATATAGAACCAGATTTGATCAAATCAAATCCAGAACCCATTAAAGTAGCATCTTTAAGGAGATCTGATAGAGTACCGCATTAGCTAGATAGATACTTCAGTATTTAGGTCCGGGATGGCGATCCTATTAAGCTTGATGAGAACAACAAGGATCCGATCACCTATAGAAATGCAACACAGTGGTCTGACTTTGAGAAGTGGCTTGGAGTCACATAATCCAAATTGAAGTTCATGAAAATCAATAGTGTGTGGATGCTAGATGATTCATCCAAAGGAATAAAATTCATTGGATGTGAATGAATTTTCAAAATGATCAGAGTAGCACAGACGAAAAGATAAAGATCTATAAAGTCCGTTTGGCTATTATCTCAGTTTTGGAACATACATTTTGAATGTATGTCTTTGTTATGAACAAAGATAAACCCTGCATTTGTAAGTGGGCAAAATATTCTATAGTGTTATTCCTTATGTTGTCTGTGGACGAAATTCTTTTAATCGAAAATGACATTCCAGCATTTTAAGGAATAAAGGTTTGACTATTATCTAATTTCTCTATATTCAAAATCAGATATGGTATACTCACTAATATAGTGAGTAGATATCAGTCCGATCTAAGTGAGGATCACTGAAAGATTGTATGGACAATCCACATGTATTTAGAAAATAGTAAGGTCCAGTGACTTAAAACATGTGGATATTTTGATTTCAGTCAAAATAAGATGACAATAAGAGAATGTCAGATGATACCCTAATTGCAGGAGTAATCTGCTAGAATGGTTCCAAGCAGGATAATATAGTCTATTTAGTTAGTGATATAGAGTACATCATGGTATATGATGCTGCCATATAAACTATGTAGTAGCTAAGGTTCATTAGTAGGTTAGGAGTAGCATCCTCCACCGATGGTCTAGTCTTATCATAGCACTGGAGCCATAACTCTGGCTAAAGAATCAAAGGACCAGCATATTCTGTATCGCTATCATCTTTGATTTTAGATCAGGATGATGTCGATCTTTGGAAGATTGATGAAAAAGAAGAACTTAACTGATCAATTTGCTAAGACTGTGGAATGAAGGAGTTCTATGAATTCAAGTGAAAGATAGGATATTTGATATTATTTTGACTGGCTTTAGTCCAAGTGAGAGTTATTAAAAAATGTATCCTAAAGCTAATCATCTAAGTAGTAGATGATTGAAATTAGTATATGAATTATCTAATAATAATAGTTATTTGTCTGGTTCATCATAAAAGTTCTATCTTTTTTAAATGAACTCCTAAATTATGATAAAGTCCTTAGAACTACAATCAGTCGATAAAGAAGAATTTATCGAATGGTTCTTAAATTATTCACAATCAAATGATAAGTTATTAATAAGGATGATAACTTATCAAGTATACATCATTGTATGCTATATGCATTGGTTGTCCTCGTAATCAAGTGGTGTGGAGACACTGGTATGGCATTTAGGTAAGATGTTGTAGTACATTTGCACTGAATGTGACCAATGTAGCACTCTACTATCAAGAGTGGCTAGCTAAGGCCAATGGGTATAAGTATCCCACCGACCTAAGATCATCATGATGACTTGCAAGCAACTCACTGTACTTTAGTGTCGGACTGTCTATATTTTTAATATAGATTCAGAAGATTTTTGGGTACATACAAGTACTACGTGTAATCTAATCAAATGGTTAATCGACGATTGAGAATCATTCTTAGGTCAAACTATCAATACGATTGATGTTTGACCTAATGCAAGTATTGTAGGAGGATCAATTAGCAATTAGATTGCTAATTGGCTCAATTTAATTGAGCGATTGAGCTGAGATCAAGTTTAATTAAATTAGATTCAATTAAAATTGGTTTAGACTTAATTAGACTAAGTTTAATTGATTTATTGGATAAGTCAATTATTGGGGATAAACCCTACTTCCGTTGAAGTTCAGTCTGATGCTTAGCCTAATGCGACTGGTAATCATGGAAGAGCCTCGGTTAAGAATTCTTCCTCCAACAGTCGAACTTCGATCGAACTTCTTTAGCAACCGAACTCATCCAGCGGTTGAACCTCTCCCAAACTCCCTTCAGCAGTCGAACCCTAGTCGAACTCCTTCAAGCATCCGAACTCATCTAGTGGTCGAACCCCTCCCGGACTCCCTCTAGCAGCCGAACCCCTCCCAGACTTTCTTTAGCGATCGAACCCTAGCTGAACTCTTTTAAGCACCCAGACTCCCTCCAGCGGTCGAACCCCTCTCAGACCTCTCCTTCAGTCGGATTTCTATAGGAGCCGAACTCCTTTCGGACGTCTCCTTCAGTCAAATTTCTACAGGAGCCGAACTCCTTCCGAACCTCTCCTTCAGTCGGATTTTTATAGGAGCCGAACTTCTTTCGAACATCTCCTTCAGTCAGATTACTCTAGGAGCCGAACTCCTTCCGAACCTCTCTTTCAGACAGATTTCTATAGAAGTCGAACTCCTTCTAGACATCTTCTTCAGTCAAATTTCTATAGGAGACGAACTCCTTCCGGACGTCTTCTTCAGTCGAATTTCTTTAGAAGTCGAACTCCTTCCGAATCTCTCTTTCAGTCGGATTTCTACAAGAGCCGAACTCCTTCCAGAAGTCTCCTTCAATCGGATTTTGGGGAGTTTTTCTATGAGCTTGGACTTGACCCTTTGTAAAGTATATATACTGAAAATAGATCAAGGTTGTAATAGTACTGAAATATACTGAATAAAAGCTCTTTTCTCTCAAAAATCTCTTCTTCTCTTCTTCTCTATTTCTTGATTTATTTGATTATGCTTTCGCATAAATTTTTGAGAAATACTTTCTTGTTACTTGGCTAATCACCAACGGCCACACCGATCCATGTGGGAAGAGCGCATATTTTCAACATTTAGTATCAGAGCGGTGTTGCATGGAAGAAAGGAAGACACCTAGGATTTACTACATCCAAGATCTGTTGCACCAGATTTTATCCTAAAACTTCTAGTTTGCTTCGTGATTGTCTCTAGATTGAGGTGGAGATTATTTACATGGAGGAACGATGATACAGAAGTTTGGAAAGAGGATCTAGGGCTAGTTAGATCTTCTTTGAAGGATAGTTTTGCTGGTGTGTGAGATCGTGAAGGGTGTTAGGGATTTGTTCTTGACTTGTCTGAAGTCATGGGATTAAGTGGATTCAAGATGAATTTTGAGAAGTTCAACGGCTAGAAAAGTTTTACTCTATGGCAGCAAAGAGTAAAGGACTTGTTGGTTCAGCAAAGGATCTACAAGGTCTTGACAAAAGAAAGGCCAAAAAAGATTAGTGCTGAGGATTGGAAAGAGTTGGAGAAAATTGCTTTTAGCACAATTCGGATGTGCTTGGCCGATCAGGTTTTGTCCGAAGTTTGCACAGAAACTATGGCAAAGGGGCTCTGGAAGAGACTGGAGAACACATACATTGAGAAGAACATGACGGACAAGCTATGGTTGAAAAAATAGTTGTATAGTCTGAGGATGTCCGAAGGTAGAGATCTTGTTGCACATATCCAAAGGTTCAATCGGGTGTGTTATGAAGTGATAAATTTGGATGTGAAGATCGACGAGGAGGATCGGGCATTGCTGCTATTATGTTCTTTTCCAGGTTCGTATGATGGTTTCATAACAACTTTAGTTTATGGAAAGAAGATCCTAAACTATGAAGAGGTTGTTGGTGTGCTCAGATCAAATGAGCAAAGGGAGAAGATCTGCAAGGGAGACCCTAAGTCTGAGATCTTAGCTGTGAATAAAAGACAGGGAAGATCAAAGAAGAAGACAAAAGGAAAATCCAAGGGCAGATCAAAATCTCATGATCAGAGGAAGATGACATTGAAATGTTATAAATATCATCAGTCTGGATACTTGAGGAGAGATGTCCCCTTTTGAGATTAGAAAAAGGAAAGACCAGTAAGCAAGATGATACAGCTTCTGTGAGCAGTGGAGAAGACTTGCTAGTTGTATCAGATGGATCCACAGAGTATGATACTATGTGGATATTAGATTCAGCATGCTCGCACCACTATACTTTTCATCAGGAGTGGTGTACTACCTACCAGAAGATCGATAGTGGAAGTGTCAGTCTTGGAGATGATCACCTATGCAAAATAGCTAGAATTGGCTCTATCAGGGTGAGGATGTATGACGGAATCATTCATACATTATCGAATGTCAGGCATGTACCGAAGTTGAAAAAAAATTTGATTTCTTTGGGCTACTTAGAGGAGCATGATTATGCTTTTAGTAGCCAGGCTGGGAGTGGATGTCTGAAAATTTTTAAGGAAGCTTTGGTGGTGATGAGAGGTAAAAGACTGAGCAATAATCTTTATAGAATGGAAGGCTCAGTGATAAATGATAGTGCAGAGGTGCTAGCAGTGGCACAGGAGGAGCAAATTTTATATCAACTATGGTACTATCGGATGGATCATATGAGTGATCGTAGGCTCATTGAACTAAGTAGAAAAGGTATGATCCCAGCCATGAAGAAGAAGGGCATAGATCTTTATGAGCCGTGCATCTTTGGCAAATAGTATAGGATGAAGTTTGCCAGAAGTACCAAGCATAGCGAGGGAGTGCTGGATTTAGTGCACTCGGATGTGTGAGGACCAGCTCCTATATCAGCTAGAGATGGGGCAAAATACTTTATCACTTTCATTGATGATTTCTCAAGGAAGGTGTGGGTTTATCTGATTAGAGAAAAATCAAAAGTGTTTGCCCGATTCAGAGCCTGGAGAGCTGAAGTAGAGAAAGAGTCAGGAAGATAGGTGAAGTGTCTGAGATCGGACAATGGAGGAGAGTATACTAGTCTGAAGTTCAGGAGGTACTGTGAGGAAAATGACATCAAACACCATTACACGGTGAGGATGACTCTCCAGTAGAATGGTATCGCGGAGAGGATGAACCAAATACTGATCGAGAAGGCATGGAGTTTGAGGCTACAGATATCACTCCTAAAGTTCTTTTGGGGCGATGCTATAACTTTTCTTATTTTCTTGTGAATAGGTTCCCTCATTATAAACTGAATGGAGGCATTTCAGAGGAGGTCTGGAGTGGGAAGAAGGTGGAGCTTGGCCATCTAAAAGTCTTCGATTGCACAGTCTATGCATATGTGGAGGCAATCGAGAGGAGCAAATTGGATCCAAAATCTCAAAAGATGACATTCATAGGATATCCACAAGGAATCAAGGGGTACCTGTTGTGGGACTCTCAAGCACAGAAGTCAGTGATCAACAGGAACGTTATCTTCGATGAGAAGAGCATCTTGAGAAGGTCTGGGATAGATGAAACTAGAGAAATAGAGGTGACAGCGATGGCCAGTCAGAAAATGATGGCATGCAGGTTACATCCACTTACAGGAGTGTTCCTGTTGAGGTGGAGCTGGGCAGAAAAATATTATCTCAGATTAAAAATCAGCATGGAGGGTTGATAGTTCAGACATATGTGCAGGAGCAGCCACAGATATCAAGCAGATATGTGCCAATGGGAGTGGCTTTGTACAAGCCCCATCGTACTATTAGGAGATCGATCAGATATGACATTGATGAGGTTATCTCCTATGCACTCATCATTACTAATGAAGATCCAAAGAGTTATGCAGAGGCCATAGAGAGTGAGGATCAAGATTCATGGATGTAAGCCATAATGGAGGAGATGAAATCACTTGAGAAGAATTAGACATGGTAGCTGGTGGATCTTCTAGAGGGTGCTCAATCTATTGGCTCAAAGTAGGTGTTCACAAAGAAAGAAGCAGCTTTAGAATAAGATGGAGTCAGATTCAAAGCAAGGCTGGTAGCAAAGGGATACTCATAAAGAGAAGGGATTGACTATACAGAAATTTTCTCTCCTGTGGTGCGTCATATATCTATTCGAGTTTTGCTATCACTGGTAGCACAGCATAACATGGAATTGGAATAGATGGACGTGAAGACGACCTTCCTTCATGGGACTTTGGAGGAAAGAATCTACATGAAGCAGCCAGATGATTTCATGGAGATGGGATTGGAAGAAAAGGTGTGTTTACTAAGAAAATCTTTGTATGGCTTGAAACAATCCCCTCGCCATTAGTATCGAAGGTTTGATAGCTTTATTTTGAGCATGGATTTCAGTAGATGTGAATATGATTGTTGTGTCTACGTCAATGATGTAGATGAGGAGGATGCCCTGTACCTATTATTGTATGTAGATGATATGCTCATAGCCAGTAGAAGCATGGATGCTGTGAAAAAGTTAAAAATGGCATTATCATCTGAATTTGAGATGAAAAATTTGGATCCAGCTAAGAAAATCCTTGGAATGAAGATTTGCAGAGATAGGTGCAAAGGAGTGCTCCATTTGTCATAAGAAAAGTATGTCCAGAAGGTTCTGAAGAGATTTGAAATGGAGAAGGCCAAACCTACAGAGATGCCATTGCCGAGCCATATGTCTCTCTTCAAGTTACAGTGCCCCCAGTCAGAAGAGGAGAGAGAGTACATAGAACGAGTTTTTTATGTAAATACTGTAGACAGTGTGATGTACACTATGGTGTACTGTAGATCAGATATAACACATGCAGTGAGCACGGTTAGTAGATACATGGCTAACCCTGGAAAGGAACACTAGAAAGCATTGAAATGGATATTGAGATATCTACATGGAATAAGGGATTATGGTTTGGTATTTGGTGGGCGGCCAAAAGGATTTAGAGAATAATCTGTGAAGATGTGTGAAGGTTCAGATCCTCTGAAAGAGTTTGTTGATGCAAATTATGCTAGTGATCTTGATACAAGGAGGTCTACTACTGGATACCTCTTCTATATATATGGTGGATCGATGTCTTGAAGATCAACCCTTCAGCCAATCACGGCCTTGTCTACCATAGAGGCTGAGTACATTGGGATAATGGAGGTTGCAAAGAAAGTCCTTTGGCTTAGGAGGCTAATTGATTAGTTGGGGGTGAAGCAGAGCAAGATTACACTATTCAGTGATAGTCAGAGTGCTCTATTGTTGACATAAAATCCAGTCTATTATGCGCATACAAAGCATATAGACATGAGGTACCACAGGATCAGAGAGTTGGTGAAGGAAGGTGAAGTGGAACTGATGAAGGTCCATACCAAGAAGAATCAGTTTGATGCACTCACGAAGGTACTCTCCAGAGACAGCTTTTAGAGATGTGTGACATGGATGGGTTTGTTGAGAAAAGATGAGTTCACAAAGACCTGGAAGCACCAAGATGGAGAATGTGAGCTCAAAAGTGGCACTCCTAAGTCTTGAAAATATGAGAAGATAGATCATAAAAAGATAGGAGCGAACCGAAAGAACAATCAGTCTCAATAGCAAAGTTCAGAAACTGGGCCGACTCCTACTGAGACTGAGCTAGCTCAGTTGAAAATTGGATCGACTCAGTCCAGTACTGGGTCGGCTAAGTCTCAGAGAAAAATCCAGATAGAAAATAGTATTTTTGGGCTATTGGCATGGTACACAACTGGACCGGCTCAGTCTGGGACTGAGCTGACCCAGTTGCAGGTTAGCCAGCTCAATTTGAAATTGGGCCGGCTCAATTTTCGTGGGTTATTATTTTGTGTACGTGGGTTGTTTGGATTTGGAAAGTTTTTCTATGAGCTTGGACTTGATCTTTTATAAAGTATATATACTGAAAATAGGTCAAGATTATAATAGTGCTGAAATATACTGAATAAAAGTTCTTTTCTTTCAAAAATCTCTTCTTCTCTATTCCTTGATTTGTTTGATTGTGCTTCCGCATAAATCTCTGAGAAGTACTTTCTTGTTGCGTGGCTAATCACCAGCGGCCACGTCGATCCATGTGGGAAGAACACATATTCCCAATATGAATTTCTATAGGACTTGAACTCCTTCCGATCGTCTACTTCAGTCGGATTCCTCCAGGAGCCGAACTCCTTCCAAACCTCTCTTTCAGTCAAATTTCTACAAGAGTCAAACTTCTTTCAGAAGTCTCCTTCAATCAAATTTCTATAGAAGTCGAACTCCTTCCGGACGTCTTCTTCAGTCGGATTCCTCCAAGAGCCAAACTTCTTCCGAACCTCTCCTTCAGTCGAATTTCTACAGGAGCCGAATTTCTTTCGGACGTCTCCTTCAGTCGAATTTCTATAGGAGCCGAACTTCTTCTGGACGTCTCCTTCAGTCGGATTCCTCCAGGAGCCAAACTCCTTTCGAACCTCTCCTTTAGTCAGATTTCTATAGGAGCCGAACTCCTTCTGGATGTCTTCTTCAGTCGAATTTCTACAGAAGTCGAACTCCTTTCCGACGTCTCCTTCAGTCGAATTTTTATAGAAGTCGAACTCCTTCCCGATGTCTCCTTCAATCGGATTCCTCCAAGAGCCGAACTCCTTCTGGACTTCTCCTTCAGTCAAACTTCATTTGGATTCCTCTAATGGATTACTTTCAGATTTTAAGTAGTATTCCTCCCAGATGATCCCCTCTAGCAGTATTTTCTTTAGACGAATTTTTATAGAAGTCGAACTCCTTCCCGACGTCTTCTTCAATCAAATTCCTCCAAGAGCCGAACTCCTTCTGGACTTCTCCTTCAGCCAAACTTCATCTGGATTTCTCTAATGGATTACTTTCAAATTTTAAGTAGTATTCCTTCCAGATGATCCCCTCTAGCCGTATTTCCTTTAGGAGTCCAAACTTCTTTGAAATTAATATATGTCAAAATTTTTCACTAACCAATGGCTGCTTCTTTTAGACTTCGACTATTAAATCTCAATGAACAGATGATCCCACTACCGGATGGTTACGACTGTCATTTATCAGGATGGTTATGACTATCATTTATCAGGATGGTTACGACTATCATTTATCAGTCTGCTTAAGGCGACTCCACTACTGAACGATTATGACAAGCTCCATCTATAAAAAAGGATCCTCTAGATATATTTTCTCTAAGCTCTCTTCTTCTTTCCAAAAACTTTGCTGAATTCTTGCCTAAGCACTCCATTTCTGTTGGCCAGAAGAGCTGACTTGATCATCGAAGGATCCTACCGGAGCCACCACCACTGACTTCGGATGGGACTTTATTTTGCATGTCATCGACGGTGACTTCTTGTCCAACTCCAGCTCGATCCGACGTCAACCAAATTCTGCACAAACAGGATTGGCGCTAGAAGGAGGGCATCTCTTTTTCTGAGATTCCTTTATTCTTAAAAAAGTGCTCAGCAGTGATTTCTCTTTTTTCTCTCTAGAGTTCTTTTAAAAAAAAAACCTCTTAGGAAAGCTTCAACCCGACGATCAACAACCTCTATAGTCAGATCCGATCTAGATCCATCCATTTCTGCTCCAGCTTCGGCAATTCAAGCTCCATCTACAGCCATGGTAGATGCGGAGCAGCTCAACCTACTAGTCCAGCAGGTTCGCAGTCTCACAGAGGTAGTGCAGACCATACATCAATAGGCTTCGATGCCAATTCGACTAGAGCAGGCTTTTTTGGAGCTCCAAGATCTGATCGGAGGATGGTCGACTTAGGCTAGCCAGCCAATGACCTCCGAAAGGAGAAAATAGAGGGCGAAGAGCCATTGCTCGGACCATGATTCGATCCCGGGGGAAGCTTTGCCTCCATCTCATCAAAAAACTCTAGAGATCAACGATCGTGAAGATCTCCTGAATCAAAGACTCCAGAAAATAAGCCGATAAATTGAAGAGCTCCGTCATACTCCCTCATACGGTAATAATATTTACACTGACCTTCCTTTTTCTCAAAGAATTATGCAAGAGCCCATTCTGCCGAACTTCAAGCTTTCTCAATTTGAAAGCTATGACGGAACCTCTGATTAGGTCGATCACCTGTAGGCCTTTCAGACTATGATGCTACTTCATGGCGCACCAAATGCCATCTTATGCTGAGCTTTTTCATCTATCTTAAAGAAAGCAACAAGAAACTAGTACTCGGCATTGAAGTCGGGTATGATCTTTTTCTTTGACCAGATGAGCCATCAGTTTATGGCTCACTTCATCAGCAGCCAACGTCCGTGCTGAGGTTCGAATTTTCTGATGCATATCAAGTAGAAGAAGGAAAAATCTATCTGAACTTATGTCATCCGATTTAATACCGCTGCATTGAAAGTCTAGAACCTGAATCAGTCTATTGCAATGGCCGTACTCAAGGATGACCTTCAAAAAAATGATTTATTATTCTTCTTGAAGAAGAAGTACCCCAGGGACTTTGCCGATCTATTAGCTTGGGCTGAAGGATATGTCCGAGCAAAAAAAATCTTCAAATTGAAGGATGAGAAAGCCGCAAGAGAGCGGTAGGTGGGCGAATCTAATAAATCCATAGTTGATGGAGGATCGAATAAAGTTTGACTGCGCTCATGGATTTTCCCTCAGCGCAAGCGAGTCTGAACTCCTCCTCGAGCTCATCATCAAAGAAGCCCCGATAGAAGGGCACGAAGAAGTTCTCCCCCCAGAAGGTTTCACAATTATGCCTCCCTCAATGCTCCACAGACATCGATCTAAAGTAAGAAAAGATCGATCGAGGGCACTGCCGCAGTTAGAACCACCAAGGAGTGAGGAACAATAAGAAGATCGACCGTCTCTCGACATCATCAACACTATCTCTGGGGGACTTAGTACTTCAGTGAGCTACCATCTCTTAGCCTCAGAGCCAGGGGAAGCTGGCCCCAAATTGAAAAGGTCCGTATGAAATAGAGGAGGTCATCCGACCTGGAGCTTATCGTCTGAAGGAGATTGAAGGAACAACGGTCCCACAACCTTAAAATTCAGAAAATATGAGAATGTACTACTAGTAATTTTTCTTTAATAAAATTCCTCCATTTCAAAATTATTATTTTTTGGTGCAAAACTATGTGATAACAGAAAAGACGCAATAAAAAAATGGCCATGTTAACCTCGACAAATGGAAGGCCTCGTTCATTTTAGATGAGATGAGGGGAGAGGCCCTGACAATGGCCCTTAAGTATCCCGATAGCCCGTTAGGAGCAGGAGGAAAACCTCATCCTAACATGAGCAAAATCAAAGGCCTCGTTCATTTTAGACGAGATGAGGAAAGAGGCCCTGACAACGGCCCTTATGTACTCCTACAGTCCATTAGGAATAGGAGGAAAACCTCGTCCTAACGTGAGCAAAATCGAAGGCCTCGTTCATTTTAAATGAGATGAGGGGAGAGGCCTTGACAATGGCCCTTATGTGTCCCTATAGTCCATTAGGAATAGGAGAAGAACCTTATCCTAACATGAGCAAAGTCGAAGATCTCGTTCATTTTAGACGAGATGAGGGGAGAGGCCCTGACAACGGCCCTTAAGTGCCCCTACAGTCCGTTAAGAATAGAAAGAGAAGCTCATCCTAACATGAGCAAAATCGAGGGCCTCATTCATTTTAAATGAGATAAGGAGAGAGGCCCTGACAATGATCCTTATATACCCCTATAGTCTGTTAGGAATAGGAGGAGAACCTCATTCTAATGTGAGCAAAATCGAAGGCCTCATTCATTTTAAATGAGATGAGAAGAGAGGCCCTGACAACGGTCCTTATGTACCCCTACAGTCCATTAGGAACAGAAAAAGAATATCATCCTAACGTGAGCAAAGTCGAAGGCCACATTCATTTTAGACGAGGTGAGAGAAGAGACCTCGATAAAATCTCCTTCAACTTTAACAGGAGATAAGATCTTCTTCAACCTCGGCTGGAGATAAGATCTCTCCTGAGCTTCAACTTCAACCTCAACAGAAGATAAGATCCCCTTCAACCTCAACTGGAGATTAGATCTTCTCCAAGCTCCAATCCTTCAACAGAAGATAAGATCTCCTTTAACCTCGACTAAAGATAAGATCTTTTCGAGCTTCAACTTCAACATCAACGTCAATAGAAGATAAGATCTCCTCCGAGCTTCAACTTCAACGTCAATAGGAGATAAAATCTTTTTCAACCTCGGCTGAAGATAAGATCTCTTTCGAGTTTCAACTTCAACGTCAATAGGAGATAAGATCTCCATCAACCTCGACTGAAGATAAAATCTCTCCCGAGCTTCAATCTGAATGGGTGCAAGGTCTGAAAAAGGACTTTAACAGTTATCTTTTTTGTACTTTCTTCTTTCAAATTTTGAACTTGAGAGTGGGGGACTATTGTTGGGGATAAACCTCGCTCCCATCAAAGTCCAGTCTGATGCTTAACCTAATGCAACTGATAATCACGAAAGAGCTTCAATTAGAAATTCTTCCTCTAGTCGTCAAACTCCGATCAAACTTCTTTAGCAGTCGATCTCATCTAGCGGTCGAACTCCTCCCGGACTCCTTCCAACGATCGAACCCCAGCCGAACTCTTTCAAGCATCCAAACTCATCCAGCGGCTAAACCCCTCTTGGACACCCTCCAGTGGTCGAACCCTAGCCGAACTCCTTCAAGCACCCGAACTCCCTCCAGCGGTCGAACCCCTCCCAGACCTCTTCTTCAGTCGGATTTCTACTGAAGTCGAACTCCTTTCGGACATCTTCTTCAATCAAATTTCTATAGGAGTCGAACTCTTTTCGGACGTCTCCTTCAGTCAGATTTCTTCAGGAGCCGAACTTCTTTCTAACCTATCCTTCAGTTGAATTTCTACAGGAGTCAAACTCCTTCGAGACATCTTCTTCAGTTGAATTTCTATAGGAGCTGAACTTCTTCCAGACGTCTCCTTCAGTCAAATTTCTTCAGGAACCGAACTTCTTTCAAACCTCTTCTTTGGATGGATTTCTACAAGAGCCAAACTCCTTCTAGACGTCTCCTTCGGTCGGATTTCTATAGGAGCCGAACTCCTTCCGGACGTCTTCTTCAGTCGGATTTCTTCAGAAGCTGAACTCCTTTCGAATCTCTCCTTCAGTCAGATTTCTACAGGAGTCGAACTTCTTTCGGACGTCTTCTTCAATCAAATTTCTATAGGAGCCGAACTCCTTCCGGATGTCTTCTTCAGTCAGATTTCTTCAGAAGTCAAACTTCGTTCGAACTTCTCTTTCTGCCAAACTTCATTTGGATTCCTTCAGTGGATTACTTTCGAATTTTAAGTAGTATTCCTCCCAGATGATCCCCTCTAGCCATATTCCCTTTAGGAGTTCGAACTCCTCTGAAATTGATATATGTCAAAATTCTTCACCAACCAATGCCTGCTTTCTTCGGATTTTGACTATTAAATCTCAATGAACAGGTGATCCCACTACGAAATGGTTATGACTGTCATTTATCAGGATGGTTATGATTGCCATTTATCAGTCTGCTTAAGGCAACTCCACTATCGGACGGTTACGATAGGCTCCATCTATAAAAAGGGATCCTCCAGATATATTTTCTCTAAGCTCTCTTCTTCTTTCCAAAAATTCTGCTGAATTCTTGTCTGAGCACTCCATTTCTGTTGGTCAGAAAAGCTGACTTGATCATCGGAGGATCCTATCCGAGCCACCACCATCGACTCTGGATAGAACTTTATTTTGTAGATCACTGACGGCGACCTCTTCTTCTCCAACTCCAGCTCGATCTGGCATCAATCAAATTCTACACCAACATCAATTATAAGAAAAAAATAATTTTTAGTTGAACTAAGATTTGAGTGCACCTAATTTTTGATTGAGTTAGAATTTAAATCAAAATTAAATATGATTTAATCTAATTTAATTGGACTTCTAGTTAGACTAGGATTACCATTAATTAGGTTGCATTTAATTTAATTTGAATTAGGTTCAAAATAGTTTTGATCTAGTCAAACAAAAAGAGTCCAAGTTGGACTAGGACTCTCACTCCTTCCTCAATTGGAACTCTCACTCCTTCTTTGCACCAATAAAAGTCAATGCCCATATTTTATTTTTAGATCTTTATATGATGTTCTCCATACCAATAAGAGCTTCTTCATGCACCAAATATATGAAGAGATTAATTAAAATTTAATTTGATCAAATTTGGTAAGTGGTTTGGTTTTGTTTTCTTTTGAAAGAGTCCTAATTCTCCAAAACACCTCCTTTCTTTATGGATTTTTTTCTCCATGTCTCTTTTTCTTTTGTGTACTTATTTCTTTTGGTTTTGTACATAGTTTTCTGATCTTCACACCCAAAAAATAAGGGGGGAGGCATCCAAGAGTTGGATGCCTCCTAAAACTCCTCCTTGGTCTCCTATTAAAATAAGGTTTTGACCTAGTCTTCCATACATAAAAGGAAGGACGACTCCTATCAGGTTTAGGATGTGTAAAACCTAAAAAATCATAAAAAAAATAAAAGAAAAGTAGGAGCCATGGGAGACTTTGGATGCCAAGTTTCATGAAGGTGGGACCTCATTAAGCCATCAATTGTTGATGTCTTGAAGAGAGAAAGGTAAGAAAAAAATTATTTTCTCTTAGAGATTTATTTCTAATCCTTCTTTGTTTATTCGTTATGATTTTTATATGATAAAAATTTGAGAGAGAGAGAGAGAGAGAGAGGAAGAGAGTGTGGGGATCTATGCTCCAAGATGTTGGGGCATAGTGATCTTTTTGGACATGATCTGATCATGTCCTTATGATAGAAGGAAAAGAGAAGAAGGTCTTCTCTTAGGGTTTCTTTAAGAACCTTTCTTCTCCATATTTTTGTGAGATTTTTCTATGAGAAAAGTTAGAGAGTGTGAGATTTGAAAACATGAAAAAAGTCTAGGGGAGAAGGTCTTTCCTTGTCCTATTATAAGGATGTTTTTTGGACATTAATCATCGATGTCCTGAAAGAGAAGATTTATCTTCTCTTAGGATACTTTTCTAATATATTTGATTTTTTATTTTTGGAAAATTCAAAGATTGAATTTTTCTCCTAACCCTCCTCTTATTCTTCATCTCTTGGAATGTCCTAGAGATATGAAGAATAAATTTTAGATTAACCATCCGGAGGGATCCGCGAGAAGCTAACACTTCGAGCGGATCTTCGTTTGACGAACCTTCGATTTTGTTGCATTCTCATGTGGATCACCTATAGAGGCTGAATGCATGTGCATCTCCAAAGGCAACAACAAAAATCAACCATGAAGTTCTCAACCCATGCAAAGGTAGGAGATCAGATCTCTTCTTTCACCTAGATGCGATCTAGGTTTTAGATCTAGAATCATTCTAGATCTAGGATATTGATTTGATCAACACCGAACCTTTTATTTTTTGATTTGGAATACATTATGATATGTTATACATCCTAGATGTAGGGTTTAGTAATTAGATTACATTCATTTATAGATTAAATGATTTAATCTACATGTTCCGTTGTATTATATTTCAAAAAAATTTTGAAATTCATGCATGAAACCCTGTATATTTCTCAATAGAACTGAAGTTGGAGGGGTTAGAGCTAGAACGTTGGCCAACATATCCCCAAGGCCCGTGAAGTCTACTCCAAAATACATGTTGAGCCTCATCACCATGATGCTCAGGATGTCCTTCAGATGAGATGTGCACTCGTCAGCATGAGCAATCCGCACCATAGCCTGATCTGCCCGCACTGTAGCTTGAGCTAGTTGCGCCAACACCTCCTCAAGCTGCTCCTGACTGACAACATCGAAAGCATGTGAAGAAATGCTTGCCTTAGACTAGTAGCTCATCGACGTATGTCCAGGTCTACATTGGATCCTTCCAGAGTACTCAGGCCCCAAGACCTGAGACAGATGATCATAAGGGTCAGAGGTATCCGGGTCCTTGCTCGCGAGCACATCTAATTGCTCGTATAATTATAAATTTAAATAAAATTTTATAAAAAATGCTATAATACTGATAATATATACTAATGTATTTATTACTTATAAAAATTCTTTCGATCATGATGTTCATCGGTGTGCCCTTCTTGTTCATATAGCTGGATCGGAAGATCTCACTATGGCTGGACATCCCTCCATCTCTCATCAACTATAACAATGGATCAATTTATTAAAAATATAAAAAAATATTAATTTAATTTATCTAGTAAGATTCATAATTTATTACCTCTTTATGCATACGAGTGGCCATAGACTCACGGTCTAGAGTGTGCGTATACTTTTGGCTGTCCGATTCTCCTAGTTCTAACGAAAGATAGTCTAATAAGTATTGAAATAAATATTAAATATTTATAAAATATTTAAAAATAATTTTATACATATTAAAAAATTTAAAAGTTAAAAATTTTATTTCAAACTCCTGGCTCTTCTAATGTCTAACCATCCTTTCCCACTGACTTGGAGGACAGTCATGTATCCAAGGAACAAGCTCCTTCGGAGTATCTCATCGGTGCTCGAGCCATCCTCTATGGAGCATGACTTTGTAGTCCTGATACAACTTCCCAATCTTCTTCAGTCGGACATCTTGAGTCCCCTCGTGATTTGAAAAGTTATACCTTCTCTATACGAAGTTATCAAAAGTCGGTTACCAAATTATTCTACTCAAATAAAGTGTAAACATATCAAAATTCGGTTACAAAAAATTACTACCATAGGTTGATCTATAGTAGTGGTTCATTGTAACCACTGCCATAAGTCAGACCTATAGCAACGGTTAGTAGGAACCGCTGCTATAATTTGATTTATGGCAGTAGTTAATTATAACCGCTGCCATATTTTTTTTTTTTATTTTTTTAAATATTATATAATTTTAAAATTTAATATCCATCTTCATCATTCATTATCTAAATAATTATCATTACAGTATCATCACAAAAGATCGCCTCAATCCGATGGCCCTAGCTTCGTCGATCAAAAAAATTTGATTTCGATGACCACGAACGACGATATAATGATCTGATAGATGGAGACCTCCGATGGATCCAAAAACCTACAATGATGATCTTGGTAATGTTTGTAGCATACTATCAAAGTTTTACTTCAATCGGATATCGTTATCTTGGTCAATTTAGTATAGATTAGTTTCGACCGTTAAATGATAAACGAGTGATCAAAGGACCAAATGGTGTCCGATTATGAGATAATTTTTTTATAAATGATCTTAGCTACTACTTTAATCATTATTTATGATGGTGATTATAAAATTCAACTCTTGAGATGAAGAACAATCTAAAACTATACGTCTCCTAATAACCATTCTAAAACTTGACTAGTTGTATGCTCGTGCTTTTGGAATATCTACTTAATATAAATAATTTATACGAAAATGATTTAAATTTTACTATCATCATCATATAAAATATTTAAAATTATAATAAAGATTATTTAACTAAAAAATTATCTCATAATCGGACGTCGTTTAATCCTTTGAGCATTTGTTTCTAATTTAACGGTTGAAATCATTCCATACTAAATTGACCATGATAACAATATCCGATTGAAGTAAAACTTTGATAGTATGCTACAAACATTATCAAGATCATCGTTGTAAGTTTTCAGATCCATCGAAAGTCTTCATCTATCAGATCATCGTATTATCGTTCATGATCATTGAAATCAAATTTATTTGATCGATGAAGCTAGGGCCATCGAATCGAGGCAACCTCTTGCGACGACACTCTAATGATAACTATTTAGATAATTAATGGTGAAGATGGATATTAAATTTTAAAATTATATAATATTTAGAGAAAAAAATAAGAAAAAATTTATTTTCAATAACTACTGCCGTAGATTTATGATAGTGATTTTGGGTAACTACTGTCGTAGATTTATGGCAGCGATTATTATCGTAGGTTAGGTTAAAAATCTTGAAACTTTTTTCCTCCCATGCACGCTTGATCTCTCTCTCCCCGCCTCTTTGTCGTCGGTGAGGCTCCTTTCTCCCGGGCCGGCATCGCCCCTTCTTTCCCCTCAGCCGGCACCACCCCTCCTTCCCCCTCCCCCTCCACCCCCCATCCCCGACTGCCCCTCCCCGCCACCCTCCACCCAACCCCCCCCCACCCCTCCATCCGACCCTCCCTCGGCCCCAGTGAAACCCCCCTCTAGCAAACCCCCCTCTGCCCTTGCTCGGCCTCCCGCGAAACCCCATCCCCTCCCTCCACCCCCCATCCGACCCTCCCTCGGTCCCCAACGAATCCTCCTTCGACGAACCCCCATCTGACTCTCCCTCAGCCCCTGTGAAACCTCCTTCTGGCGAACCCCCATCCATCCTAGACCCTCCGTCGGCCTCCCGTGAAACCCCTCCCCTACACACTATCCTATTCCGGCCCCAATGCGAAACCAAACCCCCCTTCCGACGAGCCTCCCTCCACCCTCCTTTGGCCCCCATGAAACCCCACCCCCTCTCACCACCACCACCATTCTGACCCTCCCCCCAATCGAGTGCGAAGCCTCCTTTGGCCTCTACATCACTGTGCCCCCTCCCCCTGGCCCACCATCCCCAGCCGCTTCTGCTCTCTCTCTTTCCTCTTTTTCTCTCTTCTTTATCTCACTATCTTACTTTTATTTCATAGGTTACCTCTAGTACCGTCGTCCTTCTCTAGCATCGTCACCAACGACCCTCAGAGCTTTCAGTGCGATCCATTGTCTACAGTTGTAGGTATAATTTTTTTTTAAATTTTATAGTATTATTTATTAATCATATATATTTATAATAATTTATAAAATATTTATAATAAATATTTATAATAAATATTTATTATAAATATTATAATTATCTGTATGTCGTAGTTTTTGGGCCATGCCGGGGCGGTAGCCTTGGATCGTGCCATGTCGACGACTGTGGACTAGATCTATCAATGGATTGGGTTCGGATTGAAACTTGAATATTTAGATTCAGATCCAATTTTAATTACTGATACCGGATCCGAATTCGAATATTCGATGGATCTGTACTTGAGAGAGGAAGGAAGGGATCCGGCCTCACCGCCATCATTGGGAGGGAGGAGGTCCGGTCTTATCGCCATCATTGGAAGGAAGATCGAGAGAGGGAGGGAGGGGGTCCGGCCTCATCGGCATCACTGGGAGGGATGGGGTCCGACCTTACCGATGAGGGAGATTGAGAGAGTGAGAGAGGGAGGGATGGGGTCCAGCCTTGTCGACGAGGAAGATTGAGAGAGGGAGAGGAAGATCGAGAGATGAGAAAGTTGGGAGGGAGGGGTTTGGCCTTACCGTCATCGTTGGCGAGAGAGATCGTGAGAGGGAGAGAGGGAGTGATCGAGGAGATTGTAGACAGCCAAGCCAGCTTAGATATGTAGCCGAGCTGGCTCGAGCCATGATCGAGCCGACTGGGGGAGGATCCTAGCTGGATGTCTCAAGCACGGAGTTGGCTCAGCTTTCGAACGAATAGAATTTGATATGTCTCTCTAAGATTTCAACTTTAAGCCCTAAGGTGCCACCATCACCTACTTTGTTCTTCTTTCAGGTTTCTAGATTAACACCAAGATTCGCGTAAGAGATTGGATCTACGACTGTTGCTCATCCCTAATTATTTATGAATGCAATTCATATTGTAGAATTTATTGCATAATATTTTCTAGATGTTTATATCATGTTGTTTTTGTTTATTGCATTGCATAATGATAGATCCATCAATTGATTAGTGTATATATTAGAGACTATTTATTGATGCTATACTAGTATTATTATTCAACATGTTATATTGATTAATGTTCATTAATGTTGTAGGTTACGATGGCATCGAAATGCCATCTAGGTTTCACCCCTGCACCTCGACGGGTTATGCGCAGTTCAGCATCCGAGGAGCAGTCAGAGCATACTCCATCCACCTCGGCATTGGCTGCTCAGTAACCTCCATCATCGGCATCTACTCCATCGACAGCATCTACTCCACTAGCAGCTGAGCCTCTACCATCGCCCATATCTGAGGCACATGCTACTATGCAAGCATCTGAGTGTACGTTTTTATTATATTAGCATAACTTTATTTTTTATATAGTATTTGTATACTTATATATTTACATAACATATTTACATTGCAGATGCATCATTCAGTCAGACATTTTGCGGTCCCACACGTATGGCACATGTGTGGAATCGCTAGCATTAGGTGATGGTCTATTACGATGCGGAGGGGAGGTCGGTAGGGGAGACTGTGCGGGAGATGCATTCCTTTTTTGGAGTACTTGTGAGGCAGTCGGACATCATTCCCGTAGACCCTAGAGACTGGCATTTGATGGATGCTGCCATCAGAAATCGGATATGAGAGGAGATATGGATATGTACACACATCTTAGTTATATTTATGCATTTTATATGTTTACACTATATATGTTTGATTAGAATAATTTTGTAACTGATTTTTGATAAATTTGTGCAGAGGAGATACGACTTTCTCGATCACGAGAGGGCTTGAGATATCCGACTGAAGAAGATCAGAAAATTGTACCGAGATTATAAGATCAAGCTTCACAAAAAATGGCTCGAGCATCGATAAGACACTCCAGAGGAGCTTGTTCCCTGGATACAGGATTGTCCTCTGAGTCAGTGGGAGAGGATGGTTAGACACTAGAGGAGCCAGGAGTTCGAGGTAAAATTTCTAACTTTTAAATTTTTCAATATACTTAAAGTTTTATTTAAATATTTTTTAAATATTTATTATTTATTTGAATACTTGTTAGGCTACCTTCCGTCAGAATCGAAAGAACCGTATAGTCCAAGAGTATATGCACACTTTATGCCACGAGTCCATGGCCAGTCATATGCATAGAGAGATAATTAATTCTAAATCTTACTAGATAAATTAAATTCATATTTTTTATCATTTTTTTGATAAATTTATTCTTTGTTATAGCTAATGAGGGATGGAGTGATGCCCAGCCATAGCGAGATCTTTCGATCCAACCGTACGGACAAGACGGGCAGGTCGATGAATGCCGTGATCGAACGTATTTTTGTAAGTATTAAATATATTAGTATATATGATTAGTATTATAGTATTTCTTATAAAATTTTATTTTAATTTACAGTTACAGGATCAGCTAGATGCGCTCGCGAGTGAGGGCCCAGATACCTCTGGGCCCCATGACCATCTGTCTTAGGTCTTGGAGCCTGAGCACTCTGGGAGGATCCGATGTAGGCCCGGATACATGCCGATGAGCTACTAGTCTGAGGCGAGCATCTCCTCACAGACTTTCGGTGTCGTTAGCTAGGAGGAGCTTGAGGAGGTATTGGCATGGGCAGATCATGCTGCGATGCGGGTAGATCGGGCTGAGGAGCGTGCATCTCATCTGGAGGGCATCGTGAGAGACATGATGTCGATGCTCAGCATGCATTTTGGTGTCACGGGCTTCGAGAATATGTTGGCCTATATTTCAACTTCAGCTCCGACTTCGACTCCAGCACCAGCTTCAGCTCTGGCTCCAACTCCAGCTCTGGCTTCCGGTGACAACAATGATGATGTAGATTTAGGAGATTTTTTTTATGTATTTTATTTTTTAAAAAAATATTATAATAAATTTTATTTGGTAATAAAATTTTAGCATTTCAGAATAATTTTTGTATTTATTATATTTTGTTATGTTATATATCTATATTTATCTGATAAAATATATAAAAAAATAAAAATTTTATTTTTTTAATTATTCAAGATCTATAATAGCGATTTTATAATCGCTACCATATCCGTGCCAACCGCTGCCATAGGTTCTTAATGCAAATGGTGCCAACCGCTGCATTAGACCTATGGCAGGGGTTAAAAAACTACTCTTATAGATTACCTATGGCAGCGATTATGTAACTGCTGCTATAGATTAACTATGGCAGCAGTTACATAACCACTGGTATAGGTCAATCTATTGCAGCAGTTTATAAACCATTGTAATAGACTATCTATGGCAGTGGTTCAAACAATCGCTGTAATAATTGCTACCATAGAGCTACGGCGACGGCCGTAGTAGCAGCGGTTAGTAACCGCTGTCGTAGCTCTTTTTTGTAGTAGTGCCAGCTGTTCAATAATCTTCGATGCCTCATAATTATTCTTCAAAATTTATGCATCATCCAAAATAATGTCCTCCAAAAGCTCTAGTATACAGTTCACTCCATTATTATTGAACCTTTTGGGGATAAATCCTGCTCCCACCGAAGTTCAGTCTGATGCTTAGCCCAATGCAATCGATAATCATGGAAGAGCTTCAGCGGCCAAACCTTAGCCAAACTCCTTCAGCCGATCAAACTCTCCAGCGGACGAGCCCCAACTGAACTCCTTCAGCTGGCCAAACTTCTCAGCAATCGAGCCCCAGTTGAACTCTCCTAACGGTTGAATTTCTGTCAAACTCTTCAGGAGCTGGACTCCTCTCAGACTTCTCCTTCAGTTGGGCTTCTTCAGGATCTGGACTCCTCCCAGACTTCTCCATCGACTGAACTTTCCCAAGATCCGGACTTCTTTCAGACTTCTCCTTTGGTCGAGCTTCTCTAGGAGTCAGACTCCTCCCAGACATCTCCTTCAGTCGGATGTCTACGGAAGCCAAACTTCTTCTAGAATTCTTCTTGAGTCGAACGTCTATGGGAGTCGAACTCCTTCCAGAATTTTTCTTCAGTCAGATGCCTACGGGAGCCAAACTCATTTTAGATCCTCCTTCAGTCGGACTCCTATAGGAGTCAAACTCCTTCCGAATCCCTCCTTCAATCGGATGCCTACAGAAGTTGAATTCCTTCCAAACTTCTCCTTCGATCGAACTTTCCTAAGATTCAGACTCCTTTCAGACTTCTTCTTTGATCAGACTTCTCTAGGAGCCGAACTCCTCCCAGACATCTCCTTCAGTCAAATTTTTATAGGAGTCAAACTCCGTCCAGACTTCTTCTTCAGTTGGACTCCTACATGAGCCAAACTCCTTTTGGATCCCTCCTTCAGTCGGATGCCCATGGGAGCCAAACTTCTTTTGGATCTCTCCTTCAGTCAGATTGAACTCCTTTTGGATCTCTTCTTTTGTCGAACTCCTACGAAAGTCGAACTCTTCCCAGATCTTCCTTCAATCAGACTTCTGTCGAAGCCAAACTCCTTTCGGATCTCTCCTTCAGCTAGCGTTCCTTCTGGATGATCCCCTCTAGTTGTATTTTCTTTAGGAGTTCAAACTCTTCTAGAATTAATATATGTCAGAGTTCTTCACCAACCAACGCCTGCATCCTTCAAACTATGGCTATTAAATCTCGACGAACGGTCGCCATCAATCTGCTATAGGCGATGCTATAGGTGGTGCCTTCCTCCGTGACAAACTCCACTAGGCCTCAAGCGGCCTACTACTGAATGGTATGGCTGTCACTATCAGTCTGATGATATCTTTCTCTCCATACCGAACTCCATCAGACCTCGAGCAGCTCGCTATCAGACGGCTGCAGCTGTCACCATCAATCAAGCTCCGTCTATAAAAAGGGATCCTCCATAAGCTCTCTTCTCCTATTCAAAACTTGGCCGAACTCTTACCTGAGTACTCCATTTCTGTTGGCCAAAAGAGCTAACTTGATCGTTAGAGGGTCCTATCGAAGCCACCACCATCGACTCTAGATAGAACTTTATTTTGTAGATCAATGACAGCGACCTCATCCTCCTCCACTCCAGCTCGTATTCTGCACCAACAGAATTGGCACTAGAGGAAGGGACCTCTGTTCTTGAGGTACCCTTATTCTTAAAGGAGTGCTCAATCGACCTACCGACCTTCTCCTTCAAGGCTCATCTCCACCCTCCTCGATCCCAAGAAATGCCCTCAAAGAAGGTGGGTTCCCGAAGATCTATCGCTTCCACTGTTAAGTCTGAGTCGGATCCATCTATTCCTACTCTATCATCGGTGCTTCAACCACCACCTTCATCGACGGCCATGGTAGATCTGGAGCAGTTTAACCTACTGATGTAGTGGATTTAGGGCCTCACCAAAATGGTGCAGGCCATGTGGTAGCCCTCGATGGTGGTTCCATCAGAAAACCTACCATTGGGATGTCAGAAATCGATCCCAAGGAGGAGCACTTAAGCTAGCATACCCGTTGCCCCTGAAAAGGAGAAATAGAGAGCAGAAGATCCTTGCTTGGATCATGGTTCTTCTCTGGAAGGGATCTTTTCCATCCATGGTCGAAAGCCTTCCAAAACCTATGATCGAATTGACGTCCTCGATCAAAAACTATGAAAAATAGATTGGCAGATTGAGGAGCTCGACCACGTCGGCCCAACTCATCATGACGATGTTTGCACCGATCCTCCTTTCTCTTTTCAAATTATGCAAGAGTCCATTCCGTCGAACTTTGAGCTTTCTCCAATTTGAAAGCTACGATGGAATCTCTAATTTGGTCGATCACCTGAAGACCTTCCAAACTATGATGCTGCTCCATGGCGCACCAGACGCCATCTTATATCGAGCTTTTTCGTCTACTTTAAAGGAAGTAGCAAAAAACTGATACTCGGCATTGAAGCCGGATATGATCTTCTTCTTTGACTTGATGAGCCACTAGTTTGCTGCTCACTTCATCAGTAGCCGACGTCCGTGCCGAAGTTCAGATTTTCTGATGAATATCAAGGAGGGCTAAATGAAATTCTTTGGAAGGGCATGAAGAAATTCTCCCCCGTGAAGGTTTCACAACTACGCCCCCCCCTCAATACTCCACAAAGATCGGTCTAAAGCAAGCCAATGGCACTACCACAGCTAGAACCACCAATAAGAGAGGAACAACAAGGAGATCGACCGCCTCTCAACATCATCAACGCTATCTCTAGGAGGGCTTAGTACTTCGATGAGCCGCCATCTCTCAGCCTCAGAGCCAGGAGAAGATTATCCTGAATTAGGAAGGCCCATATGAAATAGAGGAGGTCGTTCGATCTGAAACTTACCATATGAAGAAGCTCGAAGGAACAACGCTTCCATGAACTTGAGACTCGGAGAATCTAAGAATGTACTGCCAGTAATTTTTTTTCAATAAAACTCCTCCATTTCAATATTATTATTTCTCGGTGTAAAAACTATCTGATGACAGAAAAGAAGCAATCAATAGTGGCCATATTAGAAATAGGAGGAAAACCTCATTCTAACGTGAGCAAGTTAAAGGTCTTATTCATTTTAGATGAGATTGGGGGAGAGGCCCTGACAACGGCCCTTATGTGCTCTCACAGCCCATTAGAAACAAAAGGAGAACCTCATCCTAACGTGAGCAATGTCGAAGGCCTCGTTCATTTTAGACAAGATGGGAGGAGAGGCTCTGATAATGACCCTTATGTGCCCCCATAGCCTATTAGAAACTGGAGGAGAATCTCATCCTAACGTGAGTAAAGTCGAAAGCCTCATTCATTTTAGACAAGATGAGGGAAGAGGTCCTGACAACGGCCCTTATATGCCCCCGCAGTCCATTAGGAATAGGAGTAGAACCTTATCCTAACATGAGTAAAGTCGAAGGCCTCGTTCATTTTAGACGAGATGGGAGGAGAGGCCCTCACAACAGCTCTTATGTGCCCCCACAATCCATTAGGAATAGGAGGAGAACCTCATCCTAATGCGAGCAAAGTTGAAGGTCTCATTCATTTTAGATGAGATGGAGGAAGAGGTCCCGACAATGGCCCCCATTATGCTCGACAATAATAGGAGATGAGATCTCCTTCAACCTCGGCTGCTAGAGATAAGATCTTCTCCGAGCTTCAGAATCTACGTCAATAGGAGATAAGATCTCCTTCAACCTAGACTGCTGGAGATAAGATCTCCTCCGAACCTTAGAGTCTACGTCAACAGAAGATAAGATTTCCTTCAACCTTGGCTATTGAAGATAAGATCTTCCCCGA
The DNA here is from genome assembly GCA_006176705.1 of Cocos nucifera. NCBI lineage: Eukaryota > Viridiplantae > Streptophyta > Magnoliopsida > Arecales > Arecaceae > Cocos > Cocos nucifera. Next base: position 296,825 of record QRFJ01001689.1, read on the forward strand.
GCTCCACCTTCAATCTCGACTGCTGGAGATAAGATCTCTCTCGAGCCTCAAAGTCTATGTCAATAGGAGATAAGATCTCTTTCAACCTCGGTTGGAGATAAGATCTCCTCCGAGCTTGTACGTCAACAGGAGATAAGATCTCCTTCAACCTCGACTGCTGGAGATAAGATATCTCCCGAGCTCCAACTTCAATTTCGACTAGAGATAAGATCTCTCCCAAGCTTCTACGTGAATAGAAGATGAGATCTTCTTCAACCTCGGCTAGAGATAAGATCTCTCCCGAGCTGCAGAGTCTACGTCAACAAAAGATAAGATCTTCTTCAATCTCAGCTAGAGATAAGATATCTTTCGAGCTTCTACGTCAATAGGAGATAAGATCTCCTTCAACCTCGACTAAAAATAAGATATCTCCTGAGCTTCAGAGTCTACGTCAAGAGGAGATAAGATATCCTTCAACCTCGGCTAGAGATAAGATCTCTCCAAAGCTTTAGACTCTACGTCAACAGGAGATAAGATCTTCTTCAATCTCGACTAGAGATAAGATCTCTCCTGAGCTTCAGAGTCTACGTCAACAGGAGATAAGATCTTCTTCAACCTTGGCTAGAGATAAGATCTCTCCCGAGCTTCAGAGTCTACATCAATAGGAGATAAGATCTCTTTCAACCTCGATTAGAGATAAGATCTCTTCCGAGCTTCTACATTAATGGAGGTAAGATCTCCTTCAAGCTTCAACTTCAACGCCTGTGGGTGCAGAGCCCAAAAAAGGACTTTGGCAGTCGTCTTTTTGTACTCTCTTTCTTCGAATTTTGAACTCGAAAGTGGAGGGACTATTATTAGGGATAAACTCCACTCCCGCCGAAGTCTAGCCTGATGCTTAGCCCAATGCAATCGATAATCATGGAAGAGTGTCAGCGGTCAAACCTTAGCCGAACTCTTTCATCCAGCCAAACTCTCCAGCGATCGAGCCCCAGTCGAATCCCTTCAGTCGATCGAACTTCTCAGCACCCGAGCTCCAGTCGAACTCTCTTAACAGTCGAATTCCTGTCGAACTCTCTAGGAGCCGGACTCCTCCCAAATTTCTCCTTCGACTGGACTTCTCCAGGATCTTGACTCCTCCCAGACTACTCCTTCGACCAAACTTTCCCAAGATCCGGACTTCTCCCAGATTTTTCCTTCAATCGGGCTTCTCTAGGAGCCGATTTCCTCCCAGACATCTTCTTCAGTCGGCCATCTATGGGAGCCAAACTTCTTCCAAAATTCTCCTTTAGTCGGACATCTATGGGCGCCAAACTTCTTCCAAAATTCTCCTTTAGTCGGATGCTTACGAAAATCGAACTCCTTCCAGAATTCTCCTTCAATCGGATGCCTATGGAAGCCGAACTCCTTCCAAATCCACTTTCAGTCGGACTCTTATAGGAGTCAAACTCCTTTTGGATCCCTCTTTTAGTCGGACACCTACAGAAGCTGAACTCATTTCAAACTTCTCCTTCGATCGAACTTCCTCAGGATCTAGACTACTCTCAGACTTCTCCTTCGATTGGACTTTCCCAGGATCCAGACTTCTCCTTCAGCCAAACTTTCCTAAGATCCGAACTCCTCCCAGACTTCTCCTTCGATCGAACTTCTTCAAGAGCCGAACTCCTCCCAGACATCTCCTTCAATCGAATTTTTATAGGAGCCAAACTTCTTTCGAACTTCTCCTTCAATCGGACTCCTATAGAAGTCGAACTTCTTCTAAATTTCTCTTTCAGTCAGATGCCTATGGGAGCCAAACTCCTTCCAGATCTCTCCTTCACTTGGATCGAACTCCTTCCAGATCTCTTCTTCTGTCGGACTCCTACAAGAGCCAAACTTCTCTCGAATCTCTCCTTCAGTTGGACTCCTACCAGAGCCAAACTCCTTTCGAATCTCTCCTTCAGTTAGCATTCTTCTCGGATGATCCTCTCTAGCTATATTTTCTTTGAAAGTTCGAACTCCTCTGAAATTGATATATATCAGAGTTCTTCACCAGCCAACGCCTGCATCCTTCGAACTACGACTATTAAATCTCGATAAATGATCGCCATCAGTTTGCTACAGGCAATGCTACAGATGGTGCCTCCCCTTCATGACAGACTCCATCAGACCTCGAGCGGCCCGCTACTGGATGGTATGGCTATCACTATCAGTCTGACGATACCTTCCTCTCCATACCGAACTCCATCAGGCCTCGAGCGATCCGCTATTTGACGATTGCAGTTGTTACCATCAATCAAGCTCTGTCTATAAAAAGGAATCCTCCAGATATATTTTCTCTAAGCTCTAAGCTCTCTTCTCCTTCCCAAAACTCGGCCAAACTCTTGCCTGAGCACTCCATTTCTGTTGGTCAAAAGAGTTGACTTGATCATCGAAGGATCCTATCGGAGCCACCACCATCGACTCTGGATGAAACTTTATTTTGTAGATCACCGACGATGACCTCGTCCTCCTCCACTCTAGCTCATCCTGGCGTCAACCAGATTCTACACCAACAGAATCCATTGAAGCATTTCGCATGATACAACTGGATTAAGAACTCAAGTTTTACCATCTTTTCACATCCAAGATACAACGAAATGTTAGCATCCTCCATCAACTTGCGAACCTTCTCCACATCCTCACTATTTATCATTACACCAACCATAGGATCAGGCATAGATGTAGATGCACCATTATTATGATCAATAAATAAAAAAATATCACGAACCATTTATTCCACTGCTCCATCATGTTGATCACCTTCTTGCGGCCTGCCCTCATTATGTTGATCTCAATAAATTTTATAACTGAATTTAAAGCCATAAATAGTGAGGTGATCATTTACATCTTGACGAGGTAGCCACGGTCCATCTATATACTTTTTATAAGGATATTGGATAAGTCCATGGTCGTCAAATTTTTTTATAGTAAAATCAAGAAATTTTTGAAGTCCAGCCTTATATTCTAACGAGAGCCTAATAAACTTCATCCACTCCTTATCTATTATAAAAATTAGTGATACTACAATTAAATCATGCGTGCAACTTATAATATATACTAATGCATTATAAATAAATATGCATTATAAATAAAAAATATATCATAAATAAAAATTAAAATAAATATCATATGTGAAACTCATATTAAATATTATTTTTAAATATGCAATAAATGCATCCTATCATCAACTAATAGGTAAAGATAGATCCTATCTCATTCAAAAATTATATTAATTCTATAGGTTTATTGCATTAATGAAATGATATGCAACAGGAATCGACTGAAATTTTGATAGCATTTTTTCTTAGTTCTCCCATGTAGGAAAAATAAAAGAAAAATACTATCTAAAATTTTATTTGAAATTCTTAGCATACCGTTTGATTATTGGAATTATCTATAAAATTATTTATGATTCTCAAACTATCTAAATTGGATAATCAATTGATCATTGTAAATAATTCTTCCATCCATGTAATTACATATAAATGTACGAATGTCGAAGATTATGTACCCTAATCAATTGATGGGTCTATCATTATGCAATGCAATAAATAAAAATAATAAGATACAAATAGCTGGTAAGAGTTCTCTTATCCATCGATATAATCCACAGTCGCTGACACGATCCAAAATCCACCGATAGAAATTTTCTTATCGACCGACATGGGCCAAGGGCCGTCCACGATTGCCGACATGGCACGACCCAAGGTTGTCGATACGATACGGCCTAAGACCATCCACGACCACCGACATGGTATGGCCCAGCCTAGAATCCACCGACATGGTTCAAAACCAGTCGGTAGGGTTTCTCTTATCCACTGACACGACCCATGATCGATGGATAATTATAATTTTTATAATAAATATTTATAATATTTATTATAAAAATTATAATTAAATATTAATATAAATATTATAAATAATAAATAAATAATACTATAAAATTTTTAAAAAAATCATACCTATGGCTACAGAGAGGGGTCACATAGAGAGCTCCGAGGAATACCGACAGCAACGCTAGAGAAAGATGATGGTGCTAAAGATTACCTGCAAAACGATCGAGACAAACAGTGAGTTAAAAAAAGAGAAGAGAGAGAGAGAGAGAAAGAGGGGAGAGAGAGAAAGAGAAAAGAGAGAGATATAGCAGGGAGGGGGGTCAAGTCAAGAAAAGAGAGGAGGTGGCGGAGTCGACGGTCGGATCAGCTGGGGAAGAAGGGGGAGGAGGGGTGCTCGGGTCGAGGAAAGAGAGGAAAGAGAGAGAGAGCAGGGAGGGGTCGGGGCCGACGATCGGACCGAGGAAGAGAGGAGAGAAAGAGAGGTGATCATAATCGGCGACCGAGGAGGAGGGGGAGGAAGGAGGAGGAGGGGGATGGCGCGATGATGGGGAGGTCGGGGTGGTGGGCTACGGGCGGAGCTGAAGGGGGCGGGTGGCAGCCCGATGGAGGAGCCATGGCCTAGGCCGGGGAAGAAGGAGAAGTGGGTGGTGTGGTGATGGGAGAGCCGGGGGGTGGGCTGCGGGGGGAGCCAGAGGGGGGGCGGGGGGGTGGGCTACGAGCGGCAGTTCGATGAAGGAGCCACGAGCCTAGGCCAGGGATGAAGGGGAAGGGGGGTGGTGCAGTGATGAGGAGGTTGGGGGGTACGCTGCGGGTGGAGCCGAAGGGAGGGTGGGGGGGGGGGGTGTTGCGGGCGACAACCTGATGGAGGAGCCATGGGCCTAGGCTGGGGAAGAAGGGAAAGGAAAGGGAGGAGGGGGAGGTGACGGCATCGATCGGGGAAGAAGGGGGAGGCACGGGTGGAGGCGGTGTCGGTTAGAGAGCCAATAGGAGGTGCAGGAGGAGGCCACGCTGGTCGAGGAAGGAAAGTGAGGGGTGAATTCTCACCGATGATAGAGAGGAGGGAGAGAGAGAGAGAATAATCGATAGAGAGAGAAAATAATTTAGGAATGGATAATTGAAAATAACCTAATCTATGACAATGGATTTACAACCGCTGCCATAGGTATCAGAATTTGAGTCGATTCGAATTGAAATCGAGCCAGCCCGAGTCTCAGGCTATAGAAATGAATATTCTATTTTCTAAGTGAGCCAGTCCGATTTGGAGTCGAGCTGATCTAACTGATAATCAAGCTGATCCGATTTGAATCCGAATCGGCTCGGTCAGTGGAAATAGATCTATGGCAGTGATTTTTATTAATCATTATCGTAGATTAAATTATGGTAGCGATTTCTTGTAACTTGCTGCTGTAGTCTCAACCTATTGTAGTGGTTAGTCATAACCGTTGCGATATATTATTTTCATATTTTTGCTCTAAATATTATATAATTTTAAAATTTAATGCCCATCTTCACCGTTCATTATCTAAATAATTATCATTAGAGTATCGTCACGAAAGATCGCCTCGATCCGATCGCTCTAGCTTCATTGATCAAAAATTTGATTTCGATGATCACAAATGATGATGTGATGATCTGATAGATGGAGACCTCCGATGTATCCAAAAATCTACAACGATGATCTTGATGATGTTGGTAGCATACTATCAAAATTTTACTTCAATCGAAAATCATGATCATGGTCAATTTAGCATGAAGTTATTTCGATCGTTAAATGAGAAATGAATGATTAAAGGATCAGATGACGTCCATCTATGAGATAATTTTTTAGATAAATGATGTTGACTACTATTTTAATAATTTTTATGATGGTGATTATAAAATTTAAATCATGGATCTAAATCCAAAACTATACCTTACTTGATACCCATTCTTAAACTTTGTTGATAATTATGCTCGTGCTTTTGCAAGATCTGCTTAACGTGAATGGTTCTTATAAAAATAATTTAAATTTTATGATCACCATCATAAAAATTATTAAAATAATAGTCAAGATCATTTATCTAAAAAATTATCTCATAATCGAATGCCGTCTGATCCTTTGATCACTCATTTCTTATTTAACGGTCGAAATTATTTCATGCAATTGATCATGATAATGATATTTGATTGAAGTAAAACTTTGATAGTATGCTACAAACATCATTGAGATTATCGTTGTAGATTTTTGGATACATCAAAGATCTCCATCTATCAGATCATCGCATCATCATTCGTAGTTATCAAAATTGAATTATTTTTATCGATGAAGCTAGGGCCATCAGATCGAGGTGCCTTTTGTGACGATACTCTAATGATAATTATTTAAATAATGAACGGTGAAGATGGACATTAAATTTTTAAATTATATAATATTTAAAGTAAAAATATAAAAAAAATATATTGCAGTGGTTATGAATAACCGCTGTAATAGGTTGAGTTTACGATAGTAGTTATAAAAAATCGCTGCCATAGTTTAATCTACAGCAGCTATTAATCCTAATCACTGTCATAGGTCCGACCTATAGTAGCGGTTAGGATTAACCACTGTCATAGATTCTATTACAACGGTTTTAAAAACCACTGCTGTAGTATATGCTGTCGTAGTCCTTTTCTATAGTAGTGTAATCTGGTGCACACCAAATCTCAATGAAAGTCGACTGCACTTTCATTACCAAAGAATTTAGTTAGACTATAGGTTCTTTCCAAGAGGATTGGTAATTTTGAAAGAATTACACTGCAAACTGATAGGACTAAAAATATTTAATGGTATTTTGTGATTTCATCAAGGCGATATAATAGTAGTTGATGTGCCCAACTTGCACAACCAATTTACCTACCTCCTAGAGTAAGGGCGCAAAGTATCCTTGGGGTTCTTCCACAACCACAACATTCTGAAACCAATCCAAGGGTGTCAGGCAAAAGCCATAAGGGTGCAGTTGAAACAATTTTGTTTCAATTGAGAAGCAAACTTTGTCACTCCGAGTCTATTTTGTCCAAACATTAGCTCCCTGGAGTGTCCATAAATCAATTCCATCTTATTTCCAAATACTTTAAAAACAAGATTATATCCCATGAAGGAGCAGGGAAGGATCCTAAGATGGAAGCTTCTTTAGGTCGAAGCCACGAGTAGGGATGGCAAAATATGATCCGACTCACCAACCCAATCCATGTTTGACCCACCATATGCAGGTTTGGATTTGAGCTAAATAGATTCAGATCATAAACAGATCAATTCGTTTAACCTATTTAATATTTGGATTGGGTTTAGATTTTAGAAGTCTGACCCATCTAATCTGTTTAACCCATTTAATATTTGGATTGTATTAGATTAGATTAATGGGCTATTTAAATGAGCTCAGAGCTTGAGATTGTTGATGGTAGAATGAATCCCCTTTAGACTGCATCAAATTCGATGGTGGATAACACGCCATGGTATCCCTGGTATTTCACCAATTTTTGATTGCATGCTATCCATTGTGCAAATGCATGCTCCCTGGTTTGCCCTGATTCACTCGGACCGAGTCCTCCCATGAATCATGATGATATCCCCCAAACCCCAACCCTAAACCCTCGCTCCTCTCTGAATTAGGTTTCCACCTCTCTACTGCGATGGCCGCCACTGTGGCTCGAGCTTTCGTCCCCTCTCCCATCACCACCTCCCACACTCTCCTCACCCTCTTCCTGTCCAAGCACTTCCTCGCCTCCTCCCCCTTCACTGCTGGCCTCCTCGAGTTCTGCCTCTCGCATGCAATGGTTCGGCTAGGAGCAGCTCAGATCAACTCAATTTGGTGCATGGCTCGATAGGTTGGTGACTTGACTTACTTGCCTTTGAACTCTTGGTGAGGCAGTGGATTAGTGACTGGCCACTGACAAAGATGGCACAACTATTCTCTAGATGCGATTACAAGCATTGTCTCATCATCAAAGATAAGCCTGGCCATGAGGGGGCCACCAAGTAGGGACTCTTCTAGGGCTATTGCCCCAAGTCGTTGTTCTTCCAGGGCTTCCTCGAGAAGTACCTCCCCTACTGCAACCTCTCCGGGATGGGCTACGAGGAGTACTACCACTAGTCACTGCCCAGCCTAGGCAGAGTTCCCCAGAGGCAGAGGGGCAATCTCAAGAGGGGACTCTGCCGCATATGGGGCTACGACCCCACCAAAGTGTTGCATGGTGGAGTCCATACGAAAGGAGCAAGAGAGTAAAAATAGGTTAGTTAAATGGCTTGAATTGAGTTGGGTCAGGATGGATTAACAAATTATCCATTTGTTAAACATGTTAAACAAGTCGGATCGAGTTATTTGTTTATTAAATATGTCAAGTTCAAGTTGTAGATTCTGACGTATTTAACAAATACGTCAGGTTCAAATTTACCATTTTTTGAGCCAACCCATATCTGACTAGATCTATTGATGATCGATCCAACCCGATTGCCACCCCTAGCCATGAGCACCATCTCCAAAATCCCAAGATAAATGACAACCTTGTTGAGAGCCATGGCTTTGCAACTTTCTTTGATTCTTGGATTGGTTTTAGGAGATGGTATGTATGTAATGAGAAGCATGAAGGGAGGAGAAATCTATTTACTATTTATAAGGGACTTGTAGGGTGGGTGACATTGTTGTGGGAGCATTTAAGGGTTAAAAGTAAAGTTGGCAAAATATGATCTGACCCACCAACTCGATCCATGTTCGACCCACCATAAGTAGGGTTGGATTTAGGCTAAATAGGTTTAGGTCATAAACAGGTTGACCCGTTTAATCTGTTTAATATTTAGATTAGATTTGGATTTTAGATATCTGATCCATTTAATCCATTTAATTTTTAAATTGGGTTGAGTTAGATAATCCATTTAACTCATTTAATCCATTTAACTCATTTAAGATCCATTTAATTAACCTATTTAAAATTTGCTTAATAAGTTTTTGACCCATTTAATCCAACCTATCTAACTTATTTAAACTTAACCCATTAAAAATCTATTTAACTTGTTTAACATGTTTAACCTAATTTGACCTATTTAATAATTAGGTTAAGTGGATCGGGTTAAATTATCTATTTAATAAATGGGTCAGATTCAAATCTAAATTTTTGACCTATTTAATCTAATTCTGACTGATGATTTTTTTATTGGATCCATATCAATCCAATCCGATGTAACCCAATTGCCACTCCTACTTAAAAGTAGGTAGATTGTATTGAATGGTAGTCTAGAGGGTAGAGAAGAGTTTAAATTTGTCAAACAACCTTTAGGACCACCCCAGCCCCCAAGCATCGAGAATAATCCTCTACGATGAAGGGATCTCTATAACTAATCACGCTCTAGCCCATGAGGTTTTGTTGTCCTCTCATCTATTCCCATTTACTTCCTATTCATTTATAAACTGTCTTTCTAATAAGTTTGCAAGCAACTAGATAGGATTCATCATAATTTCCTCTAGGTAGGAACTAATCTCGCCTCCAACACCTCCTGCAAGGTCAACTGGAAAAATGTTTGTTTGGCAAAAGAGGAAAGGGGGCTTGGGCATTAAGGATCTCATGATACTCAATCAATCTCTTCTTGCTAAATGGGGTTGGAGATATCTAATTGAGAACCCTGAAAATTGGAGATCTCTGAAATCTTTTTACTTCAAAAATTCAAGCTCTCATCTTGTTGGAAGCCTACAATTCTCTGTTCCAGAATATAGAAAGATATATATATATATATATATATATATATATATATATATATATATATATATATATATATATATATACTAGTAGGAAAAATCAAAATTGATCTCACTAATTTTATGAATTGAATCCATACCTGATATAAAATTTTGGAGAATGATAAAAAGGACTACATCAATAGAGTAATTATAACCTATATTCTCTCTCTTTAATGACTGACTGGTCCTATATCCCTCTCTCCCTCTCCCACACCACTTTGACTCTCTCCCTCTCTCTCTCCTTCTTTCTCTTTTTTTAATTAATTACTTATCTATTTATCTTTTAATACTCCATCCCAACTCCATCCATCCATCTCTTATATCCAAACCCTACATCAATTTATTTTTTATACCTTAGAAGGATCACATCAAAAGATAAAAAGAATAATTATGACCTATATTTTTTCTCTCTTTGATGACTCACATATCCCTTCTCTTTCTCTTTCTATTTTGATCTCTCTCCCCCTCTTCCTCTTTTATTATTTATTACTTCTCTATATATCTTTTAATATCCCACCCTAATCGCATGGTTCCTGTCCGTCCATCCCTTATATTTAAACTCCACATCAATTTATTTTTTATATTTGAGTCAATCCAAATGCAATAGAAAATCATATATTCTTCTTTTCTCTTTTCTCAACTTGAATCAAGCTTCTTTTTTTTTTAAAATAACACTCTTTTAGTTTTTTTTTTTTTTTGTCTTCTTTTTTTTTTTACTTATATCAAATATATATTATTAGAATAATTTTTGGTTAGCAATTATAATTTTAACATTTAATAATATCTAATAACTATGATCTATTAGCCTTAAGCCCCTAATATGGAAATTAGGATTTTATTTTTTTACGCATCATGGTTAATTTTTGTTTACTTATAAATAATGAGTTAGCATGAGAAAATATTTTTTATAATTTATAGATTTTTTTATTAATAATGTTTGTGATATGTTATTATTGCATCATGCATTATTTTTTTTGGTGAAATATGGAGAGATTCTTTAAAAAAATAGCCCCTTCTAGTTCTTCATCATAAAACTTTCCTAAAACTCTAGAAAGTGAAAGCGAAAGCAAAAGTGAAAATGAAGGTCAAAGTGAAATTACAAGTAGTTTTATTGACAACCCATACCAATCTAAGTTAAATTGATCTTAATTCTCTTCCAACCGGTCCCAAAAATAGAAAAAAAAATTAGATTATCATCCAAATGATCGAGATGAAGTGAGGAAAGCATATCTACAAAAAAGCCCTTTCCAACCTTGCAACCATGATTTTTTCTAAAGAAATATTGAAGGTATGTTGCGTAGATTTAATCCTTCTTAGTTCGATCAAAATGGCAATTGGTTAGAATATAATATAAAAGAGGATGAAACATTTTACTTGTGTTTTCACTTATTCAAGAATAATGTTGGAAAACATGTTGGGGGTGACATTTTTGTTAGTGGGGGTTTTAAGGCTTAGAACAAAAAAGAAAGATTTGATATACATATCGGTGGATGCAGTAGTGCCCAAAATCAAACCGCTAGAAAATATGAAGATCTAACAAAGCAAAAATAATTTATACAAACTACTCTTAATAAGTAATATAAGCAAGCTAAGAGTGAGTATTGAACTCACTTAAATGCATCAATTGATTATTTGAGATATCTTTTATGCCAAGGATTGCCATTTCATGGATATGATGAGCATGAAAATTCAAGTAATAGACAAAATTTTTTTGAACAGTTACAATGGCTTGCCGATTGAAATAAAAATGTGGAAAGAATTGTGTTGCAAAATGCTCTAGGAAATCAATAAATGTTATTCCACAAAAAGATATTATGCATGCATGCTTGCGCAAAAGAAATAACTAGAGCTATTATTGATGACATTGGTGATGATTTATTTCGATATTGGTTAATGAGTCATGTGATATATCACACCAAAAGCAAATGGCTTTTGTTTTGCATTTTGTTGATAAAAGGAGGATCGTATTAGAGCGGTTTATTGGCATTGTACATGTTGTTGATACTTTTGCTTTATCTTCTAAGGAAGCAATTGATTCTTTGCTTTCTGAACATTTATTTAGTTCATGCAGAATACTAGGGCAAGGCTATGAAGGAGCTAGTAATATGAAAGGTGAGATCAATAGCCTTAAAACTTTGATTATGAGAGAATATGAATTAGCATATTTTATCCATTTTTTTGCTCATCAACTTTAATTGACACTTGTAGTGGTTGCCAAAAATTATGATAATGTTGCTTAGCTTTTTAACATAGTTGATAATATTTTAAATATGCTTGGAGCTTCTTACAAACATAAAGCTATGTTTCAAGAAAAGCAAGCTAAAAAAGTTAAAGAAGCCTTAAATGATGATGAGCTTCAAAGTGGGTGAGGTTTGAATCAAGAAATTAGTCTTAAAAGTGCAAGTGATACTCATTGAGGATCTCACTATAAATCACTTTTAAATTTAGTTACTATATTCTCTTCTATTATGAATGTACTTGAAACTATTACAACTAACAGCTTACATCCTGAGCAGAGAGTTCAAGTACAAGTGCTCTTTAATTCTTTACAATCATTTCAATTTGATTCTATCTTATACTTGATGAAGACTATATTGGATATTACAAATGAATTAAATTTAGCTTAGCAAAGGAAGGATCAAGATATTATAAATGCTATGTCACTTGTAAGAGTGGCTAAGCAATGCTTACAAGTGATGAGGGAGAAGGGTGGGAATCTCATTTGGATGGTGTTTATGAATTTTGTGATAAAAATAGTATTTTGATTTTGAACATAAATGACATATATGTTCTTCAAGGTAGCTTGACACGTAAATCCCCATAAATCACAAATTCATATCATTATTGTGTTAAATTATTCTATACAATTATTGATATGCAACTTGTGGAGCTTAACGAGATAAATACTAAGTTGCTTCTTTGTATCACTTGCTTGAATCCAGTTAACTCATTTTATTCTTTTGATAAGTAGAAGTTGATTAGATTGGCTCAATTTTCTTGGAATGAGTTTTTATATGTTGATCTTTTGGCACTTGAATAGTACCAACTTGAAAACTTTATTATTGATGTGCATCAAGATGAAAGTTTTTTTGAATTGAAGGGGCTTAGCAATCTTACGAAGAAGATGGTTGAAACAAAAAAGTATATTATATATCCACATGTTTATTTGCTTTTGAAGTTAGCATTGACACTATCAGTTGCTACAACTACTGTGGAAGGGCTTTTTCTGTAATGAATTTCGTAAAGACTAAATTGCATAACCCTATGTGTGATTAATTGATGAATGATTGTTTGGTGACATATATATAGAGAGAGAGATGTATTTGATGGTATTACTAATGATACTATCATACATCATTTTCAAAATATGAAAAGTCATAGAGGACAATTATAAAAATAATTTGTTTTTACATATTTTTGTTGATGTAGAAATAGTGCTACACTCTATTTAATTCTCAGTATTCTTATTATTTATCCTTCATTTTATATTGACTCCCAAAGCAAACTTTCTGGATCCACCACTGCTAGGAATCGGGTTGATTCTTCATTCTGGTTTGCTCCACGGCAATGTTATAATGCTCCTCTCAAGATCTTGTTCCTGAATTTTTATAAAGCCCATAGATAGAAACTGTCATGCCCTCGATCCAAGATTGCAAGCTAGGAATCATGGCAATCACCATATACTTATAGAGAACTCTCTCTATAAGCATGTAAGACATCTTATCATGATATTATAAAGCAATAATAAAATAAAATTTAAATAATTAATGTTCATCTTTATTTTAAATAACTAAATTAAATGCCTTACAAAATAAAACTCTATAATTTTGTATCAAAGTTCAAGAAATCTTAAAGAAATATTAAAGTCTGCCTCTAATTCGCTCTCCTATATCGAAACCCTTAGTCAAACTTATCTACTGAATCTATGAAATCAGTAAAATATAGAGTAATGAGCTAGATAGCCAAGTAATCAATATCCACTTAACTAGATAAATTATATAATATTAATATTCTAAAAATAACATGTAAAGTACATTAATTTAAAATATACAATGCTAATTCAAAATCAGATCCATGCAAATTCATTTACGTTCATAAATTAATTTCTTTCAAAATATTACATTCATCTCGACAGCCATGAACTAAATCAAAGTACGTATAACCTCCAATGGTAAGGTATCAAAATACCTACATACAACTCCTATTGATAGGATATCAAAGTACCAGTGCATAACCTCCACTGATAGGATATCAAAGTACCAGCGCACAATCTCTATTGAAAGGATATCAATATACCAGCATACAATCCCTACTAGTAGGATATCAAAGCACAAACATACAACCCCCACTAGTAGGATATCAAAATACTAGTATTTATCCCCCACTAGTGAGTTTCGATATATAGTCAGGCTATGAGTCAAAAATCCATCTCAAATCAAACTCGTTTTTATATTCAAAATCAAAAAGTTCATAAACCAGACGATATCAAAATCAATCAAATAATTCATATCGAATCTAATATATTTGATCATAAATTATTTAATATTTTTTTAAAAATAGCATATTCAATAATTCAAACTACCATGCATTAGATTCATAAATCATGCATAATTCAATATAGAAAATATTATATAATTTACTAATATAAATTTATTTTTAGAATCTTTAATTCGTATATTAGATCATGGTATCTCACTACTAGATATCTTCTTATCGAGATCACTATACTCCTATATAGATTTAAATCTAATAATTAGAAAAGACATGAATAATCAAGAAAAACATAATTCATAGGTAATCGTATCTAACGATCTGGATCGGTCAATCATCTAACCTCTCTAATCAAAGATCATACTAAGATATAGATAGTTTAATAGAGATTAAGGATGATTAAATTAGTGCTATCCAATAAGAGTCAAGGTGAAGACTGGTATAGTGTTCGGCAATCAGAGGTCATTAGGACCAAACAAATTTATTTAACCAGGATCATATTGAGATGTAAATGACTTTATAGAGATCAAACAGATCAAATCTGATGGTATCTGGATCTGACCAAAATGGATACCAACATATTGTCCGACAATCGTGGATCAGGATCCTTTACTAAGCTCAATCAAAATCATGGAAAGAAAGTCCTTCATTGGACTAATCTCTCAAAGAAAAAATCATCTTAGAAAGAAACAATTCTAGAGAGAAACAAGAAAGAAAAGTCAAACTTTCTAAAGAGAGAAAGTGAAGATTTTAAACTCAAAGAAGGAAGAAAGAAAAGTGAGAGAAAATCTCTCTTCTTTGCTTTTCTTTTTTTTTTTTACTACTATAGAATGGGACTACAACAGCACATACTATTATAGCGGTTTCAAAAATTGCTGCCATAGAATCTAAGGCAGTGATTATAACTAAGGCAGCGGTTATATAAAACTGCTGCCATAGATAGATCTATGGCAGCAGTTATATAAAATCGCTGCTATAATTAAAATCTATAGCAACGATTAGCTATAACCGCTGTCTTAGATCCAATTTATAGCAGCGGTTATCATTAACTACTGTCAAAGATTCAATATATTATACTGGTTAGTCAACCGCCACTATATGCTCAAACCAATAGCAGCGGTTATACAGAACCGCTGCTATAGATGCAAATATATATTTTTTCTTAAAAATAATATAATTTTAAAATTTAAAGTTCATCTTCATTATTCATTATCTAAATAATTATTGTTAGAGTGTCATCATAAAAGACCACCTCGATCAGATAGCTCTAACTACGTCGATCGATAAAATTTAATTTTGATGACCACGAACGATCGCATGATGATATGATAGATAAAGATCATCGATTGAACCAAAAACTTTCAATGATGATATTTGTAATATTTGTAGCATACTATCAAAATCTCACTTTAATCAGATATCATTATCATAGTCAATCTAGCATGGAATAATTTTGGATGTTAAATGAAAAATGATGATCAAAAGGCCAAACAGTGCCTGATTATGAGGTAATTTTTGTTAGATATGTATACCGTAGAAGCCAGATTGGCTGACACTTATAATACACTTCTAAAGATAAAATTATAATTTTAACTATAAATAATAAAATAAATTATTTTCTATCATAGTGTGTATTTGAAAGTGTCTGTGATACATCCTTTAAGTTAATGGTAATGATAGTTCATATTTTCAATAGTTAAAAATTTAAGACATGAATTTTCATTATTAACTCATAAAATACTTTCGACCGTAGGATTATCATGAGGATGGTGATTGATCCAGAAGATTGGTGTACGATTGCTTCTTTAGGATAAATCAGTCTTGAGTCTACGGTGTAGAGACACCAGAGCGAGAGTGCAGGTACTCATTAGAGAACAAGAGCACTGAGCATGACCACCTCGAGCAGTCATAAGAAAGTCTACCTTCTCGTCGATGACTGGCTCGAAGCTGTAGTGGTATATCTGGATCTTTGATCTGAGGTGCATCGGTAGTTCACCTTAAGGGTATTATAGTTCGACTATACCATAACTCGATCTCCTAGCCATTCAGAATTCTGAGGTGTATGTTGGCTATAGTATGTTCATTATAGGAATTAGATTGCATCGATAGGGGATCTATCTACCTCGATAGAAGAGAAGTAGTCCTATGATGATCATGAGAATCAAGTCCATAAGCCCATGGCCATGGTAGAGTGACCAAATAAAAAGAGTTTCTATTAGAGTTTTCATATTGGACTCGAATCGAATGATTAATTCATATGACGAAAATTAGAATTTGACGAGATCACCTTAAGATAGAAAAATTTAATCACACAGATAATTGCACTGAGAGATTTATTTTCAGTTCTGATGGATTGCCACTATATGTTGCTAGGTGTCACTGATGGATTTTGGGAGCAATTAGAATGATTTTGATGATCGATCATACTAGTTGTCTGAATTAGAAAAGTTCTAATCGATCAGAAGATATTTTGATGATATCGATGATAGAGATCGTGACGTATCCCATTATCATATAAAATTAAACCTAACTGGATCATACTAATAAGAATTTGAATCTGTATGTCATCAATTGGACCAACCCAGTTCAATTGATTTGAATAAGATTCAATTAGGTTCAAAAAAATCGTGCTAGCACACGATTGAGCCTAATGTTCTTCTTTAATAATCATTAAAGCTTATCTCGACTGAGCCAAATGTATTTGAGCTCACTTTTACTTGGTCTGACTAGAGCTCGTCCAGATCAAAAAAAGGATTGTCTTAATTTATGAATAAATTTAAGACAATACCTGCTATTTTCGGTCACCTACTAATTTTTATTTTTGGATATTGATCAAATATTGACCCTGGACACTTGGACATTTGACCATGTGTCATGCACCTATAGGAGAGTACCTGGAGCCTTGTCCCCCTATTAAATGCAGACAGAAAGAGGGCGCATGCCTCGATAAAGAAGTCCCATACAGATAGAACTCTAAGGTTGCTTCAGGGGATTAAACTCTGTGGTGCCCCTAGGCATGCGCCCCATGAGGATAAAAGAGGAGTCCCATACAGATGGAACTCCAGAATTGCTTCAGGAGATTAAACTCAGCGGTACCAAGAACTCTTGTTTGACCCAGTCTTGGTGCCACCTTAGAAGATTTTTGAGGGTCTCTCATCTGATTAGATCAGATGATGCTATCCCATTAATCAGATTTAGAATTGATTGCTCAAAGGATCGTGATTGGTCGGAATGATGTGGCACTATGTGGCGTAGTAGGGTCTATATAAACCCTATTTGCGCCTAGATTTTTAATGTTTCTACCTTTAATCCACACCACAAAGCCTCTCTCTCTCTTTCTCCATGCCATCCTCTAGTCCTCTCTCTCCTCTCCATGCCCAAGAGATTTTGGGCATGAATAAGGTGCGATCCAAGCAAGTGAAAGACATCAGAAAAGAAAGAAGGCAACACTACTGCAAGAAACAATGATAGTTCTTCAAAAAAAGTTTTGAAGATCTTTAAGATCAGATCTATATCTGATTTTTGGAGAATTGATTAAGAAGGAGAAGATCTCTAGATCTTATCTGAGTGGTACCGATAGAGGTCAGGTGCTTGCATGGCTATATTTAGAGCCTCAGACAAACATCGAGATCATCATAGAATAATTAGATTATCCAAAATAAAGATATAATTAAATTTAATTTTATTTTTATTTTTATTTTATTTTTATTATCAGATCAATAATATCATATCAAATTAGGATCATAAAAAAAAAATTAAAATATTCCTCCTGATCTAATCAGATCTAAGCGAACCTGATTCGAAAAATAAATTTTTTTCTTCAACTAGTATCAGAGCCGGATTCCATAATTTATTAGATCTAATTTTAATTTATTTTTGATCTAATAATTAGATGATTTTAGATATCATATTAGATGTGATTAGATTTAAAATCAAAAAATTAAAAATTAAATAATCTAGATCTAAGATGTATGAGATGCATGACTAGACTAGGAATAAAATTATTCTATGTATAGTCTAGCATAATCATAATTTTAATTTAATTAATATAATTTTTAGATCTATTTATTTATTATTTTTTGATATTATAAATATTATAATAAGATCTAAAAAATAGAAAATAAATTTATTTAATTTATTCATATGAGATATGATAGATGCATGTTTAGACTAGTTGTAAAATAGTTCTATAAAATTATCTAGAATAAATTTTAATTTGATATGATCAAATTTAAATCTTATTTTTTAGATGTTTATGAGATAATTTAGATCTAAAAACATGCATGATATGATACGTAAGATGTATGCAAAATATATTTTTTTAGTTAGATCAATTTTTATATATGTGATATATGATATAGATCTAACTAGTTTTATAGATTTATCATGTTTCTGATTAAGGCGTGCCCTTTGGCCATCCGATCATAAAAATGAAGTGAGGTTTAAAGATCCTCTCCTTTCATTCGATGGGATGTTCTTATGGTGTAAAGGGGTGCTGCGTGTTCGTCCTTAATTAAAAATAAAAAACTTATTTTCTGCAAAATTTTAGATCCTGAAATCCTAAAATTTTATATACATATTTTATTTATGAACCTTAAACTTAATTAAGAATTAAGATTAAGAAATATATTAGGTCTAAAATTAAGAATTTTTAGATCTAAGATATATTCATAAAATTGGATTCGAACTTGGGTAGCTCAATTAGGTCTAGTGGTTGATCAAATCGAATCAAGAGTTGGTTAGGTGGGATCAAGAGTGCTTAAATTGATCAGCCTAATAGAATTAAGTCTGAATCAAGATCGAGTCACATGAGTGATCAATCGAGTTAAGACCTAATTATGCTCAGTGGTTAGAGTCTGGATTATAGGCAAATTCGATTGATTCTGGCTCAATAATTTGGTGTCTAAGGTAAGTTTGGTAGATACGATCGATTGATTTTTAATTGGGAGCTACTCGACTCGAATGCATTCTTATCGAGTTAATGGCATATTCCTTCCATCGGTCTCACTTACCTGGCCATATTTATCGATCTAGTCCTGATCTAAGGTGGCTAACAATCCGAGCTGACTCATGCCACTAGGTTAGTCATAATGGTTATGACTATGTCAAGTCAAGTTTAAAGAGACCTAAATCAAATCTTCCTAAGAAAAGATTAAATCTAAGTTCTTCCACCATTATAGATGTGCGGGCCCTTTCCGGGGTTGATTATTCTCGGCTGATCATAGTGGTTCAGTTGCATTGGAAAGACGTAACCATGTCTATTAGGCATTGGATGCTATGGGCTGGAGGATGGATTGGGCTCAATATTTCGAATACGGTGAGAGACCCAATTAAGAATCCAATCTATGCAAATGATGGATCTGACTTAACTAAGGAGTGGATCAATATTTCGGGCACGGTGAGATTCATGAATTAGAGACCAAGTCTGGGTGCACCATGATTAGAGAATCATTGGACAAGAGTTGTTCACTCATTGGCTAACCCATCATCAATAACTATTAGATGAGGTGATGAGTCAGTCGGTGGGACTGCACCATCCACTAGAAATTAATAATCATGAAGATTTTCGCATCTCTACAGAGAAAGTGTAGGAATCCAAAAAAATAGTGAGAGCTAATTTATTTAAAAATAAAACTTTTAAATAAATTGATCAAGTCTTAATTATAAAATCTAACTAAAAACTTTGACTCTCTATAGAAAAAAGAAAAATGTCTACGTCCAATCCACTAGCCCATATCTTGGACACCCATAGACTGACCGGATCCAATTACAAGGATTGGCTCTAAAACTTTCAAAATTATTTTGGATTTCAAAAAGTTGACTCATGTATTGGATCAGGATCCTCCCATTTTATCAGCTCGTCCGTCTGCTGAACAGAGAGCGTCTCTTGGTAAGTGGATGGATGAAGATAATAAGGCCAGATACTACATGTTGGGCTCGATGTCTGATGAGCTTCAGCGCCAACATGAAGATATCAAGACTGTTCGCCAAATGTTGGCTCACCTGCAAGAGTTGTTTGATGAACAGAGTCGCGCAGCCAAATATCAGATCACTGAACGACTGTTTAAGGCTAAAATGTATGATGAACAGTCAGTCCAAGATCATTGTCTGATGATGATCAAGGACTTAAAAGAGCTTGAGAAGCTCGGAGTGAAGTTAGATCAGGATCTGCAGAATGATATAATTCTGTAATCCTTGACTGATGCGTATGGGCAGTTCATCATGAACTACCATATGCCTAAACTTCAGAATACTCTGGTCGAGCTTATGAATATGCTGCTTACTGCTGTGCTTTCTATTAAAGATTCTAAAGACTCAGTACTTGCTATAGAACGGACTTCTTTCAAAAGAAAATCTTTTGGAAAGAAGAAGAAGTCTGTAAAAAAGTAAAAGTTGGAAGGTGGAAAGAAAAAGAAGGCAAAGCTAAAAAAGAAGGGCGCTGATAAAGGAAAGTATTTCTATTATAATACTGACAACCACTGAAAGCGGAACTGTCCTGCATACCTGACCACTCTGAAGAATAAGAAGGAGACAGGTCCTTCTAAAGGTATGCTCATTATTGAATCTAATCTTACGATTTCTTCTGCATCCAGTTGGATGCTTGACTCTGGTTCTAATTCTCATTTGTGCACTTTCATGCAGAATCTTGAGGATAGCAGGAGGCTGAGGGATGGTGAGATGATCCTACGCATCGAAAATGAAGCAAGGGTTGTTGCTGTAGTCGTGGGAACCTACCCTCTTCGATTGCAGTCTGGCTTAAATTTAGTACTTAAGGATTATTATTATGTGCCTGTTGCAAGCAAAAATTTGCTTTCTATTTCATGTTTAGCACAAGAAAGCTATGTAATTAGTTTTCTTAAGGACCATTGTAATATTCCTTATGAAAGAAATAAAATTGTAAGTAATTTTCGGTCTCTACTAGTTACATATTGATGTATCTGTCTTTAATGTTGAGCTAAATGTGAATGCCATAAGATCAAAATGACCCAGGGATAGTCCAAATGATAGGTATCTATGGCACATAAGGCTAGATCATATAGCAGAAGATAGGATTACCAAATTGAAGAAAATCGGGCTATTGAGTTGGAGACATAGTCTATTAACTGATATATATTTACTAAATAGGGTTTTCTCTAAAACCATTCCTACCACACCGTATGAGATATGGCATGGTAAGAAATCAAGTCTGAGTCATTTCAAAATTTGGGGTTGTTTGGCTCACGTCAAAAGACAACAAACGGATAAGTTAGACTACAGGTCCTTTAGAGCTCGATTCATAGGATATCATAAAGAGTCATTAGGATATTATTTCTACATTCCAGAAAATCATAATGTGATTGTGAGTTGGCATATCATCTTTCTTGAAAAATAGTGTATTCAAGATGGTGGCATTAGAAAGTAGATCAAGCTCGAGAAGAAAGTCTCCCAAGAGCAACGAGCTAAGGACCCTATGGAACCAAATCAGGTTGAGCCAATACAATCACTACCTCCTCCATCTCATAGATCGAAAAGAATTTTTCGTCCCCCTGAAAGGTACTTAGATACTATTTTAGAGAAAATAGAGAAAATATTCCTCGTAGGTAATGGGGTTCATGGTGATGATCCCAAAATTTATGACGAGGCAATATCGGATATTGACTTCGAGAAATTATTAGAGACAATGAAGTCAGAAATTGACTCGATGCACTCAAACCAAGTCTGGATCTTGGTAGGTCCACTTGAAGGTATCATACCTATTGGATGTAAATGGATCTATAAGAGAAAGATTGGTGCAGATGAGAATGTGGAGATATTCAAAGCTAGATTAGTGGTAAAAGAGTATAATCAGCACGAAGGCATTGACTATCAGGATACCTTTTCGCTAGTAGCCATGCTAAAATCCATCCGCACATTGCTTGCTGTTGTAGCCTATTTCGATTATGAAATATGGCAAATGGATGTGAAAACAACGTTCTTAAATAGATACCTTGATGAAGATATCTATATGGAACAGCTGCTAAGTTTTACATCCAATGATGCTGATCACAAAGTATGCAAGCTGTAAAGGTTCATATATGAACTTAAGCAAGCATCTTGGAGCTAGAATATTCGTTTTAATGATATGATCAAATTGTTTGGTTTCATCAAGAATAAAAAAAAATTATTTATTTTTCAAAAAATATTTTTAAAAAATTATAGGAGTACTTCAAAGTACTATGAACTCAAATGTTTTTTTTTACTCTCTCAAAATCAGAGTTTTTCTCTAGAATGAAGACGTAAGAATACTTTGAGAGCAATGGAGAAGGAGAGAAATTAATCTGCCCATGCAAGTGAAATAAGTTTCCTATTTATAGAAATATAAGGACACTTGAAAAGACACGAATAATTAAAATTTAAACCAAAGGACGTACACTTTAGATCAGACATATCCCTTGCTAGCACTGTTTCGATTGAAGAGTTATTTTGAAGAGTTATATCTTTTGCAGCAAACTACCGTAAGTGTATGTTTAGCACAGAGGCCCACTTTGCTTAGGTCCTCCCTCTTCCACAAAATTGGGTACTCTTTCTAGCTCAAACCCATTACCTAACTAACTCCAATATAAAACTTAATATACAAACTTCCAATGTGGGATTACAATCACTTTGCTAACAATTTCTCATTCACTTATAAATGGATTTAATCAAGTAAAGATATTACAATAATCTCTATGTGCAAGAGAATACAATTCATTAATATCTATCAATAAATATGATATTAAATCATATTCATTTTGGCCCAAAGGAAGCCGAAAACGGCAGCCTTAATTAAACCCATTTTTCAACAACCCCGAAGGTAACAGTAAGGACAAGGAAAGAGGAACGCTTGGTCATGTCCAAAAATTAAGAAAGGATAGATTAGAATAGATGGGAGCGAGAGTAGAGATAGCAACAGACTAGGTAGGGCGGAGAAGAAGGCGATTCAAGAAAATGACTAAAATGAAGCAAACGAAGGAGAGTAAAAGTAGCAGTTACAATGAAGTGACCTTTGAAACGCAAGGTGAAGAAGAGAGTGAGGCCAGTAGCATGGCTGGAGGAGATTGTAATGCTACCAGCTTGCTGGCCAGATGGAGTGGATGAATTCAAGACATTCCCTTGAGGCATGGGAGAGGAGACGGAGAGAACCTCTAGCTTCCCTAAAGGGGCAAGAATGCTGTTGCAATTGCAAGAAACACTAAAATTACCCTGCAATTTTGGACAATGCAAAAATCCCAAAAATAAGATGGCAAATAAGACATCTTCCCGTAGAAGAGGCTATCATTAGATAACTTATTCCACAAAATAAGCAATCAGCAGTGAATTAGTCAGCAAATTAGCACAATTTACTCCATAGCCATTGGCGTGTGTTTAAACACAAGGATACATGATCACACTCAGGAAAAAAAGAGGGTGGGGGGGAGACAATGAGATGAGATTGACTCTAAGCAACATATATTTCTTCTTCTATTCAATTATATTGCAGTGTCGATAATTAATACATGAAATGCGATGTTGCTGAAAGCTTTCCAGTTGGTGCTGGTCTACATTATTGCCCCACTAAACCTCTCA
The DNA here is from genome assembly GCA_006176705.1 of Cocos nucifera. Lineage (NCBI taxonomy): Eukaryota > Viridiplantae > Streptophyta > Magnoliopsida > Arecales > Arecaceae > Cocos > Cocos nucifera. The sequence continues at coordinate 320,460 of QRFJ01001689.1, forward strand.
GTAATCCCACCTTTATTTCTTGATATTTAGCACAAGGACATACCCTACAACCAGATATACTTGGCACTTCCCTAAACTCAGCCCAAATCTAGGCTAGGTTGGCCGCATGCCACTCAATTCAAACATGGAATGCACATATAACATCATCGAAAGCTTTTGCAGCACTGCTCTCTGCCTCCAACACAAACTCAACCAGTATCATCTATGCCTTGATTTCAGTTTGGCAGCATGGAACCTAAAATATACATATGTGGCTCTAGTGTACTTTCAAAACCAACTCCAAATGTGTCTGGTTGGGCTAAATCAGCAGCAGGATAAGATCTGAATCTCTTGTCCAAATAAGAGCATCATTCATGCAACATCTACTCTACACATTAGCACGAGAACCGTTACCATCATGAGATTCCCACTGGCACAGACAATCAGGCAGTGGGTTCTCATAGAAGGCTTCTTCCGATCGGAACCTCTCCTTGCCTCTTGTTCCAGAGATGGGACCTTTTCGTTTACGAGGGGAACCTTGCCTGACAAACACGTACCTATGAAATCAGTTAAGAAACAAAACAAGTACAAATTTAACTCCTGTTCGACATACCGTTTTTTATGGAGTTGTACAATCATGTCTGACAACCTCTTCCCTTCTTTAAGTGAACCCTGATCAATTTTATCAAACAAACGAACAAGTGCTTTTCTGCATTGCAGTAGGCGACCGGCATAAGAAAGAAACAAACGGAGGAATCAGAGTGGTTTTAAAACAAAACAGAATCCTCAAGAGATGGGTATCGAACAGAATTGATGATGTGCAGATGCAAAAAGCCACTTTACCTATCAGGAATGATGGTTTTTCTGTGACCCAAGTAACGGCGGTGTCCCTCAACCGCCCTTGCCATGTTTCCCGAATAGGATGGAATGAAAACATCACTTCCCACTGATACAATATAGTCTAAAGCCGCCATCTGCGATGCATAATGACTAAATGGTTCAAGCTCATTCACTGAGACTAACTTTTCCTGCAAGGCAAAAAAAAGAAAACAAAAAAAATTTGATATACTGATTGAGCTAGCTTCCAGTCAAAACAGATTTCACTGGAGGGAAAAAAAAAGAATCAGAGGGAGGGAAAAGGAGAACCTTTAACAAGAGTGCAAGTGAAATCGATTTCATCTCATAGCACATAAATAATAAATGCTAAAAAAAGGTCTAACCATTGGCATCATAATTTGCAAATGGATTTATATATATGCTGCATTTGTCATAACACGTTATAAGTTAATTTATATTGAGTAGGCCCTTAATACAGATGTGCAAGTTTAGCCATAAGGTGTGTCACTGTCCTCAAAGCATTGCTCGATGGATGAAATAAGGATTGGCAGTTGACTTCCCAAGGACTGCAATAGCGATCAACCATCAATATCTGCTTGTCGGCTACCACACTGAACAAGCATAGAGATTTGAAGTTATTATTGTTAAAAGAAGTCTGTTCTCTTTTAAATTTTATCATTTTCTACTTGGAAACTATGGCTGCCTGCTTGATGCTCTTTCAGGATTTATGCAAGCAAACAAAATGAATTTCCATCACTAACAATTTCTTAAACAACAAAAGAAAAGAGGTGATAAAGACACTGCCTATCTCTTTAGGTAATTGATAACAACTTCTTTGGGACCCAACCCAGCACAACAAAAAATTCATGGCCCTAGAATGTACCTATCTTTATGACTCTCCTTTGCGATTAGCCACTTGTTTTATTTTTAAGATAGCAATCATCTGTCATTGATAAGGTTGTCTCCTGGTCTTCATGTTATAGTGTTCCCCACATTTTAGAAGGTCAAAGTAGCATAATGAATTATATACATAGATCACATATGAATACATCAAGATATATTTGTCTCAAACATCTCATACCTTTTTACATCAATTATCCATATTTGTGCCACATATGGGGGATAGAGCTTAAAATACCATTATGGAAAACACCAACACTGTGTATAAGAGACTTACAAGAAAACTTGATCCTGAGTTTCAAGCTCAAACTGCACTTATGCTAGTATCATGCAAAAGCTACAAGCTGAGGCCCATTTTTTAGAAAAATGCAACCACGTGTTTAACTAATCTTCAATAAACATCCCACACCCCAAGATTTCTTTCCTGTATTTTATTCAAGAAAACAATGATGAAGGATGATATTGAATCTCACATGGCATGTAATCTAAGTTTTTATAAAGGTCCAATCCTAGCAACCATTGCATTTGTAACCGTGAAACCTGTAGATTATGAGTAAAAGCAGATGCTCAATCTCATACAACTAACAAAGGGCTCACATCCTCACCACAAAAAAAAAGGAATACGTGCAATGTCCAAGTTCAGACATACAGCATCAAATATATATAACAGAATATGACTAGACATACATGTACATAATACATATGCAATATGATAGGTTACTACTCCAAGTTCCGCCATGCATATTTTCCTACTTTAAAACAACTTTCATATCTTTGCCGGTTGCAAGAAAAGGGAATGATCCATGGTAGAAACTAAGAAGGTAAAAGTCTCCTGTAGCAACTAGACTATAAGGCAGATTTGGAGGTTCTGGACTATAACTATATCTTTTTCAAATTTCCAGAGCCAACACAATGAGTGTGTTAGAAGCTGAATATTTCCATATATATAATTAAATATACCACTATAGTTTATTGAAGTCCCACTCTGTACATTTTTCTAGTTTAAACATCTATTAGCTCCAATCCAAACTATATGGATAAGTTGGGAGGTCATAAAGTTTTTTCCAAATAAGTAGATACTTTATATTTGGTTGCACGGTCAACAAGGTGATTACTTTAAAGTACTATGCATAAAGTATTTAAACATCTAGAACCAAAATCATATAAGTTGGAAACGTCCTGAACTGGGCGGTTCGGAGTGTGCTGAACCGTATCAGTGTCGCTGGGACAGTTCCGGCATGAAATTCAGAACGCCGGTAGGAGGGAGAAGGAAAGACAGGAAAAGAGGGGGGAGGGGAGGAGATAGAGAGGAAGAGAGACCCTCCAAAGGCCGGTTGAGGCCATTGGAGGGCCTCTACGCCCACTAGAGGTCCAACAACAAGTATGAGAGGGAGAAGAAAGAGAAGGACAAGAGAGAGACGCTGAGAGGGGAGAAGGGAGAGAGAGAGAGAGAGGATCCTTCGGAGGCCACCAGAGGCTTGCCAAGGAAGATGGAGGCCAGAATTGGCTAATCAAAACAGGGATGGAAGCCCTTGTTTCGCTTTTTTTTTTTTTTTGGGTGGGTGGAGGGGGGGAGGGGGGTGGTGGAGGATATCGGTGAAGTCAGCAATCAATGAGAGGAGTTAGTCAGAGCGAGTCTTTGCCAAAGAAATGGAATGGAACCCTTTCTAAGCAAGTCAATCCCAGTAGAGGAAGATCTGCCCCTAGGGAATGGAATTTCTTTCCTTAGTAGTTACTCAGAGAATTTGCCAAAGCACTTTGCCTCTTTTACTCTAAGCAGAGGAGCTATTCTTAGGAAAAATGCCGGATGCCCAGAATCCACCCTTACTGAATCCCCTGCTTAAGAAGAAGCTGTTCGCATTGCCCTAGCACAAGAGCATGGTAGCCAAGACAGAAGGGAGAGGCATCATTTTTCGGCTTATTCCTCTTCCGCAAGCAATCTTTGAATTCATGGGATCCTGCAGCATCCTTAGTGACGTAACCCGATCTCCAGACAATAAGATCCATTATCACTTCACTTTCTTCTACTTTTCATCATATTCTGTATAGCTATACATCACCTAATAACCCCCTTTTTTTTAAATTTTGCCAAAAAAATTAAGGATTCATGATCGAAACAGGGGCAATTGCCCCAGTTTCCATTGGTGGAGGGTGGGGAAGAGGATCTAGACCTCTAGAACCCTCCGACAGCCACCGCTGATCTCCATTGGCATCCCCGCCCTCTCCTTCTCCTACCCCTCCATCCCTCCCTCCCCATCCCCCTCCCCCATTTTCCTCTCTCAATTTGGTCCTTCGTCATGTTCGTTCGGTCCTGATATGGAACGGTAGGGGGGCATACCAAGCTATACCACCAACCAACTAGCATGGCATCTAATTTTGGCACAACAAACCTTGACCAAAATTATAAATAAATATGATGAGATGAGACAAACTGGTAGAGAAAAACCTCAATTAATGCATGTTTCTATCAAATTATAATCACACAAATACTTGCCTGTGAAACATAACTTCCTCCACCGAGAAAAAAGGTACATTAAGATAAAACATGAATTGACAAATTCCCAAGGATACTGCATAGAATTATGAATACCTGGGAGATTTTATGTAGGAGAAAACAGGCTAAAGACAACATTACAGTGAACTTGATAGACATTTACATTGGTGGGGAACACACAAATACCACAACATGTTCTTCTTGAAGCAAGAATAGTGAGCTAGAAGAGGGTATTCACAATTACTAAGTCAAGCATGGTCATTCCTACTTACTGCAAGAATGTAAATACCATTCAAAAATCACTGAATTCTTAAAAAAGAATGATCATCTCCCTTTCTCAGATCTCTTTGGGAATGGTCAAATGAAAGACCAGGGACCCCTCCCAACGTGTTGAATCAATGATCTATGCACATCGAATTTTTGATAATTCAGATGTTTTGAAAACCTTGTCACACTACAAACTGAAACAAAGAGAGTTTCCTCAGCTACCGCATCCCATAAATTGGAAATTCACTTCCTTTAGTAATCATCTACCTTTGGGAACAACATAGGTGATTAAGAATATTTTTTTCTGGTTCAGCATTCATATCCATAATGATCTCAAGTTCGACAGTGGCTAAAAGCAAAGGGCACAGGAGGAGGTAGTAATTAGGCAAACACGATCTTGGGACTTGAGGAAACCCTGGTTAACCCAGCTAAGAAGATTAGGTGCGACCAATCTATTGTCTTAGGACTCTTCTTTTTCTAGTTAGAAGATGTCTTTTTCGTGGATCCACTTCATAAATGAATGGGAGGACGAAAGCAAGGGAACGAGTAGAGTACACAGAGCGAGCTAAAAGGTAGCTAGGCTCAAAAGAAGCAGATCCAAAGAAAGATCACTCAAAGGATCTCAAGTTCAACTGTGGCTTAAAAGTTTAAGTAGATCATAAACTGTATTAGCATAAAATCTTCTTGTGAAGGGTGATAGGTGTTCTTAAATAAGTTTGGTTCTTGCTGGTTTCTCCCTATACTAATTATAGACATGTGAATGTAGTTTCCAAAATCTAGAAATCGCAAAAAAATTAAATGGTATTTTCTGCATCAAATCTGGTAATGTATTTGTTTCTTGAATCATATTATGCCCACCATAACATGAACAATAATTTTTGTAAATCCCATATAGTTTGGCTTCTATCACCACTCTTCTGTATATTGATGTAATGGTGGAGCAGCATTTACAACATGGAAAATGAAATTGAAGCACCAATATGAAGGTTCACCTTGAACTGCTCATTCTCAAATAAACATGATAAACAATTTCCATGTTTACTAATAGGAAATGAAGAGGCTCCCTAACCATGTATTGAAAACAAACATTGTCACAATGTAAGATTGGTGATTGTTGAAAGAGGATGTCAAAATTACTTTAAGGAAGCCAACAAAATACAGGGTGTCATGGCACAGAAAGAGCAAGCCTTGACAGATTAGCCCTTTAGTATAGATTAAGATGCATTTCACTACAAGTGAACAAATCATGAATTAACCTAATGAATACTTGAATGTGCTATATAGTATGTACAGACTAGCTTATCATTACAGAGAATTAAAAGAAAGAAAATAAGATTCAATAACACACACATAAAATTGTGAACAATGATGATTCCAAGGATGATCAAGCCTTATGGATGGGGTAACCACAATTTGAGGCAAAACATAATGATTGATCAGCTATATGTACAGCATATAGACATGATTAATGCATTTGCATAACCTCATGAACATAGTGGTTAGGAGAATCAAATGATTTGCTGCAGTAATATGTTAAAACACTTATGGTGCTATCATTGGAAGTCAATACAATGTCTAGGCTTCTTAGACAGGAAAAATTTTACATGTCTTATATCATCTTTTTGTCCAAGTCATTTCCATGAAATATATGCACATAATCAGAATCATAAACAGAGTATTATCAAACAGATGCAATACAGGAAACATTTTTACATATCTTATATCATCTTTTTGCCCAAGTCATTTCCATGAAATATATGCACTTAATCAGAATCATAAACAGAGTATTATTAAACAGATGCAATACACTTGATACGTCAAAGAAAGTTGGTATCCAATAAATAAAAGTGGCTTTTTAATCATTGCTACTATTTTTAGCATGAATGCAAGACAAGCAGACTAAATTGCTTCATTTTGATGATATGTGACCAATTCAAGCTACACCATGGATGAAAAATATCTATTTGGTACCTTGCTCATTAACATGGGAAAGCGGGACTCGAGATCAGCCATATGAGAATCACCTCCATATATTCCCCCTGATGCAATATATATTGGAGTATTTGATGGGTATCCTAGGGCAAAAAGAAAAATCCCAACTTCCTTTGGAGTCAGGGGACAATACCCCCTGGCCCTCTGTTCTTGGGGATCGATATCCTTGACTTTCCAATATGCCGTGTTCTCTCTGCAAACGAAGGACAAAGCAGGTTCAAGATAAAATGATTGGAGAGGTTATCTTTCAATTACAAAGAACAGAACTAGTGTTTTATAAAGCCTTATATAAAGTCGCTTACCTGATTCTTGTCAGCTCATCAGCTTCACCAGGAGACAAACCATATGTGCACCCACTAAAAGCAAGCATGTCCTTCTCATAACGTAAGTGTAAAGAAATATATGGACCATATGATCTCATTCGCTTCACCAATAACTGCAGATTTAACACCGATAGAATCTCAAATGCTGCTTTTTTGTAGCACAAGAAATTGCAATAAAAAATAATAATAATTAAAAGTAAGAAAAATAATAGATGAGATGCTACTTTTCCTAGAGCCTCGATTCGGGGAGCAAATCGAAGAGCCTCATAGAAAGCACGGCAACGGAGTTTTTGAATGTCAGGGGGCAAGTTGTTGTTGGCAAGACGAGAATCTGATTTAGCTGCTCGTATGACCTATTGCAAAACAATGTTTCCAACAAACCAGTTCAACAAGACTACCAACAAATATGGCAAGGCAATGGACTTGGCATGCATGTTCACGTGGATGTACATGCAAATATATGTGCATGTTGCCTGTGTCGTGAATGAAGTGGTGGACTTCCAAAATCCAAAAAACATAGACACTACACCTGATAATCATCCCACAATCGAGATATCTCATCTTGGTAGTATCCTACTCCAGACCAGCTTGTAAAGTATTTTACTGCTTTGGTGGCCATTGCCAATTCCTTTGGTAATTTCTTCACAATTTTAACATCATTTGCCAAAGATTGTATAAAATATTCTTCATCAAAAACATCTGAGAAATTGCTGCAATTCCAGATTTGTGCCATTAATGTAAGTTAAATTAGGGAGATATACCCAAGAATTAAAAGTATGAAGGAAATTGTACCTAGAATCCTGCCAAAATGATTTCCTATCAAGTTTTGGAATAACAAGTGTTGCATTTATTAGACGTGCAACTGCTACCATGTCACTTATCTGTCATCAAAAGAATAATATCCAACAACAGTTAATCAAACTAAGAAAAGTAAAAGATAGGGGAAAAAATCAGCTAATGTTTTCAGCTATCGAATGTATTACATATTGTTTGAGGAAGATAAAGTAATAAATATTAGACACTACTCTTAACAGGACTGAATGGTTTGCAATAACAATCGTAAATCAAAAGAAAGATAGATGGGCATATGCAGCAGATATCCCTGCTGACATACTGCACAATATGACATGGTGCACAGTATGATGTAGAATTGAAAGTTGTAGAGAACAAATATAAAGTTGCAGAAGTTTGTCCGGTAATATTGCAACAATATGAAAAAAACAGTTTTCTGTCATATCAAAATGTCATCCCCAACGCTGCTGAGGTATCAATATCTCTGACATATCTTCTAATGTCATGGTGAGCAAATAACCAAGAGGTTGAGCAGTAGATAAGAGAAAGCATGTGGTAGTTTCAGAACGTGAAGGGAAAAAGGTGTTTATTAGATGGAAATGACGGTGTATGAAATGACATATCATCTGGCCTTTTTTCCCTTACATATCTATCAATATATGGCCAATTTCTTTACATTATATAAAAAGGGATAAATTAGCTATATTCTGTTAGTCAACTAATGTTAGGTAACCCCAAAATCATTACCATCCTGCAAAGTTGTTTCAGCAAACTTTTGAAAATTCAGCAGTACAAGCATGATCTATGACTTTAATGCGGTTAAGAAACATAGGTTGTAACTTCATATGGGAAAGGCCACTGTTAATACAATATTATGGAAACTTGCCATGCCCACTAAAAGCAAGTCCCTCTTCTATATGGTTGTCACGTTGGCCATAAAATGCCTTTACAGAGGCTAAATCTCTATCCTCACTCTTCATCCTAGAACAATTACTTGGATCATTTTTGCTAGGAGAAAAGTCATCTTTTATCTGGCAAGCAAGAAACTTTGAAGCGCCTCCAACTAATAAAAGTGCATCTTGGTGTTCCAATAACATCGCTTAACACCCTATACACATCATGGTAATGCAACGACCTAGACCTTGGCTCATCCGGATTGCAATTTGACAAATATGGCTTACAAGAAACCACAGGGTCTCCTAAAACTATAGCTTACAGCATGACAATGTTACCCCTCACCTGTGAGCATTATCAAGTCCATAAAGTTCGGCAAAAACCCCATTTTGGCACCTTCATTAGAAAAAAAAATTGAAACTGAAAAAGGCCAAAAGACCAAACAAATCTTAGAGGAATTTGAAGAGGAAAAAAAGGTTTTTTAAAAAAAAAACCTTAAATATTGGCAATATATTTATGGAAGTGCATGCAAAACTAGTATGCATTGGTGAGACAACAACAAGAATAGCAATTAACAAACTGTTATTTAGGAATAATTACCAAATTCAAGACAAATCTGATTATTTGGAAATAGTAAATGATCTGATCAATGAATTTCATTAACTTCATTTCCCTTAGGAAAAAGGAGGATTAGAGGCCCACCATGAATTTAAGTAACTCAAATATTACAACTATGGTTGCAATTTACCAGATCGTGCGGATATTGATTCAAATAGAGGGATGAGACCCATAATCTATAAGATACCATGAAGTAAAAAGTGCCATAATCATAGGCAATTAATTAGTCAACAGAGGTTCCATTATGTTTGATGCATGCAGAGTGCCTCATGTGGTGAAAAAAAGATCAATTGTCCAACCAGATACTTTTCCGATAGAATATGGCATATAGTTGCAAGGTTTTAAATCTAGAGAGATAGAGGTGTTCTGGTTTCTCTATGGAATGGGATTCCCACCTTGTCCCAGTGGTCATCCCCAGGAGGTACCCTCCATCTGTCCCCCCTTCTTTCCTTTATTTCTTTCTTTGCCTGTTTCTTTCCTTCATTTCTTTCTTTCCTTTTCTTCTTCTTTTTGTTGGGATCGATAGGGCGGGGTGTTCCGGAGCAATGCACAGCAGATACGGTAATTGCAGAAGAAAGAAAAATAAAATCTCACAAGCCTAAACACAAGAAATTCACATGGTTCGGAGTCTCTTGCTCCTACATCCACGGCCACACAAAATAATATCTTTAGTAAAATTAGAAAGTTTATAAAAGATTAAAAAAAAAAAGAATCACTCTTTTTCTCTCTCTTCAGGATGCAAGAGCAACCTCAAACAAGACTTAGAGGCAATTTACTCACCTGGTGATCTCTTAGATTGCACACAAGAAGAACCCCTGCCTTCTTACAAGAAGAACCATTGCCTTCTCTCTCTTTCGCTCTTCCTCACTCTTTTCTCTCTTGAAAAGACCTCTTTTCTCTCTTGGAAAAGCCCCTCGCTGCTCTCTCTGCGTTCTGCCGGCTTCTGCCAAGCCTCAAGTGCCCATGGGCCATTTTATAGCCAAAAACCAACTTCAAATCGAGTCAAAAACGGAGTTGCGAGTCCAAATCAAAGTGCAATTGATTCCTGGCCGTCCGATCAACTCATCAGCCATCCGATCATGCTTCAGATCACCGTCCAGTTGCGCCTGATCAAGCCCATCACGACCGCAATCAACATTAGCCGTCTGTTCGCGCCTCCTGTGCACATGCACCGCCCATGGACCGGGCGTATGGAGCTCCCCAGCCAATCAGTGCACGCAACATAGGCCAAAATTACGGAAAAACCCCTCATACGCCGCGTAGAAATTGCTATGGACCCTTAAAAGGTCCACAGTCACCACGTGGCTCGCGTGGTTTTGCCAAGTGGCCGTGAACCAACCACCGTTGGGCTTGCCGTGACTAGCCACGCGCCAACGCACAGCCGCGCATGCCCGTCGGGGCCATGTGCCCGCGATGGGCCGTGCAGGCCAACCTGGACTACATGGGCCCGCATAGGCTGCCAGGCCTACTAGGGCCAACCTACCGGTCCCCTTTTCTCAATTTTTTTTGGGCTTTCTCTAGGCTTCTTGGTTTTTGGGCTCCTCTTGTAGATGGATTAGGCTCCACCACCTAACAACTCTCCTATTTATAGACTAAGACATCCAAACATGCATCCACCTAAAATAGAAAAAATAAACTTCCAAAAAACAAGTTAGTATTCTATGTGGCACCTCCACTCAACTAACTTTAAAGGCCAATTGAGGCCATCCATGGCCCCAATTTCTTGATCACTGAATCTCTATTGCTTCTGGTTATGTAGAGGATATTCGGCCTTCTGCCTCGTGCGATCACCATAGCATCTTTGGTGATCTTTCAAGAGCCACCATCAAAAGTTGTAGCATACCCCTCAGCATCCAGCTACCCTACCAAAATCAGATTCCTTTTTAAACCTAAAACATGTCTAACATTCTTGAGCTTCCATACTGACTGATTCAGCATGTTTATATGCACATCACCTTTTTCCATAATATTGATCGGTTCACCATCACCGAGATAAACCTTTCCAAAATTTCCGACGGTGTAATCTATCATACACTCTTTCTATAAGATAGAGTGAAATGAAGCTTCAGAGTCCAAAATTGATGACTCCATCGAACTATCCATGCTGAAGACTAGGGCATCAGCTATTAGCTCTATTGCAATATTAACGAATTCCTCGTTCTATCCTTTGTTCTCCTTTCTTGCCCAGCAGTTCTTCCTGATGTGGTCTTTTTTACCACAGTACCAACAGCCATCATCTTTCGATCTCGATTGGCTCTTTGGCTTGGACTGTGTAGTTCTTTCTCTACCTTCTTGAATAACCAAGGCAGAACTAGAATTCTTTTTAGATTCTCTCATCCTGATATCTACACTGAGAATCAAGTTTCGAATCTTTTCAAATTTAGTTTGCTTGATCCACAAGAACTACTTACAACGGTCACGGTAGCACCCTAACTCTCAGGCAAAGAGGACTGAAAAATTAAAGTACGAATCTCATCCTCAAAACTAATATCAACAGAGCTTAATAGACTAGTAATCAAATTAAATTCATTGATGTGTTCAGCAACAGATTCACCTTCAAGCATCTTCAAATTAAATAGACGACGTATAAGATATATCTTGTTGGAGGCTGAAGGCTTCTCATATATGTTGGTCAAAGCCTTCATTAAATCAGCAATTGTCTTTTCCTCCAGGATGTTGAATACGATGTTCCTGGCCAACGTCAGTCTGATAACTTCCAAAGTCTGACGATCCAACAATTCCCAGTCTGCTTGTGACATGTCTTCATGCTTCTTTCCTTCAAGAGATAGATAGAGCCTCTTTTGATATAGATAATCCTCGATCTACATCTTCGAGAACCTAAAGTTTTTTCCATCGACCTTGTTGATCTTCACCTTTCCTTCATCTTCTGCCATCGCTTTCACTCTTTCTTTCGAACCTAATACTACTCTGATACTAGTTGTTGGGATCGACAGAACGGATTGTTCCGAAGTGATGCACAGCGGATATGGTAATTGCAGAAGAAAGAAGAAAAATAAAATCTCACAAGTCCAAACACAAGAAATTCACGTGGTTCAGAGTCCCTTGCTCCTACGTCCACGGCCGCACAAAATAATATCTTCACTAAAATCAAAAAAATTACAAGAGATAAAAAACAAAAAAAAATTACTCTTTTTCTCTCTTCAGGATGTAAGAGCAGCCTCAAACAGGAAGAAAAAAATCCCACTTAAAGGCAATTCACTCACCTGATGATCTCCTAAATTACATACAAGAAGAACCACTGCCATCTTACAAGAAGAACCCTTGCCTTCTTTCTTTTTCTCTCTTCCTATCTCTTTTCTCTCTTGAAAAGACCTATTTTCTCTCCTGGAAGAGCCCCTCGCTGCTCTCTCTGCATTCTGTCGCATTCTGCCAAGCCTCAGGTGCCCACAGGCCATTTTATAGCCAAAAACAAGCTTCAAATCGAGTCAAAAACGAAGTTCCGAGTCCAAATCAAAGTCCAACTGATTTCTGTCCATCCGATCAACTCATCAGCCATCTGATCGCGCTTCAAATCACCATCCAATTATGCTTGATCAAGCCCATCACAACCATAATTAATGCTGGCCGTTCGATCGCAACTCCTGTGTGCCCGCACTACTCGTGGATCGGGCGTACGGAGCTCCCCAAGCCAATCAATGCACGCAACATAGGCCAAAATTATGAAAAAACCCTCATACACCGCATAGAAATTGCTATGGACCCTTTAAGGGTCCACAGTCATCATGTGGCTCGCGTGGTTTTGCCAAGTGGCCGTGAATTGGCCACTGCTGGGCTTGCCACAATCAGCTGCACGCATTAGCGCGCATCCACAAAGGGCCAGGCCGCGCACCAGCGCCGGGCCGCATGCGCTCGCCTGGCCATGCATGCCCACCTGGGCCGCACGGGTCCACGTGGACTGCCAGGCCTATTGGCGCCTAGGCCAGCCAGCAGGCAGAGCCTGCCAAGCCCCTTTTCCCTTTTTTTTCTGGACTTTCTCTGGGCTTCTTGGTGATTAGGCTCCACCATCTAACACTTTTCATTCTTTATTACTATCCTTTTTCTTCTTTCTTTCCATTCTTCTTTCCTTCCTTTCTTTTTCTTTTCCCTTGCTTTCTTTCTTTCAATTTTCCTTCTCCTTTCTTTCCTTTCTTCATTATTTACTTCTTTCCTATCTTCTCCCTACCTTCCCTTATTTGCTTCCTCTCTTTTTTCTTTCTCTTCTTCTTTCCTTCCTCTCTTTCTTCTTCTTATTTCTTTCCTTTCTTTCGTTACTCTTCTTCTTCTTTCCCACATGGATGGATTTTGGAGTCCCATCCCCATCTTGGTCCCATTTCCTCATAAGAATGGGATAGGCCGGCTGGAACGCCCCCGGACCTACTTGGTTTTAAAACATTGGTTTCTTGTAAGCAAAGTTAGGTGGTCTTTAAAGCCAAATAGGTAGGACAGGCTTGATATCTTCATTAATATGCTGCCTATTCTAAAACGGTTCCTTTTTCAATTAGGCAGTCTTTAAAGCCAAATGGGCAGGACAGCCTTGATATCTCCATTAATATGCTGCCTATTCTAAAATTGTTCCTTTATCAATTACAATGACTAATTCATCTTTTGCAACATTTTATCAAGCATGCATAAAACGAGGCTAGCTTTATAGTCAAGAGGATTGGTGAATGAATGATATACAGGCTGCTTGGTTTTCATTGAAGCATGGCAACTACACCAAATCCTATCTATCAGGCCGAGGCATCACAATACAACTTGATCAACTAAAGAGTGATTACATTTAATTGTCAAGAGAGGGAAAAATAGAAGAAAAATTACATTCCAAGTTTTAGTTTTAGTCCGGAGAATATTTGTTGAGCTAAACTAAAATAGCCAACTTTCATTCACCACCATAGAACAGTGTCTCCTTTTCATCAACATATATAGGAAAAATATATTTAAAAAAAAGAGACACATGGCTCATCATTTTTAATAGTTTTTGCCCTAATTATCAATCAAAAAGTACAGCATAAATTTAGTTTAACTACATAAGCACATATGACATGTCTGAGTAAGTGGAGTCAACTTCATTTGTGCCAATTAAGTCTCAATAGGTACATGCCAGAATGACTTCTGAAGCTTATGCACCTAGTCAATTCAGCTAAGTGGTTCAAATTTTGTAACACAGCAGGCTACTCTGGTTATTGGATATGCTGTTGACCTTTTGTATAACATCAGTTTTTTCTTCTAAAATGGAAAACAAAAAGAGATTTATCAGTAAAACTCATCATGCAGACATAGTCACCTATTCACCTCTAATCAGGAATTAATTGTTTAAAGGGCATTGAAAGATGATGTGCAATGGCATGTGATAATAAGTGATGCATCCACTGATATATGGGCAGCAATGAGAAAGGTGCAGCTTATGATGTGGTCTATATCTACTTACTAAATACACAGAGATTAACAACTTGATAGACCATATACCATATTTGGAGTTCACCAGTTGCAGATTGTGGTCTTGACCTAGTTTAACCGCTCGTCAAGAGAAATCTAACTTATCCTTCATGATATCAAACTCAACCAAGGACTTTTCAACTATTTGACATGCAGTGTGTAACATGATTCACAAGTCAAATGAATTGCTAAAACAAACAAAAAGAAAAAAAAAGACCATATGAAAAAGACACCCTGCAATGCTAAGTTAATACCAAAAGGAGTGATGTCATTTGTTCAATTATTAAGAATGCTATCTATCATATTCAAAGCTGCATAACATTATTTGTATCTGATATTCATGCCAACTCTAGTAGAAATTTCAAAGTACAAATAGTTGGTGACATAGTTGAACAACTTGGGAACCACCAAAGTCAACACTGCGTGATATGTAGTCAAATACAAGATATCTAATGCCAATTCCCCTAGTTTCTATTTTTCAAACAGCTAGACATGATACCAATTAGATATTAGATTTCAATTCATTCTGTGATGTAACACCAATATAACACGCGCGCGCGCGCAGAGTAGCTTACCCCTGCCCGCATCTGGTTCAACCCACCATTGGTGCTGACTAGCAAGAAACCTCTTGATTCCACGGGAGCTGAAGCACAACGCATTAATGGATGAAACAAACTGCTAAGAAGAAAGTAACAGGGGAAGAAAAACACAAACTTGACATTGTTGTAGCCCTTTTACCTGAATGAGATGAGCTGGGCATCACGCATGGCACAAAACCACGGTTCGATGGAGGCTTCCACAGCTTCTCGAATCTCGACATGCCATCACTCATGCCGTCCAACTGTCAAATCTAGAGGAGTGAAAACAATGAAAGAGATGGCATGACTGCTTCGCTTTCAAATTATCAGAACAATACCCATGAATCCGATCGATGTTTTCTCAATTAACAACATATAGTGGCAAAACCTTGGCATCAAATAGAAGAGAAATCTTATAAAACAAGACTCAAAATTAATGATTGGATGGGCTGCGAGTGATATGATCATGTACCACCTTCTGAGAAGAAGTGAGCAATCTGGAGAGTTGGGGCGGCGCAGACTCTTGCGTCCAGCCCAGCTCGGTGCTCCATCCTCGGTATCCGATCTCCCGCTGCACAAAAATCCCTCAAGCCATGAGTTATCATAAATTCATATCCAAAATTCACCATTAATCGTTTCGTAGCCCCAAAAAAAAATTTTTTTTCTGGAGATAACCTTAGTATGATGGTATCAATACCACAAAAACTCAAAACGAAAAGGAAAATATATTTATATCCAAATCACTCCATGAATCATTTTATAGACCCAAAAAACACAACCTTTTCCATAAACGAAGATGCCTTGATGTCAAAATTACAGACAAATCCAAAAAACAAGGAAAAATATATATTGCTCTAAAACAATCCTTAAACCGTTTGATTGAACCCCTCCCCCCACCCCAGCCCCACCAAAAAAAAACTTTTGAAATCGGTGTAGCGATAAAAATTACCAAAAATAGCTTAAAAACTCGATTTTTAACCCAGAGGATGATAAGATTTAAGACAAATATGCCGAACTCAAGATCAAAAAAAAAAAAAAAACCTCGGATAGAGAAAAGGCCGAACCTTGGGAAGCTTGCGAACGTCCGAGAAGGAAGGAACACCGGGGAAAGGGGATACGTGCACGGCGAGCAGCACCCCGAACGCAAGCACGCTGATGGCGCAACTTAGCAGCCACCGCAGGATGGACAGCCTTCTCGTCCTCGTCCTGCGCCTCTGCATTCCCCCTCCTCTCCCTCTCTCTCTCTCTCGCTCGCTCGCTCGCTCGCTCGCTTTATCTCGTTCCTCTCCTTTCCTGTTCCTCTCCTCTCCTCGCCGCTTTGCTGAGGGAGAGAGACAGAGAGAGAAGAAGAGGGATTGGAATATAAAGTGTGCCGGTGATTTCATTTACCAGCGGCCAGCTCGAAAATACCAACTTTTAAATTATCTTGGCAACATTTTGGCGTTTTATTCCCAATATGACCCCTGTTCTGCGTCATCCTGGTTTTGGGTGATTTTATTCCCAGAATGGCCCCAGCTGAATGCGGAAGTTACCGTAAATTATATTCCAAATACGCCCTCGCCCGCATTTTTATTGGGTACACAATTTTATTCCAATAATGTCCCTCTAACTGACTTTGTAATTTACTTCACATTAAGATAGGACCGATAATGTTCTTGACCGTTGGGGCTCTGACTCTAGTGACCGTTACAGTGGCTTTTCATGGTGCAATGATACCTATCAGATGATTTGCTCATGGATGGGTAATCAATAGTATCATAGCTATCAGATGATCTTTTTGCCTCTGTCATGAATGATGTGCTTATAAGATAAAAATGTTATAGAAATATACCAATTACTAAATTAACTAGTTATTTCTTTTTGTTTTTGATAATAATTAAGTAGTTGTCTTTTTAATCATGGATTTCTGCTCCTTTCGTTTTTATCTAGTAATGTTATAGACTCGCTATTTTCCGGTGAAAAGTTCTCTATGCCCTGTGATATTAGAGGATCAGTAGATTTGCTACAGTACAAAAGAGTTGTTTGAATGCTGAGTCACCAGACTAGCCATAATATAGACTTGTGAAAGTTTTCCTATGCACTTTAATTTGTTTTTTTTCATGTTTATATTTTTGTCCCTGAAACATACCAGGGTAAATGTGACACACCAAATGGATAGGGGTATCAATGGTACCATAATGGTAAGTTCGAAATTGGCTGGATTCAATGAAAAGTAGGTGACGGGATCAATAGGGATCCTAAAAGGACACAATATAACAAAAGTTGATGATGCCCAAAAGTAAGGACCATAAGGTCGATAAAAGGTATGCTAAAGAGGCTGGTTGACTTGATAGAAGTTGTATGGATTAAAGGTGAGGGAAGATTTAAGAAGTATGGATTAAGAGGAAGTCACATCTTCTTTCTTTTTAGCGTAATAGCCATGTAATTATTTGTGCGGCAATTTGTGCCATTTAAATTGAGGAGCTGCTGAACAAATACATGTATATGTAGGTGAAGAGTAAGTTTAGCATTTTGTTGTTGGTGAGAGTAGGTTTAGTGCTTCAATTGAACTAATTTAGAACAAATTCTAGATTAGCATGATGATCTTGCAAGGAAGGCTTAAATTATTTTGCAAAAAATAGTTGTTATCTGAAAAGCTATCGAATGACCTAGAGCACAATTACCAAATCGAGGTTTAAATAATTTAACTTAGGATTTGTTTAGTTTGGATATGTTATATTATAGAATAATATAATGATTCTTAAAAATTATTTATCTAAAAAAAATTATAAAAAAAATAAATTTTATTATATTTGATTTGTAAAAAAATTACTTGAAAAAATAGCACCAATAAAAGATTACTATGTTTGATTAGAAAAAATCTTATATGAATTGTCAAAATTTTAATAATATTTTTAAATAAATAATTCAGATAATAATATCTTCTTCTCAATCTATTTTTTTGCCATTTATGGTCTACTTATATAAACTCTATCAGTATTGAATATTTGAATATTAAAATATATTTATATGAGTTAATAAATATTTTTAAATTAATTATATATATTAAAAAATATATTTTTTATTATAAATAAATTTTAGTATGCTTTGATATATAAATAAATATATCAGTTATTAATAAATCCAATGTTAGATTTAGTGATAAGTAATAAATATTTATTAATTATTTATTAATAACTAATATTTATTAATAAGTATATCAATTTATTAAAAATATTATTATTTATAAATATTATTAATCAATATATATTAATCATATATTAAATATATTGTATTAATATAAGTGAGGGAATTTTAATTAAAAGTTAATATTTTCATATTACTATCATTTGATAATCCGATGCGGATAAATAACGGCCATCTTTTTTTCTGACGATATTTATTTTATCTTCTTTCTTAAAAAAGATATCTAAAAATTTATTATTTATTTTACGATCTATCCTATCTACTTTTTATACCAAATATAAATAATTTTGATATAGAATTTATTTTATCATAATAAATTATCTCCAACCAAAAGAGCTTTGGAGGAAAGATATGGAGGTAATATTGTCCTAAAAACTAATATTAGGAATCGGCAAGCAATTAATCGGATCATATTTTGTTGTTGGAGATTGATCATGGTGCTGTGTTACAGAGATATTGTTCAGACACCCAAACCAAAGCAAAATTCCGGGGATAAGGCAAACGTCGGTTATTAGATTAATGCCTAGATGATACTAATCTTGGAGGAAGAGCGCCCTCATTGGTTGGCTCCACGCAATGATCCTTCCAAGGTCCCATCCCAGACTCCCAGTCTTGAAGGTAGGCAATCACCGCGGTTTCATCGCTTTGGAGACTGTGAAAACTCTCTGGCCAGTAGGGCCACCTTATATTCTGCGGACTTCCGCACAATGGAATCCACGTGACGGTCAGCCGGTGCATGTGGGATTTGATGATTAAGAGGACTACACTGTAATCAGAATGGCATGAGTTATAATTAAGGTTTGGTATTTCCTAAAGCTAAGGTTGTCGAAGCAAAGCATCTAAACTCTAAAGCAAGCAACCCTCAACCACCAAATAGCATCTTATTATTCTTCCATGTGGCACAAATATATTAACTTGCTTCACTATGGGCATCCTCTACCATGGAATGTTAGGTGGGATATGGTGATGCATGCCACACTCAATCATTGAAAAAAAAAAACAATGCATCCATATGCTTTCCGACTAGCAATCACTCCATGTCAATAATGTTACATGTGAGGTAGCGCATATTGGACTCTAGCTAAAATGATTTTATAGCATGTAAAAAAAAATGATGGAAAGAAAAAAAAATTCAAAAAAAAAAAAAATCTAAATTAAAATATTGATTTGTGGTCTGTCAGGTTTCAACCAGTAGTCCAAGATATGGTCTATTATTTGGTCGGCAAGAGGCATCAACCAATGCTTCCATTTTCTTAATTATTGTAGATAATGTATATCCAATTAGAGCTCACGGGTTAGGCACTATTGCAAGAGATTCTTTTTTTCAGCAAGTTATAAATGGGATTTTATCTTTTTGTTCGAACAATAAAATATCAACAACATAAAGAAATCTACAAGAAGATAAGCAAATGTCGATTGAGCACCTATATGCATTCACCATGCATCATAGAAGCCCCAAATTGTTCATGGTTACGGCATGGACTTGATGGATAGGCCTGCACGGTAAAGGGTTCTCTATGGTGGACACCATGGGTAGGCACTAGAGACTTGAATGCATGTGTACATCTAGCTTAGTTCAATCCAAAAACTCCTATTTATATTTTAAAGGAAAAACATAAAAACTTTTGAGATTCAATGCAATTTTAAAAGATTAATGCATTTGAATTTTTTGAAAGTAAGGATATACTAGGTGTTGGTACACTCTCAAAGAAAACTTGGCAGGTGGGAAGATGTTGATATAATATCTTTGTATCTATAATCAATAGTAAGTGATGGAAAGAGCTACAAGGCCTACAACGAGGCAACAAAACTCAGTTTGTAGTTATAGTCGCCATTATTGCTAAGCTTATGTGCACAAGCCAATAACATGAACTAAAAACTTCATTCAATTCATAGTACGTACCAAAGGTTGTGCGCTTTACCGTGCTCTTTTTTACTCTGACCTAACTTATGAATCGATTTAAGGTTTAGTATCAGTTGTAATGCATGTTTCTTCTTTCTTTTACAAGACAAAGTTCTAGATATAGTTTTCTATCTCCAAAGTACTAAAATACCACACAAAGATGGAATCTTAGAGTAAATCACATAGATACAATGGCAAAGTGGGAAGCCCACCTTCCACCCAAGCCAAAGATGAGGTGGATTTTGATAACGGAGAGCCAAGGGCAGGGTAGGAAGAGGTTGGATTTGGATGACAGAGAGGAAAAAAAAGGTGGCAAAGCCATGGTGTGGTATTCCTTGCTTGTCCCTCTCCCAATCCGTGACAACCCATCGCAAACTTTGTCCCACCGGAGAGGCTTTCGGCTGTCAATATCATGCGCAAAAAGCTAAAAAGAAGAGAGAAAGATAGAGTGGGAGAAAGAGTTGGGTAGGACATCATGGATCACGCAGCCTCCACAAAAAATGACGTCCTTAGGTGCTCATTAGCCCTTTCGTGGACGGCTACTGATGTGGGATCCACCATCATTTGCCGTGGAACCCAAAATCAGACTGAAGTCGTGGTTGACTAGACAAAAATTGACCATGACCCTTTGTGCCTTCCTTGTTGGTCCCAAAAGATGACCACCAGACCATGCTCTCCCACTTGGTGAAAATAGATTTGATCATACAAATTTGAGGCCCACAGAGCAAAGTGGGGATGTCTGTGAGGTACAAACGGATGTCGAAAGGACTAATTAATATTTTGGAGAGTGCGAGACTGATATAAATATATATCTCACCAATGTACTAAAATAAAATCTTTTGCTCACATGGTTGTGTTGTTTCTTTGGATACGGAATAGGCCACAAAAGATACAGCTGTTGGAATCCTATTTCGAATTGGCTTCGCATCTCCGGCTATATTTTTTTCCCAGGAGCATAAAGCGTTCTCCACATATCATAATTTCATACCTCTACATCTCATTTTTGGTATTTTACTAGTCCTTCTGCCGAGTAGTTTTCAAAAGATTCTGCTAACAGTTCTAATAAGCTCATTCATCTCGCTCTTACAGCTTCTCTTGAAGTGTCGTCGTCTCCATCAGATGATCCTAATGATCGTTCCTACTTTACCGAGTCATCTCCACCATCTTTTTCTCTTCTATTACTTCACCATTTTTCTTGAAAAAGAGAATTATCTGTTCATATTTATAATTATTATTATTTTCTTACATCAGCCTCAGTTCTATCATAAGACTAGTATTAATCTTATTTGGCAGCAAGTAATGATAAAAAGAATGGTAGGCATTGGACAAAAACTGATACTTTAGATTTGGTTGGTCTACCTCCTGGTAAGACTACTAGAGATTGTAGATGGGTTTATAAAATCGATACATGATCGGATGGGTTTGCTGGAGCAGTATAAAGATCGCCTTATAGCAAAAAAATTTACACACGAATGTAATATTGATTATGAGGAGACTTTTGCATCAGTCGAAGCTTGCTAATAATAGCAACTACGTGAAAATAGGAATTATATTAAATGGATATAAAAAAATATTTTTTAAATAGAAATCTTTTTGAAAAAGTATACACGCAATCCTCTCTCAATCTTAATCATCTTCCAAATAAAATGAACCGACTTCAGAGAGTTTTATATAGTCTCAAGTAAGCTCCACAAGCATGGTTTGTTAAATTCAGTAATACCATTAGTCAGTTCTAGTCCATATGTTTCTATAGTTTTTGTTTGTCGAACAACTTTAGAGATTGTTGTGGGAGTCATCTCACCTTAGCTAATATCTTCATAACTCAGGAGTTCTTAGATTGATAAAAATTTCGATAAAACTTGACTGTTAAGCTCATCATAAAATCGACCTCAACTGAAAAATGTTGACCTCAACTGGAGGTCAAGCTTCAATCTTATCAGAAGAGGTCATCAGAAGGCCAACCTCATCGGAAAGCTGGGGTCATCAAAAAGCCGACCTCATCAAAAGGTTGATAGTCAATCTCATCAATAGGTCGACCTCATCAGAAGAGATCATCAGAAGATCGATCTCATCAAAAGGCTGAGATCATTAGAAGATCGACCTTATCAGAAAGTTGACAACCAATCTCATCATAAGACCGACCTTATCAGAAGAGGTCATCAGAAGGCCGAACTCATCAGAAAGTTGAGCTCATCAAAAAGTCAATCTCATCAGAAGAGGTCATCAGAAGGCTGACCTCATCAGAAGATTGATAGCCAATCTTATCAAAAGACCGACCTCATCAGAAGATTGATAGCCAATCTCATTAATAAAAAGCCAAGCTCATCATAAGACTGACCTCATCAGAAAAAATCATCAGAAGACCAACCTCATCAAAAAATTGACAGCCAATCTTATCAAAAAATTGATCTAATCAAAAGAGGTCATCAGAAGGCCGACCTCATCTGAAGACCGAGATGATCAAAAAGTCGAGCTCATCAAAATGCTGACCTCATCAAAAGAGATCTTCAGAAGGTCGATCTCATCAGAAGAGATCATCAGAAGGCTGGGGTCATCAGAAGGTCGACCTCATCAAAAGATTGATAGCCAATCTATCAGAAGACTGACCTCATCAAAAGAGGCCATCAAAAGGTCGATCTCATCAGAAGACTGAGGTGATTAGAAAGCCTAGCTCATCAAAAGATCGAGCTCATCATAAGATCAACCTCATTAGAAGAGACAGAAGGCCGACTTCATCAGAAAACTGAGGTCCGCAGAAGGCTGACCTCATCAGAAGGTTGATAGCTAATCTTATCAGAAGGCTGACCTCATCAGAAGAGATCATCAAAAGGTTGAGGCGATTAGAAAACCAAGCTCATCAGAAAGCCAAGCTCATTATAAAGCTGACATCATCAGAAGGGGTTATCAAAAGGTCGATCTCATCAAAAGGGATCATCAGAAGGTCGATCTCATCAGAAGGCTGAGGTCATCAGAAAGTCGATCTCATCAGAAGGTTGATAGCCAACCTCATCATCTCAACTAAAAATTGAGCTCATCATAAAGCCTATCTCATAGAGGTTAAGCTCATCATAAAGCTAACCTCAATTGGAAGATTGAGCTCACCATAAAGCCAACCTCAACTGAAGGTTGAGCTCATCATAAAGTCTATCTCATAAAGGTTAAGCTCATCATAAAGCCAATCTCAACTGAAAGATTGAGCTCACCATAAAGCCAATCTCAACTGGAGGTTGAGCTCATCATAAAACAGACCGTAACTAAGAGATAAAGCTCATCATAAAGCCAATATCATGGAGGTTGAGTTCATCATAAAATCGATCTCAATTAGAAGTTGAGCTCATCATAATGCCAACCTCAATTGAAGGTTGAGTTTATTATAAAGCTGACCTTAACTAAGAGGTTAATCTCATCATAAAGCCAACCTCATGGAGGTTGAGCTCATCATAAAAGCCTACCTCATAGAGGTTGAGCTCACCATGAAATCGACCTCAAGTGAGAGGTTGAGCTCATCATAAAATCGATCTCAACTAGAGATTGAGCTCATCATAAAACTAACCTCAATTGAGAGGTAGAGCTCATTATAAAGTCGACCTCATGAAGATTGAGCTCATCATAAAGACAATCTCAACTGAAGGTTGAGCTCATTAAAATGCCAATCTTAACTGGAGTTTGAGCTCATCATAAAATCGATCTCAACTGAAAGATTGAGCTCATCAAAAAGCTGACCTCATGAAAGTTGAGCTTATCATAAAACCTACCTCATGAAGGTTGAGCTCATCATAAAGCCGACCTCAACTGAAAGGTTGAGCTCATCATAAAGCTTACCTCATAGAGGTTGAGATTATCATAAAGCCAACCTCAATTGAAGGTTGAGCTTATTATAATGCCAACCTCAATTGAGAGGTTGAGCTCATCATAAAATCTACCTCATGAAGATTGAGCTCATCATAAAGCCAATCTCAATTGAAAATTTAGCTCATCAGAAAGCCGACCTCCCTATGCGGTTTACAACTCAGCATCAGAAAAATTCAAAATTCTCCTATCTTGATACAACTATCATCTAGTTAAGATATAGCTATCTTCCAGCTACTCTACAGTCGGATCCTATATGGGCTAATAATTCACAGCTATTATTCAGCTGACCATTCCATTATAATAAACTAACAGCCTAACAAATTTTTCTTAATGCTTAAGCAAATTCTTCTATAAATAGAAGGACATGGTACTCCTTCGAAAGATAAATTTTGAAAAAAAAAAGAAAGAAACATAAGATTCATAAAGCCAGCACTCTGCTAAAATCTGCTTTCAATTTTTCTACTATAGGAAGATCAAACCTTCTCTCTACTCAAACCTTCTCTTATTGTCTTCCAGCCTTCTATTTCTACTATCTATTCTCAAGACATCAGCTGACTTAAGATCGGAGGGTTCTAAATCGAAGGTTACTCCATCGGTTCTTGAAACTTTTTTTGTAAGTGGGTCCATAATCCACGTCGATCCAACTCCAGATCAGCTCTTCAACATGAGTTTCTCTCAATGGTCTGAAGCCTTGCTACAATAGAAACTATTTTTTTGTTCTATATATGGATCATATAATTATCATGGGTGATGATCTTATCAGTATTTCTAATGTTAAACTATTTTCCAATTAGCATTTTGAAATACAAGATCTAGGTCGTCTTAGTTATTTTCTTGGTCGAGGTCTCCTCTAGCCCTAGTGGATATAATCTTTCCTAGGCTAATTATGCTTCTAATTTGATTTCCGGAGTTGGTTTGATTGATAATAAAATTATTTCTTCTGATTTTTCTTAAGCCTAATGCTAAACTTGCTCATCTTGATAGGACACCACTTGGTGATGTTGATCTATTTCAGCAATTGTTAGGAGTGTGGTTTATTTTATCATCATTCGTTCGAACATTGCATATGCCATTTATGTGGCTAGTTAGTTTTTATTAGCATCGAACACCAGGCACTATGCAATTATACCCCACATTCTTTATTACATTAATAGTATATTATTTAATGATCTTCATTTTTACTTAACTTATGTACCTGCTTGGATACCGATTGGGTAGATGATCTTATTGATAGATACTTCACTACTAGCTATTATTTCTTTTTGTGAGATTCTCTTATATCCTAGTGTAAGTAGCTAGATCTAGTCAACTGAGTATCATGCCATTGCAAATAGCTTATTGGTTACGTTGGAGGTTAAAGATATAGAAGTTAAACATTCTAATACCACCATTCTTCATGATGATAATTGGAGTGCTATCCAAGATTGCTCACAACAACATTTTTCATAAACACACTAAATATATTAAAAATAATTGTCAATCGTACATTATTCATGATATAGTACAACTTCTTTTAGTTAGATTAGTTGATCAGATTGCTAATATTTTCACCATAGCGCATTCACTCGGACGCTTTAACGATCTATTTTTCAAACTCAAACTGGGTTCTGCTTCACTACCTTGGAATTGGGAAGGGAGGGTGTTAAGCATATTTACCATTGTTACCATAGTAGTGCAAGGACTGGTCAAAATATGCTTCATATTTTTTTCCCATAGCCATATCGTTAGGCAATACATTTATATACATATTGTTGCAATCGGAACAGGAGATACAAGGATTCACTCTCTTCCCATATCTTTACAAGCTAAAAAAGAAGAGGAAAAGATATAGTGGGAGAACAGTTGGGTAGGATGTCATAGATCACACAATCTCCATCCACAAATGATGTCCTTAGATGTTCTGATTAATCCATCACAGCTGTTGATGTGGGATCCACCATCACTTGCCGTGAGACCCAAACCAAGCCTAGTTTGTGGTTGACTAGACCGAATCCCTGTCCTTTTGTGCCTTCCTCGTTGGTCCCAAAAGAAAACCACCAGACCATGGTCACCAACTTGGTAATAATAGATCAATTATACAAATTTGAGGCCCACACAACCAAGTGGGGATGTCTATGAGGTACAAATGGATGTTGGAAGGACTATCGTCTTTGTGCTTTAGGCATGCGTTATACCAGTTGAAAAATTTTGTCATTTAGATAGATCAATAAATGCTTACTTGCCTTTATCTTCCTCTATTCTTATTTCTTTTGATGTAGGGATTGAATAAGATCCAATCAGCTGGAGAGATGTATTTATTTAGAGAAGGCATGTTTATATTTTTTGATGCAAGTTAGACGGATGAAGTGGAGAGAAATAAAAAGTATAGATATAAAAATGGAGTCGGTGACAACAGGAGATATTTCACTCACGATCGCTCATGGTGAGAATACCATGTTCTAAGAATTACAAGTAGTTCAAATTGTATCTTGAGAAAAAATAATTCCACCGAGTGTTTCTCAATTTATTCTGCAAGCCTTTTTTAAAGCCTAGATGCAAATGGGTTCTTGGATGACTGAGTTCATGTGGTAGGAAACTTGCATTTGAAACCTTGGCTCCGCAGCAATTAACCTTTTGCGTCCTAACTAATATATTTGCATTAGAGCACAACAAAACGCCCGGTACATCTTGATAGGGAAAAACTATTCAACAATGAGTCTGTCTTCTGTGGTGAGGCACCATGGGTCCATGACATTAGTTGCACAAGAGCTTAGCTACATATATCCCTTTATTTTATTTTTTATTTTTTTTGTAACAGAGAGAGGAAGCTCTACATATATCCCTAATGGAGGGAATATCTCTCAAATCCATAATAATGAATTAAGCTAAAACGGGAGGAAAAATCTCATGCCATGCTTGAAGACCTTGATCAAAATTTGCTGAATATGATATGCCACATAATCCGCCACGCTATTCGCTTCTTTAAACACATGACAACAGGAGCACTTGGATAATATGGAACAAAGCAATTTAATGTTTCTCAAAGCCGGATGGTACGAAGAGTCTTTGCAATTAATCCCTTTTAACATGGTTCACGTTGCTTGTTAGGATCTGTTTCGCAAAGCTATAAAAATTAATTTATTTTAAAATTATTTTTTTAAAATAAAATTTTATAAAAAAATATTGTAAGAAAAAAGTAGTTTGTATTTAGCAAAATCATTTGATAAGCGTTATCAGTATTTAAGAAGTAGTTTGTATTTGATAAATTTTTCAAAAAAAATATTTTTGACTATCAAATTATGAAAAAAACATGTATAGATTTACTTTATAATTAATATTATTTAAATAAATAAATAATTTTTAATATTTATTATGATTAATTTTAATTTAATTTTTTTTATTTTTTATTTAATTAAAATAAAATAATAAAAAAATAAAAAAAATATATTAAAATTTTAATCAATATAAATATAATTGAATCAAAGATAATATATATTGAATATTTTACATAATTTTTATATGATAATATAAATGTATCAAAATACATCATTCACTAAATAATGGGAGGATTAGATGAAAATAAATAATGATAGTTATCGTAAATAATAATTTTGAGTAAGAATATTTTGATCTTAAAAAAATTAATTTTCTACTTCTGCTTCTCCTTCCAAGTGGAAGCTCTAATTTTCTGCTTACTCTCTGCAGCAGAAAAACTACTTCTACTACCACTCAAAAGTAAATTAATTTTTAAAATAATCTTAACTAAATATTTTTTAAAAAAAATAAATATTTTTTAAAAATATATATATATTTTTTTTCTAAAAATTTGGCCAAACAAGCCCTTAGTCCCATAACATCACTTTACAGTTGTTTGGCACATAATCAAAGTCCAATACAAGATTTCTGGTCAGCCACCACCGCAACCATTAAGGTTGTGACTTGGTTTACGGTTTGTCATTTTCAAAAGCTATTAGCGTGCAATTGCGCACCCAAACAAACGTCCAATTCTATGGTGGGAAACAGCTGAACTGGAAACCACTAAGAACGTCCACTAATCACCAACCAATATCTAAATCAAATAGCCACGCACCGAAACGTAGAATGCGATTTAAACCTATGTTTATGAAGGCTTCGCTTGTGCTCTCTTCGGGGGGAAAAAAGAGGAGTCTTCATTGTCAAATATAAGAAGACCCATTAGTCATGGCCAAATACTTGCATCAAACATAAACCCTAAAAGCGAACTTAGAAAAGAATCAAGCCTTTATAGTGTTCGAAATCTGCAATCCATACTCTAATGCTTGCGACTTATAATTTGACAAATTTACATCATCTAACTCTGCTCATATAGCCCGCAAACCCCTCAATATAATTGTATTAGTGTATGACAAAGTTCAAACCTCCCCTAATTCAAAATTAAACCAAAGAACTTTAGCTCTAAATCATAATTGTCTATATTATGAAAATGAGGGTTGCAAGCACGTCGGGTTGGATTAGAGATCGGCCAATCCAAATCCAATCCATGTTTGTTTTGGGTCCAAAAAATTGCATTTGAACCTAGCTAATCCAATTCCCTTTAGTTGGATTGGATTGGTTACCATATATTAATTTTGCCAATCCATCAGATTTTTTTGGATCAAATTGGGTTAAAGTAACATAAACATAAACAATAATAAATATACATAAATTGATTATCTAATTATATTGTAAATATACTATAAAATAAATAATGATATCTATCATACAGGCATTATGAAAAATATATTCTATACAAAATTTTATTTTTAACTACATAATTAACAATACAAAATATTGACAAATTATAACATGAAAAAAAGACTTAAGAAAGTTTTGAAATATATATTATATTAATTTAAAACTGGCTTAGGTACAGATAGAAATTTAGTAATGGGAATCCGATCTACATTCAAAACGGATCCTGATTTTGAATCCAAATCTCGTCCAAATAACTTCAAGTTGGGTTATGTCGGACTAGTTTTGGATCAATTCCGGATAAGAAATAGGCAATCCAATAGCTCTAACGGAATTATTGTGATTTAATGGAATATGACTCATCTGGCTCATTAATCATTACCTCTCCGAATTTAGCTCTTAGTTCAAATAACATCAACTTTACAGCAGATGGGATCTCCCTTTTCTTGTGCATTGTGCTGGCGATAATACTTTCCATTCAAAAAATTCTTGGAAGGACTGAGCAAATAATCAAAATTCAAAAAAATCCATTCAATCCGATGTAATAAATATTAATTTCAACTGATTAAAAGATTTAAATCAGATTGAATTGAATTGTGATTCATAATAAATTCAGTTAATTATGATAGAATTTATTTTCTATATTTTTAATCTATATAAAATCGAATCTAATCAATCGATATAATATTTTTAATATTTTAATTTTTTAAAAAATAAAAATTAGCAAGTATACATCTTATTTTATCCTAATTTTTATATGAATTAAATAATATATTAATTTATAATATTTAAAATTAATATTAAATCAATATTATAGTCTAAATAGATATAATTCATTCGAATCTATTATAAATCATTAATTTTGATTTTAAATTATATATATATATATATATATATATATATATATATATATATATATGATAAATAATCATGAATTAAATTTTTTTTAATTTAATTAAATTTGTTTGGTCAAATTTTTCTTTTAATTCGATCCAATTTAATCCGCGCTCAATCTAATTAATTTATTTATTATGCATGGTTGGCACTCCATGGGATCTACCAGAGCCGGGTGTCAGCTCGTGACACCTGGCTTGTTCCTCGAAGGTGACTGGGGACCCGCTGTCTTTTTCCCATTTCACGTCCACTGCCGTCCCGGGGGAAAGAGGACAAGCCACGTGCAAAGCCGGGCTTCATCAGAATCTGCGTCTTCAATTCATTGCAAAGTGGGGCCGGACGGTAGGACAGCTTTCGGTGGTCGCCCGTGGTTCGTGGCGATAATTAGACGAGACGACAACGGCTGAGAGGGATGTGAAAGATATCATATTTTATTTCAGAAGGGTTAAAGAAGTTGGCTGAGAAAATGGTGATAATTTTCTTCGAACGAAGTTACAAAAAAAATCTTTTCAAAAAGTTATATTTATTACACCATTATAACCTATTCAGATATCTGAGCCTTTAAGTTCATAGGACTCGTTAATTGGATCAACATAATTAATTAATTAAATTTATATTTATAAATATAAAAATAATTATTCGTGCCCACTCCAATAACATTTTAGATCCTTAATCCGTTTGACTTAGTCTAACCCACAAATCCTATAAAATTTGGATCTAGAGAATCCCAATAACTTATAAAATCTTTACTTACATCCAATTAAATTAACTGCACTAATAAAATTATTTATCTTATATATTAAAAGTTTTAATTATCCTTAAATAAGAAGGAGGGTATATATATTTTCTTACATGGTTAGATGGTTGATATACCACTTAAGATCATTTTAGCATTTGGGTTATAAACGGTTTGACAACTATACTGCTAAGTTAAAAATATATGTTGACTAAATTAAATTTTAAAATAACAAGTATAAATTTTTCAAATTATTGAATATATGTATAATTTATCTCTCATCTCAAAGATTTTTTTGTGATTTTTTTTTTTTAATTTATAACGATGAATGATGGTTTTTGGGAGGGGTCAGATGATTGAAAAAATATACATAAAAAGTGGATTTTTAGGTGTTAAATTGACCCTTGCGCAGTTGAGGTTCCGAGTCTTGGGAGGCACCGCTGAGAAGCTGCCTAGAACTTTGGTTTGGTCTGTGGTTTCTAAATGAATAGCAAAAGCACATGGAAAAATAACTGAAGAGGAGCAAAAGTTTCTATCCATGAATGTTACCTGTGCGGACAAAAAAAACATATGGATTGAAGAGTATTCAGTATTCTAACTCGGAATGGCAAGAGAATATCAAAGTCCATTATCTTGGGAGGTAGAAAAATACTCTTTTGTTTGAACGAAATATTCGTAATTAAGGTTTGTGGGTACACCAAGGAAAATTAGCTGCATCAAGACCTCAAAATAAATTAAATTCAAGAATTCAAAACACAGACTCAAAAAATTCAAAATTTGAATTCTTTTTTTCCCCGCCCGAGAGATTGACAAAGAAATTGAGCTAGATCAAAATTTGAGAATTCAAAAATTTAAAATTTGGATCCTAATCATCTCAGGTGATTGAAGATATATAAGAATAATACCCGCATGATGCATATAAAAATAGCGAAAATATAATATAAATTTATGTAAAAGAAGAATAAATAATATTTTTTTTAAAAAAAAAAGAGTGAACAATAAATTATAAATGGAGTGTATTTAACAATTACTAACAACAAGAATAAATGAATAATTGAAAGAAAAATAGAAAAATACTTAGCTTACATCATTGATCTAATAAAACTCTCATTAATCATAAAAATAATGAAATACTTACCCTCCCGAATGCTTCGGTCACCATGACATTGACTATAGCATGTAATGTTCTGAGATTTTTTTTGGATGTCAGATTTAAATAAGGCTCAATAAAAAATAATTATGCAGACTTTGTATATTTTTAAAATAATTAATAAGTGTTTCTATATTTTCTAAAATAATTAAGAAGAATTTCTACGTAGAGGAATATATTCCCTCAAATAATTGAAAAGTTGTGTGGTAATATTTCATGCATTGTCTATGTTTTCCAAAATAATTAAGAAGAGTTTCCTTTGTTGGGTGAGTTTTTTCCTCTACATGGCGATATTTTTAATCTATTCCAATAAATTTAACATGAATTCCTAAAACAATTTTTCTTATACTTTTTTTAAAAAAATAATAAAGAAGCGTCCGATACATGACCATAATTCTAATAGCTTTCTAAAATATTTTTTCTCTACATCACACCTAAAATATTTTTTTAATAAAATTTTCTAAAATAATTAAAAAAAGTCTAGTGTGCCATGATATTTCTAACTGACTTCTAAACTAGCTTTCGGGGGACTCTAAACGGGTTCAAATAATTTTTTTAGTAATTTTTACAAAAATAATTAGAGTGTCTAGTATGCAATAATATCTTGAACGGCCACTACAAGAAAATAGATCTTTTGCGATGAAATTATTTATGATGGATAATATTTCATTACAAATAAAAGTATTTATGATGGAAAAAAATTTTCATCATAAATAATTGATTATTTACGGCATAAACATAATTTTTATCATAAATAATCAATTATTTACGATAAAAAATATCCAACATAAATAATTTATATTAAATAAATTATTTAAAAAATTAAAAAATATTAAATTTTTTATGATATAAAATTTTTTTCATAAATAATCGATTATTTACAATGAAAGCCATTTTTACATCACAAATTATTTGATGAAAATAAATTATTTAAAAAATAAAAATACTAAATTATTTATAATAAAAAAAATTTATCATAAATAATTAATTATTTCTAACAAAATCATATTTTATATCATAAATAATCTATTATTTATAAAGAAAATTTACTATCAAAAATAATTTGATCAAAATAAATCATTTAAAAAATAAAAAATAGAAGATTATTTATGATAAAAAATATTTGTCATAAATAATTAATTATTTCTATGGAATAAATATTTACATCATAAATAATCTATTATTTATGATAAAAAATTTTTATCACAAATAATCTGATTAAAATAAATTATTAAAAAAATTAAAAAAGCTAGATCATTTAAAAAAATTCATCATTAATAATTTATTATTTTTGATGAAACCAAGTTTTACGTCATAAATAATCTATTATTTATGATGAAAATTTTTCATCATAAATAATCTACAAAAAAAATTATTTAAAAAATAAAAATGCTAGATTATTTATGATGAAAAATTTTTATCACACATAATTAATTATTTTTGATGGAATAAAGATTTATGTTGCAAATAATAATTATTTGTGATGAAAAGTTTCCATCATAAATAATCTGATCAAAATAAATAATTTAAAAAATTAAAAATACTAGATTATTTATGATGAAATTATTTCTATCATAAATAATTAATTATTTATGATGAAACTCATATTTTCATCATAAATAATTAATTATTTACGATGGAATGTTTCCATCATAAATAATTTGATCAAAATTTTAAATTTAAAAAAATATGGACTATTTTAAAAATAAAAAAGGGCAAAGATGTGCCATGCATAATCGATGTAATAGGATTGAGGGGTGCGAGCACGTCCACTATTAGCTAGGCCACAAGCAATTAATATTTTTTTAATTTTTTAAAAATTAATATTTTTTTAAAAAATATATCTTTTTTTTAATATTATATAATTTTAAAATTTAAAATTTATCTTCACTATTTATTATTTAAGTAATTATCATGTAAGCATTATCACAAAATATCGTCTCGATCTGGTAGCTCTAATTATGTAGATCGATAAAATTTGATTTTGACGATCATGAATGATCGCATGATGATCTGATAGATAGAAATCATTGATAGATTCAAAATTTTACAACGATGATCTCTATAATATTTATAGTATACTATCAAAATTTTACTTCAATCAGATATCCTTATCATGATTAATTTAGCATGGGATGATTTGGACCGTTAAATAAAAAATGAGTGATCCAAAGGCTAAACAACGTTCGATTAAGATGATTTTTTAGATAAATAAACTTTGCTACTACTTTTATTATTTATACGGTGGTGATCATAAAATTTAAATCATATATATATGAATCATCCATGTTAAATAGATCTTACAAAAATACAAGTATGATTATTTAAGGGCCTTAAGAATAAATATCAAGAGACATGTAATTTTGGATTGTTCATATACATGTAATTTGAATTTTATGATCACCATCATACAAATGATAAAAGTAGTAGTAAAGATCATTTATCTAAAAAATTATCTTAATCGAATGATGTTTGGCTTTTTGATCACTCATTTTTCATTTAACGATCCAAATCATTCCATATTAAATTGACCATGATAATGATATCCGATTGAAGTAAAATTTTGATAATATGCTAAAAATATCACAAACATTATTATTGTAAAATTTTGAATCCATCGATAGTTTATATCTATCAAATTATCATACGGTCGTTCGTAACTATCGAAATCAAATTTTATTGATCTGCATAGCTAGAGCTACTGGATCGAGATGATATTTTATGATGATGCTCGCATGATAATTACTTAAATAATGAATAATAAAGATATACTTTAAATTTTAAAATTATATAATATTCAGAGAATAATAATTTTTTAAAAAAAATACTAATTTTTAAAAAATTAAAAAAAAAATTAATTTGCTTGTGGGCTAGCTAACAGTGGATGTGCTTGCACCGCTCAATCCCATCATATTGATCATGCACAACATTTTTTTTCACTTTTCTAAAAAAAATTTTGTCATAAAAATTTAATCTTTTTTAATTATTTATATTTTTTATGTATCAAAGATTATTGATGAAGAAAAATAACTTTGCATTATAAATAATTATTATTTATGATGAAATATTTCTATCATAAATATTCTCATCTTTTTAAAATTTTTAAATTATTTATTTATGAGAAATTATTTATGATGAAAATATTATATCATAAATAAAAATTATTTATAATATAAAACCATTTTCCAACATAAATAATTTTTATTTGCGATGGAACATTTCCATCATAAATATTCTCATCTTTTTTTTTATTTTTAAAATTATTTATTTATAAAAAATTATTTATGATAGAAATATTCCATCATAAATAAAAATTATTTATGATGTAAAATATTTTTCCATCGTAAATAATTTTTATTTACGATGGAATATTTTCATCGCAAATATTCTCATCTTTTTTAAATTATTTATGTACGTAAAATTATTTATGATAGAAAAATTTCATTACAAATATAAATTATTTATAACATAAATTTTAGTTCTATCGTAAATAATTTTATCAAATATTTTAATATTTTTAGAAAAGAAAAATTTTTCTAGAAAAATAATTGATGAAAATTATTAGCGATCGTTGGGGATAAATCCTGCTCCTACCGAAGTCTAGTTCGGTGCTCAGCCTGATGCGACCGGTAGTCACGGAAGAGCTTCAGCAGATGGGTCTTGGTCGAACTCCTACAATCGATCGAACTGCTTAGCGGTCGAGCTCCTTCGGACTCCTAGCGATAGGACTTTAGCCGAACTCCTCAGCGGCCGAGCTTTAGTTGGACTCCTACAGAGCTGAACTTTCTCCACGCTCCTCCAGCCAGGCACCTGCGGGAGCCAAACTCCCTCCAAGCTTCCTCTTCGATCGGACTTCTTCAGCAGACTCCTCCCAGACATCTCCATCAGTCGGACTTCTTCGAGAGTTGGACTCATCCCAGACACCCTTCAACCGGACTCTTCCCAGACAGCCCCTTCGGTCGGACTTCTTCAGAAGTCGGAGACATCCCCTTCGACCGACCGAGCTCCTACCGAACTCTCCAATGATCGGGCCTTAGCCGCTCACCTGCAGCCAGATGCCTATGGGAGCTGAACTTCTTCCGAGCCTCCTCTTCAGGAGTTCGAACTCCTCCAAAATGGGTACACGTCAAAGCTCTTCAATCCTTCATTCGGTCTCGAGCGGCTTAGTATCAAGACAGCTGCAGCCATCACCATCAGTCCGCCGCAAGCGACAGCGATCCGCTACCAGGTGGCGATGGCTGTCACCATCAATCCATTACAGGCGGCACTACAGACGGCACCTTCCCCTGAGACTGACTTCGTCGGACCTCGAACGGCCCACCAGCATGCGGTTACAGCTGTCACCATCAAGCTCTGCCTATTAAAAGGATCCTCTAGATATGCTAACTCTGATCTCTAAGCTCTAAGCTCTCCTCTTCTTCTCTAAGCTCCATGGAACTCATTCCTGAGCACTCCATTCCTGTTGGCCAGAGCTGACTTGATCGTCGGAGGGTCCTGCCAGAGCCACCCCCTCACTAGCTCCGGACGGAACTTTATTTTGCAGGTCTCTGATGGTGACCTCGTCCACCTCCGCTTCAATTGATTCTAACGATGATCAGATTCTACATCAATAGATTGGCACTAGAAGGAGGGCCTGAGCCTTCGAGGTCCCCTCATTCTTAAAGGAGTGCTCGACGATGGTCCCTCTCTCCTCTCTTCGAAGATCTCTCTTCTTTCTCTTTAGAATTTCTTTCCGAAGAGAAAATGTCCCCAAAAGAGCTTCGACCCGGAGATCAACGACCTCCGCGGCTCAATCCCGTTCAGATCCGTCTGCTCCCGCTCCGACCCTGACGATCCAGATTTCATTTGTGGCCACGGTAGATGCGGAGCAGTTCAACCTGCTCGTCTAGCAGGTTCGTGGTCTCACGAAAGTGGTGCAGGTGGTGCAGGCCATGCACCAGCAGGCTCTAGCACCAGCTCAACCGATACGAGATTCTCCAGAGCCGTGCAGTCCGATCCAGGAGCGACCGACGGGCTACCCGACCTCCGATCCTCGGAAGGAGGAGGCAAAGGAAGGAGAGCCCTTGCTCGGACCATGGCTTGACCCGGGATGAAGCTTCGCACCCATTCTACCAAAAAACCTTGAAGATCAGAGACCGTGAAGATCTTTGAGATCAAAGGCTCTTAGAAATTAGCCGGCGAATCAAAGAACTTCGTCACACTCCCTTCTCGCGTGGTAATGATATTTGCACTAACCCTCCATTTTTGCAAAAAATTATGCAGGAACCGGTCCCGCTGAACTTTAAGCTCCCATAGATCGAGAGTTACGATGGAACCATCGATTCGATCGACCATCTGTAAGCCTTTCGAACAATGATGTTGCTCTATGGTGCGCCAGACGCTATCTTATGCAGGGCTTTCCCCTCTACCCTTAAGGGAGCTGCCAGGAACTGGTACTCGGTGCTCAAGCCGAGTACCATCTTATCGTTTGACCAGATGAGTCAACAGTTCGCAGCCCACTTCGTCAGTAGTAGGCGGCCGTGCCGAGGTTTGGATTCCTTGATGGCCATTAGGCAAAAGGAAGGAGAACCCATCTGGGCTTACATCATCCAGTTTAATGCTGCCACGTTGGAAGTCCGAAACTTGGATCAGTCGGTCGCCATGGCCACCCTCAAGGACGATCTTCAGAAGAATGACTCTCTGTTCTCCCTAAAAAAGAAGTATCCCAGAGATTTTGCTGACATGCTAGCTCAGACCGAAGGGTATGCTCGGGCAGAGGAGGCCTTCAAGGCCAAGGATGATGAAGCCAGTGGCAAGCGGTGAATCGATGGGTCGAGCAGGCCCACCGAGGAAGGGAAGCAGAGTGAAGCTCGACCGCGCTTCCGGACTCCTTTCGATCGTAGGCGAGCCCGAACTTTCCCTCAACCCCTGAGGTGGGAAAGCTCCGATGGAAGGACATGCCGAGGTTCTTCGCAGCGCCGAAGTTCTTCCCGATGAAGATTTCACGACTACGCCCCCCTTAACGCTCCGAAGATCCAAGTGCTAATGAAAATTAGGAAACAACTTCCGATGCCAGAGAGGATGCGTTCCTACCCCAACAAGTGCGATCTCAATAAGTTCTATCTTTATCATCGTGACCATGGCCACGACACTGAGAAATGCATCCAACTCCAAGACGAGATCGAAGAGCTCATCAGGCGAGATAGACTCGGTCGATTTCTGTGGAGATGGCCTGAAGAGCGGGAGGGTCGATTGAGGGCGTTACCACCAAGTGGAGAGAACCAGCAAGAAGATTGGCCACCTCTCGACGTCATCAATACTATCTCGGAGGGACTTCGGCAAGGAGAGGCCAGTAGATCCGAGGGACCGGAGAAGAGGCGGAGGATCGCAGAATCCATGGCCTTCACCAAGGTGGACGGTCAGGGGATCCAATTTTCACTATTAGCTAGGCCACAAGTAAATTAATATTTTTTTAATTTTTTAAAAATTAATATTTTTTTTAATTTTTTAAAAATTAATATTTTTGAAAAATATATATATATTTTTTGAATATTATATAATTTTAAAATTTAAAGTCCATCTTTACTATTTATTATTTAAGTAATTATCATGTAAGAATTATCATAAAATATCATCTCGATCTGGTAGCTCTAACTATGCAGATCGATAAAATTTGATTTTGACGATCATGAACAATTGCATAATGATCTGATAGATAAAAATTATTGATAGATTCAAAATTTTACAACGATGATCTCTATAATATTTATAGTATACTATCAAAATTTTACTTCGATCAGATATCCTTATCATGATTAATTTAGCATGGGATGATTTGGACCGTTAAATAAAAAATGAGTGATCCAAAGGCTAAACAATGTTCGATTAAGATGATTTTTTAGATTAATAAACTTTGCCACTACTTTTATTATTTATATGATGGTGATCATAAAATTTAAATCATATATATATGAATCATCCATGTTAAATAGATCTTACAAAAATACAAGTATGATTATTTAAGGGCCTTAAGAATAAATATCAAGAGACATGTAGTTTTGGATCGTTCATATACATGCAATTTAAATTTTATGATCACCATCATACAAATGATAAAAGTAGTAGTAAAGATTATTTATTTAAAAAATTATCTTAATCGAATGCTGTTTGGCTTTTTGATCACTCATTTTTTATTTAACGATCCAAATCATTCCATATTAAATTGATCATGATGATGATATCCGATTGAAGTAAAATTTTGATAATATGCTAAAAATATCATAAATATCATTGTTGTAAAATTTTAAATCCATCAATAGTTTATATCTATCAGATCATCATACGGTTATTCGTAACTATCAAAATTAAATTTTATTGATCTGCATAGCTAGAGCTACTGGATCGAGACGATATTTTATGATGATGCCCGCATGATAATTACTTAAATAATGAACAATGAAGATATACTTAAAATTTTAAAATTATATAATATTCAAAGAATAGTAATTTTTTAAAAAAATATTAATTTTTGAAAAATTTAAAAAAAATTTAATTTGCTTGTGGGCTAGCTAATAGTGGATGTGCTTGCACCACTCAATCCCATCACATTGATCATGCACAACATATTTTTTTGCTTTTTCTAAAAAAAAATTATCATAAAAATTCAACCTTTTTTAATTATTTATATTTTTTATGTATCAAAGATTATTGATGATGAAAAATAACTTTGCATTATAAATAATTATTATTTATGATGAAATATTTCTATCATAGATATTCTCATCTTTTTAAAATTTTTAAATTATTTATTTATGAGAAATTATTTATGATGAAAATATTATGTCATAAATAAAAATTATTTATAATATAAAACTATTTTCCATCATAAATAATTTTTATTTACGATGGAACATTTCCATCATAAATATTCTCATCTCTTTTTTTTATTTTTTAAATTATTTATTTATGAAAAATTATTTATGATGGAAATATTCCATCATAAATAAAAATTATTTATGATGTAAAATTTATTTGCGATGGAATATTTTCATGGCAAATATTCTCATCTTTTTTAAATTATCTATGTACGTAAAATTATTTATGATAGAAAAATTTTATTACAAATAAAAATTATTTATGATGTAAATTTTAGTTCTATCATAAATAATTTTATCAAATATTTTAATATTTTTTAGAAAAGAAAAATTTTTCTAAAAAAATAATTGATGAAAATTATTAGCGATGAAAAGTGATGAAATTTGCATTGCTAAAAATACATATCTAAAAGCTTTTAAATATCCCTTCCTACTACGTTCACAAGAAATCCACTCTCGTCGGCTGGCGATTGAGTCTCCCGCTATCGCCGCCATTGCCGCTATCATTATCGCCATCATTGTCATTACCGACGGTAAGTTTTTTTTGTTCTCTTTTGATCGTCTAGAGGTCTGCAGGTATTAGAATAAATTGAAGTCATTGAAAATGTGAAATTTAGACAAACATCAAGTACTCACAAGCGTAAGCATACTGAAGCTAAGTTGAATTGGATGAAGCGAAGCCTATATTTCAAACTACTATTTTGGAAGTAGTTATTGCTTTATCATAATCTGAATATAATGCACACTAAGAAGAATATTTGTGATAATGTCATTGGTACAATATTAAATATCGTAGAAAAAATAAAAGATAATTCAAAAGCTGGCATTAATTTGCAAGAAATGAAAATTCGGCTAGAGTTGTATTTAGTTCATCGAGGTGATAAATTTTTTATACCACCTGCATGTTATCACTATTTGGTGAGAAGAAGAAGAGTTTCCATGGATGGTTCAAAATCGTGAAGTTTCTTGACGCTTATGCTTCAAATATATCATAATATGTTGGCAACAATGACGATAATATCTCTAGCATGAAAAATTATGACTCCCATATGATGATGCAGCGTTTGCTTCCTGTGGTTATGCGTGACTATCTGAGTGGTGATGTTCAAGCTACATTGATTGAGTTGGAAGTATTTTTTTGAGAATTATGTTGTCGAAACTTGAAGATTAACTTAATTAAAAAGTTTGAGAAAGATATTGTGCTCATTTTTTGTAAGTTAGAAAAAAAAATTTTCACCATCATTTTTTGATGTTATGGTGCACCTGGCTGTTCATCTTCCAAAGAAAGCTCTTCTGGCCAGCTCGGTACATTATCGGTGGATGTATCCTATTGAAAGATAAAGAAATCGTAATCACTTTAATATATCAACTGTAAGATATAAATGTATTATAATTTTTTAAATTATTTTTTATTTGTAGATTCTTGTGTATCCTAAAAAAGTATGTATGCAATAAGGCATGGCCTGATAGGTCCATAGTGGAAGCATCGTAGCTATGGAGTGTCTTACATTCTCTTAATGTATCTTGATGATATCGAAATAAGATTCAATCATGTAGATTGTAATGCTGACCGTGAATGGGATGATGATGAACCGACACTATCCATATTCAAACAAATGGTTCGACTCATGGATGGAAGAAGATATGAGTTTATGGACGTGAATGAGCTATCCAAGATACACTTTTATATTCTAAATAATTATGAAAAATTAAAGATTTAATTGAGTAAGTATTATCTTAGCATAATTTTAGTATTTTAACTAATTTTTTTATGTCGATGTAAAATTAAAAATCATGACTTATTACAGTGAGCATAAGAATATACTATCCAGGAAGAATAATACAAATATTGATGATTGACATAGGATGAAATTTACAAAATGGTTTAGAGACCATGTAAGTTTCACTAGTATTATATTATATTTTTATAATTATACAATTAATTATTTGTACCAACATAATTTTTTATGCTATATTATAGATGAAATCTAAGTATTTCAATAAAGAAGAGGATGTGATCGATAAGTTATACAATTTAGCATGTAGCCCCAATCGAAAGGTTAACTACTACACATCCTGTATCGTTGGAGGAATAAGATTTCATACAAGAGAGCTTGAGATGTAAAAACGGACCTAGAATAATAGAATTGCTACGATAGGATATGAAGGAGAAAAGGAGATTGAATATCTTGGTGTATTGATAGACATCATAGAATTAAAGTATGGATCCAAAAATTTGGTATTCTTATTTCAGTATAAATAGCGGGATATTAGCAATAAGAATATCGGTATTCTTATTAGTATAAGAATGAGCCGTATATATTGGCAATTCAAGTGAAACAAGTTATATATTTAAAGGATCCAAAATATCGAGGTGATTGGCATGTCATACAAAGATTAATACCTAGAGGCATATATGACATACTAACCCAATTAGAGATGGACGATAATTCAAATCTACATGAAGAGGAAACTTTTCAAGAGAAAGAATAAACATTGACCAAGCACCTTGTTGATGAAGAACTTATGCCAGCTCCTTTGAATAGGGCCAATCTACCATCTAATAAAGTTGAAGCTGATTTTGCATTGAATCTTGATGATTTGGAGAACGACGATCGGTTCATAAATAATGATGAGATAGAAGACAATACATTAATCGATTATTATGATTCGGAGGAGGATACGAATATTGATAAGTGGATCTGTATTCTTTATTGAATGTTCTCTTGCAATAATAGTATACAATACAATTCTATTCATTATCATTTTATATTTTTTGCTATTATTATTTATTATTATATTTATTTATATATCAAGTTAATTATATGTATAGTTTAAGCATTGCAGGTATGGCATCAGAAGTGAAATGATGACGTTCGAGTTCCCAGCCTACCCCTGAGCTTTCCCCCATTTCCACTGTTGCACCATCGGAGTCACCAGAGGGCCTGTAGAGGTGGATCCGAGTGAGGTGGGTTCAAATGAGCCGACCCTAACTGGTATTTTTATATTTTTATATAATAAAATTTAATTTTAATCTACCTATTAAGTTTATAGATGGCTATTATACTAATATTTTATTTATTATTTTCTCAGACCATTCTCTATCCATAGTGAGGCGAGGACGACGTCCATCGAAGAACCTCGTCCTTGAGCATTAGAGATGCGAGCATAAGGGACAGCATCTCTACATCAAGATTCCATCAGACTACATCAGACCTATTAGGAGATGGTGCGAGCCATGGCAGACTGAGTTGGGCATCATTTGCCGTAGCTATGCCCCGACGATGCTCTTCAATTGGCGTCAGGTTACACTGCCTTAGAGAAAGATCTTCTATAGCCACTTATAGGTATAATAATATTTATTTAATATTTAATTAATATTATATTCTTATAATATTTATTATTGATAGGCTATATTTGAGATTATTGATTTTAAGCATGATCACATGCGGCGAGCTGTAGATGATCATTTATACTTGCATTTCAAGGAGTATCGATACCGCATTCATCGCCACTAGTATGCTGTAGTGCATGACCAAGAGGTGGAGGCAGCGTGGTAGCAGCCATATGACCGCATCAGTATTGAGGACTGGACTATCATATGCTGCACGTACGCAAATCCGACATATCAGATAACTTTTTTTATTTAAAATTTAATAATTAAATTATTTATTTTTAAATTTAGTTACTTACTAACTAATTTGACTATTAACTATGCAGGATCAATATGCCAAAAATACTGTAAATCGGACAAGATAGATAGTCTCGTATTATAGGGGTTCGAGGCCATTCACTCACCATATGGAGCATATGGTAAGTAATTTTTATTTATTATATTTTAACTTTTTAATTATTTAAAAAAAATATTAATTATTTTTAAATTATAGAGAGATGTAGAGAGTGACAAGATTCCTAGTAGGATCAAGATCTACCAGCGAACCCATCAGCAACAGTCAAGGGACTGGATGGCCGAAAGCCAAAAGCTTTATGTAAGTTTTTTCAGCTATTTTTTAATTAATATTTTAATTTTTAGTATAAACTTAGATTAGTTATAACTTTAATTTTTAGAATTGGATGATAGATATTAGATCCCAACTTATCCCAGAAGGCTCGACCGCACCCACAGATGATGAGATCTATGATCAGATGTTTGATACGAGACCCATTATGTTAGGGGACTAGGGCATGGGATCAGAGCTCCTATATTCTCATGCTCATCTAGGGCTAACATCCATGTTGCCTGCGATGTCTGACTAGTAGAGATACAAAGATATAGGCTGCTGAGGATTGGCAACGAGCTACTGAGTTGACTGCACACGTCAACGAGTACCAACTATTCCAAACATAGTTGATTGAGCAAATAGCACAGATGGAGCAGATGATGTAGTTGATGAGGCAGCAATAGGCTGGTCCGAGCTTCTTTGAGTATTTTTCTCTTTCGACCTATTTTTTTCTTCAGATATTGCTGATGCTTGATGGCCGACGACCTATTTTCTTTTATTTTTATTTTTATTTTGGATCTTTTATATTTATTTATAAAAAAATACTTTCTGTAATGAAATACTTTTTATATAATAAAATGATGAAATTTATTATGGATGAAATGATGAAATTTATTTATAAATTTTTTATTTTTATTTTATAAATTATAAATATAAATATTAAAACTATAAAAAAATATTTATTTATAATTTTTTAAAAAAAAATAATTTATGATGTAATTATTTATGATGAAAATTTTTTATTATAAATAAGTATTTATTTATGATGAAAATATCCATCATAAATAAGCTATTTGCAATAAAAAATATCTGTCGCAAATAAGCTTTTACAATGGAAAACATCCATCGCAAATAAGCTCTTATTTGTGACAAAAAATTTCCATCACAAATAAAAAACTATTTACAATGGAAAATTTCCATCGTAAATAATTGCATCTTTTGTGATGGATATTTTTCATCATAAATAAGTTTTATTTATGATGGATATTTTTCATCGTAAATAGTTTTTTATTTACAAC
Organism: Cocos nucifera; assembly: GCA_006176705.1. NCBI lineage: Eukaryota > Viridiplantae > Streptophyta > Magnoliopsida > Arecales > Arecaceae > Cocos > Cocos nucifera. Next base: position 364,853 of record QRFJ01001689.1, read on the forward strand.
ATAATTTTTTTATCAAAAAAATAATTATTTATCATAAAAAATTTTAAATTTTCATCGTAAAAAATTTCATTGCAAATAATTTAATGAATAAAAAAAATTTTGATGAAAATTTTTATCATAAAAATTTTTTATTAGCGATGAAAATGAATTTATCATCGCTAATTATTATCTACAATCCCATTTTTTGCGAAGAAGAATTAGCGACAAAATTTGATGAAATTTCCATCGCTAATAATTATTAGTAATGGAAATTGATTATTTACAATGAATTTATTGCTTCACAAAAAATAAGTTTTGTTGTAGTGGGCTTCCTAAAATATTTTTTTCTTCATGTCATGGCTTTATCAAATAATTTTCTCATAGTTTTTTTTAAATAATTAAAAAGAGTCTAGTATATAGTGATATTTCACTACAAACATAAGATAACTAGATATGCAAAAAAAGCATGGAATAATTCCAAAAAAGCAGTGCAAAAGATTTCTACCGATATCAAACACATCAGCAAAAGTGGGGTCGTTGATTCCATTTATCAATGTTTAACTTTTTTCATCAACAAAAATTAATTTTGTCGATGCTTATATAAGCCTCGTTAATTATATTTATCTATGCTTAATAAAACATCAATAAAAAAAATTTAGCAACGTAAAATTAAGGTTGGAAATAGTTATTTTGCCAATGCTTAAATAGCATTAGCAAAAATAACTTTACTGACATAAATATTATGTTGCAAAAATTTTAGTTTACCTATGCTTAGTAAGCATCACAAAAAGTCAAATTAGCAATGTTAATTAAATAATGCCAAAATTTTTTTTGCAATGTTAATTTTATGTCAGGAAACATCATTAGCAACACTATCATAGCATCACAAAATATTTGATAACGTCGCTAATAGTGGCATGCCCGGCATCCTGGCACACCCTTTGGCGATGCTACTTTGCAATTGCCAATGCTAATTAGCATCGCTAAATATATTTAGCTATGCTTATTTTGCATCGCTAGTTATTTTTAACTAAAAAAAATTGATTGCTTTGATGCCAATTTTTTATAATTCTTTTGTAAACTTGTAGACAAATAAATATATAATATATACAATATGTATACTATCTTTTTCATTCATACATATACCAAAATTAAATTCATTCCACTTTAAAATATCCATATAAAACAACTGTATAAGACAACCATATAAAATATCATATATACAATCATATTTGCAAAACAAGTATATATACAACCATAAAAAATATCATATAAAAATATATACATCCAAATAAAATAAAACTCCATATATTAAGCCATATTATAGACTAGTAATAGATTAAAAAATTAAGTTAGCAAATTAATTATTTACTAAATAATAAAAATATATTGATTAAAAATAATAAAAAATAATATGGTCACAAGAGGACACACATCATCATCATCGATGGAGTCATGATCATAGGCATCAGCAGAAACATCGAGAGTCAGTAGGAGAGGCATACAGCGACATAACTCATCGTGCTTCATCCTAAATGCTGCAAGCTGAGATGAAAGCTCAATATTGATCCGCTATAGGACCGCTATCTTCTCATGTCTCCTCTCAGTCTCATCATATCTCCTCTCCACCTCATGCATACGAGTATCACAAGAAACATGTGCTGCTCTAGAGGAGCTGAGGGCCATAACCATATATCCCAACCCCATAATATAGATGGATCTCCTATCAAGCATCTTATCACAGATATTTTCATCTATGATGGGGTGGAGCCCTTAGCGATGGGTTGGGATTGTATCTCTATCATCTGCTCTTAATTAAAGAAAAAATTAATGTAATCAAAGATCTAAATTTTATAATAAAATTGAAACATGGAACTTAATCAATTAATACTTACATGCCTCTTCCTAGTCCCAGGAAGCCACTCTCCCATCACCCGGTGATAGATCTTCCGGTAGATATCAATCCATCCGAGCAGCTGTTCTATCTCGATGTTCCTCTAAAATTGATGAATGTAAGTACATAGATACAGACATATTCTAAAAAATTATTAGAGATGTATATATGTATACTTACCAACTTATATTGATACTATGTAATTATAACTATGATCTGCCACAATGCATCACCATAAGCCTCGACCAGCTTTATGCATTCTTTACGAAAAAGGCCTAATAAGTAAATGCATTCAAGATATTAGTGAACATATTATACTACCACATCAATTCAATAATCCATATTTTTATTATATATAATAGTTATATCCAGTATACAAGATCCTTATATCTGGTGTAGAGGAGATCACGGTCGAGACATGAAACACTCCTATGCAGTGTCTCACATGCCGCTGCCACTCCACGTGCATGGAAGACTTTCTTCGAGTGGCTATGGAGCTCATATCTAAACCCCTTAAGCAACCTCCCCATATGCCTAAGGATAGCCTCTTGCATGCGTTGGGTATTAATCTCCTTGATATCAAAGTCGTGCTACACAAATAATGGATAATATATGAGATTTAAAAATAAAAGTTAAGTAATTATCAAATAAAATAAATAAATAGATGGATCTGTATTTAAAAAATATAATATAATTTATATTTAGTTACTTACAAATGATTATGGAGGATCCGCTGTTGTGGTCTTATAACTCTGCACCAGTCAAATAGCATCAAAAAAGCATATGATCGGATAATAATGCCAACCTCATACATATATGGATCCCTGATGTTGTGCTTAAGTGGCATGATATATTCCGATGGGATGATAACCCTCATCCTCTTCTCGGGATGTGCCCTCCTTCAGCTTCTTATTCCTGGTAGCTCCATAAGTCTACCTAATCACAATATCAACAGCTGTAGCAAAATAAAAGCTTAAAATCAATTATTTATATATGATAAAAATTTAAAATAAATTAAATATAAAAATTATAATATATAAAATTAATCTATCATGGTAGGAGATGATGTACCTTCCTTGTAGGTAGTTGCTGAGATGAAGAGGTACCGATATCTCCATGTCAGTACCCTTTGTCAGATCGTCCTTTTGATGGCATGGCTTAAAATCAATTATTTATATATGATAAAAAATTAAGATAAATTAAATATAAAAAATTATAATATATAAAATTAATCTATCATGATAAGAGATGATGTACCTGCCTGATCAAGAGACTGCTGCTGAGATGGAGATGCACCGACATCTTCGTATGGGCCACCCCTGCCAAATCGTCCTCCTGATGGTATAGCTTAAAATTAGTTATTTATATATTAAAAAAACTAAAATAAATTAAATATAAAAAATTATAATATGTAAAATCAATCTATCATGGTAGGAGATGATGTGACTACCTAATCAGGAGATTGCTACTGAGATGGAGATGCATCGATATCTTCACGTGGGCTCCTCTCTGGTATCATCCCTAGATGGCGTGCCTATATCAAACAACATATTAGAGATAATATAATATGGACAAAAATTACATCAATACTAAATGATATATGAAACATAAGATATATGAATTTTTTTATACATATATCTTATGCAATAAATTCCATAACAAGGACTAAATTATAAATAATTAAGGACTAAGATCCAATATTATAATCTATAGGGCCTAAAATGTAAAAGTGCCACATAACCTAATAAAGCAAATCAGATTCAAATTTTGGGTTGAAACCCCTAACCCATTAAAGGATCTCTTTCCACCCCTCATGGCACCTATTTAGCCCTAAAAATGGGCCAATATCCATGGGTCAGCCCATTCACCCCATGGGCCAGCTCCTCCTATCAGCGTCTCCTCACATTTTTCAAAATTATTTTTTTTAAAATAATATTTTATCATTATTTTAAAATTTTAATTATTTTTATTATAAAAAATAATTTATTTTTAAATAATTTATTTTATTTTATTATTTTTTTAATACTTATTATTATTTTTATTAATAAATTATTAATTTTTAAAAATAATTTTTAAAAAATAATTCTTTTATTTTATTTTTTCCTCCTTCTCTTGCATGCTACAACCCCCCAACCTCGGCCACTCTGCCCCCAGCCGCAGCGGGCCTCCCCTCCCCCTCGTGCCCTGGCGGTCCACCCCTCGTGCAACTATCCCCCCTCCCCTCCCTCCAAGCCCCGGCGGCCATCTGCGGAAACATAAAACCCCCTCCCGATCCTCTGCCTCCTGGCCCGTTACTACCACCCCTCGTAGCGCCCCTCCTCCCCCTTGGGCTACGGCCGCTCCAAAACGAATTTGGGCCTACTCAAATTATGGCCCCCATCCCTGGCCCGTGGCACCCCTCCACCCCATCCTATGGTCCGTGCCCATCACCACCACCCCCTACCCCCCGCCAAACACCCCCCCTCTCCTTCCTCCTTGCCCGAGCACCCAAACCCCCTCCCCCAACTCCTCTCTTCCCTGTGGAGCTAAAATAAGAAAAGAGTTTATCTTTGAAAGACTCCGATGGTGACGATAGTGGTAGTAGTGGTGGCGGCGGCGACAGCAGCAACAGTAGCGGCAGTTGTGACGACCAGCGATGGTGATGACCAGCGATGAGAGCGGCAACAATCGAGGAAGAGGGGGGAGAGAGGGAAATGGGAGCGGGAGTGGGTTCAGAGGAAATAGGAGGGTGAGGGCAACAGACGAAACTATGTGGAGGGAGATGGGCTCAATAGATTTTATGTTTATTTGTAATTATTTGTCGATACAAAATTTACATCAACAATAACATAATTACCTACGTTAATGTCGATAAACAAGATATTTGCCGATGCAAAATTTATGTTGGCAATAATCCTAATTGTCTATGATTTTATCTTTCATAAATAATTATGCTTATTATTTTTATTAAATTTTTTATTTTTATAAAATATTTTTTATGTAAAATTAGCATAGGCAATAAGCATAATTATCTACGTAAGCCAAAATCGTAGGCAATTAGTTTTACTGCCTATGTAAATTTTACATTGACAAATTTTTTAATTAATTTTTATTTTTATAAATAATTTATTATTATCTAAATAATTTATCAGTCTAATTTTAGAATTTAAAATTTATATTCATCATTCATTATCTAAATAATTATCATTAGAGTATCATCATAAAAGTTTGCCTCGATCTAGTAGCTCTAGTTATGTCGATCAATAAAATTTGATTTCGATGACTGCGAATAACTGCATGATGATTTGATAGATAGAGATCATCGATAAATTTAAAAACTTGCAACGATAATCTTGATGATATTTATAGCACACTACCAAAATTTAATCGAACATCATTATCATAGTTAATTTATCATGAGATGATTTCGACCGTTAAATAAAAAATAAGCGATCAAAAGATCAAATGACATCTAATTGAGATAATTTTTTAGATAAATAATTTTGCTACTACTTTCTTTGCTCGTATAGTGATGATCGTAAAATCCAAATTGCATGTGTATGAACCATCCACGTTAAGCAGATCTTAAAAAAGCACAAGTATAATAACTTAAGGACCTTAAGAATGAGCATTAAGAGATATATAGTTTTGAATCATTCATACACATGCATTTTAAATTTTACGATCACCACCGTACAAATAATCAAGATAGTAGCAAAGATCATTTATTTAAAAAATTATCTTATAATCGGATGCCGTTTGGTATTTTGATCACTTATTTTTTATTTAATAGCCAAAATCATCCTGTGCTAAATTGACCACGATAATGATGTTCGATTGAGATGAAATTTTGATAGCATGCTATAAATATCACTAAGATCATCATTATAAGTTTTTGGATTCATTGATAGTCTCTATTTATTAGATCATCATGCGATCATTCATGATTATTGAAATCAATTTTTATTGATCGACATAGTTAGGGCTACCAGATCGAGGCGGCCTTTTATGACGATACTATAATGATAATTATTTAGATAATAAACAGTAGAGATAGACTTTAAATTTTAAAATTATATTGATAAATTATTTAGATAATAGTATTTAAAAAATATTTTATAAAAATAAAAAATTTAACAAAAAATAAAAATATTTCTCGAGGTAATAAGCATAATTACCTATGTAAGATAAAAGTGTAGGCAATTAGGGTTATTGCCTATGCAAATTTTGCATCAACAAATATTTTTCTTTCAATTAATTTTTTATTTTTATAAATAATTTATTATTATTTAAATAATTTATCAATATAATTTTAGAATTTAAATCCCATCTTCACTGTTCATTATCTAACTAATTATCGTTAGAGTATCATCATAAAATTTGCCTCAATCCAGTAGCCCTAGCTATATCGATTAATAAAATTTAATTTCGACGATCATAAACTATCATATGATGATCTGATAGATAGAGACTACCAATAGATTCAAAAATTTACAATAATAATCTTGATGATATTTATAGCATACTATCAAAATTTTATCTCAATCGAATATCATTATTATGGTTAATTTAGTATGGAATAATTTTGATCGTTAAATAAAAAATGAATGATCAAAAAGCTAAACGACATCTAATTAAGATGATTTTTTAGATAAATGATCTAAACTACTATCTTTATCATCTATACAATGGTAATCATAAAATTCAAACCATGCATATATGAATTATCCACGTTAAGTAGATCTTATAAAAACATAAGTATAATTACTTTATAACCATAAGAATGAGTATTAAGAGACATATAGTTTTAGATCATTCATATATGTACAGTTTGAATTTTATGATCACCACCATATAAATAATCAAAGTAGTAGCAAAGATCATTTATCTAAAAAATTATCTTATAATCATATACCATTTGGCTTATTAATCACTCATTTTTTATTTAACGATTGAGATCATTTCTTACTAAATTGACCATGATAATGATGTTCAATTAAAATAAAATTTTGATAGTGTACTACAAATATCATTGAGATCATCATTATAAGTTTTTGAATCCATTGTGATCTTTATCTATCAAATCGTCATACGGTCATTCGTGATTATTGAAAATAAATTTTATTGATTGATATAGCTAAGACTACCAAATCAAGATGGACTTTTGTGACAATACTCAAATAATAATTATTTAGATAATGAACAAAGAAGATAAATTTTAAATTCTAAAATTACATCAGTAAATTATTTATGAAAAAAATTAATTAAAAAAAAATATTTGCCGATGCAAAATTTGCATAGGCAATAATCCTAATTGCCTATGCTTTTATTTTGCATAGATAATTATGCATATTGCCAATGCTAAATTAGTGTCAAAAAATATTTTTTACTTTTTATTAAATTTTTTATTTTTATAAAATATTTTTTGATGCAAAATTAGCATAGGCAATGAATTGTATTTGCTACATATAACTATAACATAGGCAATGAGTCTTATTGCCTACCAAAATTTTACATTAGTAAATATTTATTTTTTATTTATTTTTTTTATTTTGGCAAAATATTTTCTGACGCTACATAAGGGTGGCTAGTAAATCTAATTACCTATGCTTCAATTTGTGTTGTCAATATTTCTAATTGCCTATGCAAATATTTTATCGATAAATATGCTAAAATAAAAAATTAATAAAAAAATATTTTTTGATACTAAATAAGCCTATGTTTTAATTTTGCATAGGCAATTACCATGATTACCTATGCTTATGCAACGTCGACAAATATTTTTCTTCTTTATTTATTTTTTTATTTTATCAAAATATTTGCCAATGCTAAATTTGCATAGGCAATGAGGGTAATTGTCTATGTAAATTATAATCGTAGGCAATTAACCTCATTGTCTATGCTTATTCAGCATCAAAAAATATTTTTATTTGCACAAGCAATGATGCTTATTGCCTACATAAACTAGAAGTGTAAGTAATTAAACTTATTAGCTACGTTTGTTTAGTATTGAAAAATATTTTACCAAAATAAAAAATTAATAAAAAAATATTTTTTGATGCTAAATAAATGTAGGCAATGAGGTTAATTACCTAAGTTTATAATTTACGTATGTAATAAGCCTTATTGCCTACACAAATATTAGGTTTATTGCCTAAGTTTATAATTTATGTATACCCTTATACATATGCAATAAGCCTTATTTTGATAAAATAAAAAAATAAAGAAGAAAAATGTTTGCCAATATTAAATTAGCATAGATAATTAGGTTAATTGCTTATGCTTCCTTTTTATGGAGGTAATAAAAATTTTGCATCGATAAATAATTTATTAAAATAAAAAATTAAAACTATCCATTATCGATGCTTTTGATTAAATATCGATAATATATTTTCATTGATAATTATTTTTTAATGATATATTTTAATAAGCATAGCTAATAATGCTCATTTTATCGATGTTTTCAGTTTTATATAGCCAATTGTTCTTTTTACCTACGTAAAATCCTGAGGAGGTAAATTTTACATCGGTAAAAGTCCTATTTCTTGTATTATTTCTAACGGCTTTTAAAATATTTTTTTTCTCTACATAAAAATTCTAAATGGATGGATTCAAATAATTTTTCCTAATGATTTTTTTAAAAATAATTAAGAGTCCAATGCATGGTGATATTTTCGATAGATTCATAAATTTTTTTTTTCTACATCATGGCTTTGTAAAATAGTTAAGATAAATCTAGTGCATGCTGATATATTTAATGGCTTCCTAAAATAAAATTTTCCTCTATTTGGGAATTAAATGGGTTGATGATATTTCCAACATATTTAGATAAGTTCAACACATCTAGATAACTTCTATTTTCCGAAAAAAAAATCTATATACATGAATTTTCTATGATTTTCCTTCTCATTTTCTTGAATTTCAAAGAGGAATTGAGTTTGCTCTCTGAAAGAAAAATAATAAAATTTACTTGATATTTTAGCACTTCTTTAAAAGGTAAAAGGAAAATAATAAGATTTACATAGGTCAATTTTCTATGATTCTTTAAAATTTATAATATCTTTTTTTTTTTATGACTTTTAAGGGAGAGTCCAATTAATTTGAAATTTTGGAAAATAGTTATTGATCAAAAAGTAGGTTAAGAAGAGTCTAGTAAATTTAAATTTGTTACATGATTTTCTTTGACTTTTAAAAAAAAAATCATGGATTAAAATTCTTACTTCTCTAAAAGGAAGATAATACAATAGACATGGTATTTCGGTACTTCTCCAAAAGGTTAATAAGAAAAATAATAAGATTCACATGGTATTTGATTTTTAAAATTCCAATATTCCTTATTATGGTAGCAATAAGATTATCTCGATATTTTGTTAATTAGGTGGTTACATCGTATCTTAATAATTTAGTTGGTGGCCATAAGCAAATGCCATGTGGATGAGGTGAAGGGATCAAACAAATAAAAGTCAGATGAGCCTTGCTAGACTTCACATAATTCAACATAACAGTTCAGCCAAGTATAGGAGCATAGGCTGAAGTGATCAATCAAAGCATGCGCAGACACAGGCCGAAGGATTTTACTTTTATTTTGAAAAGGATTCAGCTTGTGGTTATGTCATATATATAAAGCACATGAAATCATGGGAAGCAAACTTTGAGAACTACTGATTATCGTGACAACATGGTTAATTCCATGAGTTAATAGTTATTTTATAGTTGTTATGCATGCAAATAAGCGAATGTACTATGAGGAAAAAGAACCTTCAACATATCAATAAATCCAATTCATCTTTAGCTTTCTTTATTTTATATTTATTTTTTCTTATTTGTAGTTTATCAGTAGGACTCTATTCATAAAAGTAGCAGTAACAGTAGATTAGTTCAACCTTAGACCTGGCTACACCTTATTCTATCATATCTATCTTCTTTTGAATCGTTGGTGAGATAATAATAAAAATTCTTAAAGACCAAGACACTCGGATACATCATACTTTCATCATCTTTCTTCGATCATCCTATTTTTAGCTAATCTAATATTGATAGCATGCTGACACATCTGCTGCTATGGCCTTATCATTAGGCTTGTTACCCTTCTCCATCAGCTAGCAAGCTTCAAGGGAAGAATAGTAGATACATACTTGATCCATGGATATACTAGATTTAAATAATTTTAACATATTTAGATACCTTTAACATATTTAACTAACTTACTATTTTTTTAATTTTTTTAAATTTTTTAGATGATTTTTCTATGATTTTCTTTCTAATTTTTCCTAATTTGGGAGACAGGTTGAGTTTCCTCTCTCTAAATGGTATTCCAATTTTAAAATATTGATATTTGGCACTGGCGTAATAATGTGATTTACTTAGTTTTTGGGTACTTCTCAAATATCTCTAAAAAAAAAAAAAAAATCAAATTTATTCAATTTTATTTTCTATGATGTTTTAAAATTTATGATATCATATATTTAATTTTATAATTTTTAGAAAAATTCCAATGAATTTAAAATATTAGAAAATAAATCTTAATAGAAAATAATATGTTGTGAATTTCTAATTAATAAGAAAATTTTAAATTATTTTATATATCTTTTTATTTTATTTTTTTTTAGATTTGAGTTTGCACTACTCTTAAAGGAAGATAATAAGATTTATGTGTATTTGATTTTAAAATATCAGTTCCCTTATTATGCTAATATTGAGGTTTTTTTAGTATTTCATTAAGTAGATAAGTACTTGATTCGCAAATAGATTATAATTAGATTACTTTAATATATTTAGATACCTTTAACCTAATTAGATTACTTATGTCTTTTAAGTCTTTTAGGATACTTTAGATGATTTTTCTATGATTTTATTACTAATTTTTTGAATTTTGGTGAAGAGGGTCTTTGCCAACACAAAATTTATCTACACAAAATTTTGCATAGGTAAAGATCATAATTAGCTACACAAAATTTTAAACATCCGTAAAAATAAAATAATTAGCTATGCTAAAATCTAAACATCAATAAATATAATTATCGACATCATCATTGTATCGGCATTTAATACAAAGCGTCGATAATGAATGATCTTAATTTTTTAATTTTTCATAAATCTTTACTGATGCAAATTTAGCATAGGTAAAAGTCAAAATTTCCTACGCTCTTATCTTATGTCGGCAAATAGGCTTATTTTCTATATTAAATTTATGTTGGTAAATATTTTTTTATAATTTTTTTTTATTTTTATAAATAATTTTTTGATGTTTAATAAGCATAGGTAATTATGATAACTACCTATGATTAATTTTTTTGTAGATAATTAGAGTTATTTCCTATGCTAAATTAACATCGATAAGTATTTTAAATTTTTATTTATTTTTTTTTATTTTTATAAATAATTTATCGATGTTAGAAGAGGATAGGTAATCAGGCTAATTATCTATATTTATTTTTTATGTAGGTAATTATACTTATTATCTACTATTAAATTACATCGATAAATATTTTTTTATAATTTTTTTTTATTTTTGTAAATAATTTACTGATGTTAATGTAGCGTAAGCAATAAGCCTAATTACCTACGTTTAGGCCTTCCATAGGTAATTAGTCTTATTGCCTATATGAAATTTGCATCGATAACTATTTTTTTTATAATTTTTTTTATTTTTATAAATAATTTACTGATATTAAAAATTTAAAATTCATGTATGTGAGTGATGAGAAATTATATGTCTTTTTATACTCATTCCTAAGATTCTTAAGTAATTATACTTTTACTTTTGTAAGATCTGGATGGTTCATATATGCGCGATCGTGATTTTATGAATATCACCATATAAATGATCAAAGTAGTAGTAAAGATCATTTATCTAAAATATCATCTTATAATCGAATATCGTTTGGCCTTTTGATCACATATTTTTTATTTAATGAGCAAAATCATCCCACACTAAATTGATCATAATAATGATGTTCGATTGAGATAAAATTTTGATAGTGTACTATAAATATCATCGAGATCCTCGTTACAAATTTTTAAAACCATTGATGGTCTCTATCTATCAAATCTTTATACGATCATTCGTGGCCATGAAAATCAAATTTTATTGATCGATATAGCTAGGACTACCAAATCGAGGTGGACTTTTATGATGATACTCTAATAATAATTATTTAGATAATAAATGATGAAGATAAATTTTTAAATTCTAAAATTATATTGATAAATTATTTATAAAAATAAAAATATTAATTTAAAAAATCTTTTTTGATGCAACAAAAATGTCGAAAAATATTTCAATTGCCTATGCTAAACCTTTACGTAGGTAATTAATCTTATTACCGATTGAAAATTAATGTCAAAAAATATTTGACCTTTTTAGCAACATAAAAGTAACGTCGGTAAATACAATAACTACCTACGAAAACCACTAACATAGGAAATTTATTTTATTTCCAACATTTCATTTATGTCAAAAAATATTTTTTAATTTTTTTAATTTTTAAATTTTAATTAAATATTTTTTAAAAATAATTTTAATTTTAAATAAATATTTTTTGATGTTTGTTTAACATCGGTAATAACCTTAATTACCTACACTTCTTGTTAACATAGCTAATTATTGAATTATTGACACTTTTTTTGCATCGATAAATCTCTTTAGGTAATTAATGTTAATTAAAGTTAATTACTGACATTAGATAATTAATGTTAATTATTGAATTACAAACTGATCAAACCCCTCCTATAAATGATAAATTATTTATGAAAATAAAAATATTAATTAAAATTTTTTTGATGTAATTAAATGTTGAAAATTATTTCAAATTGCCTATGCTTTATTATTATGTAGGTAATTAAAGTTATTGCCGATGGAAAAGGAACATCAGAAAATGTTTGACCTTTTCAGCGACGTAAGATTAACGTCGGTAAAAATAGGAACTACCTATGGAATTATACATCAAAAATAACCCAAATTTTTTGATGCAAATTATAAATTGATAAAAAAGAAAAATATTTTCTAATGCAAATTATACGTCAAAAATAATCCAAATTTTCTATGTTAATCATATACGTAGGTAATTACTGTAGTTATCGATGTTAATTTTACATCGATAAAAATTTATATTTTTATCAAATATTTTATTTTTTGTTAAACATTTGTCGACATTTCATAAACATTGGAAATAATCTTAATTACCTATATTTTTGTTTAATGTAGCTAATTATAAGAATTACCAACAAAAAATTGAATCCGTAAATCTCTTTAGATATTTACAAACCCATTCCTCTACATTTTTTGTCTTCCGTCCTCCTATTTTTCCTGCTCAAACCCTCTCCGCCGGCTATCCTAGCTATTTCTCCCGCCCTCCTATTTTTTCTTCTCTTTTTCAATCGCTCTCACTGTCGGTCGTCCTCACTTCCACCTCCATCGCTACCATCACCGTCGTGCCGCTGCCTGCTACCATCGCTGCCGTGCCGTGTTGCTATCGTTGCCGCCGTGCCGCCGCTCTGGAAAGATAAAAACCCCCCTTTTCTTTTGCATCCTTGGGGAAGGGAGGAGCGGGAGGGGGGGATGGGGTTGGTTGCCCGAGCAAGGAGGAAGGAGAGGAGGAGGGGTAGGTGGGGTAGAGGAAAACCGCGGGCCGAGGGTAGGGCCAGGGCCAAGGGAGTGAGCTCGAGCATTTTGGGGAAGGAGGGGCACCACGGGGGGGAAGGAGGGACACTATGTACGGAGGGGGAGGGAGGCATGGTTGTCGGTGATGACCAGCGACGGAGACCCAGTCGAGGTGTGGGGGTGGCGATGGATACCCTAGGGTGGTGCAAGGGTGGAGGGGAGGGAGGCACAGACGGAGGGGGAGGGGGACGCGGTTGCCGATGGTGATTGATGATGGCGACCCGATCGGGGTGTTGGGGTGGCGGTGGCAACGAGTACCCCGAGGGTGGAGGGAAGGGAGGTGTGGATAGAGGGGGAGGGGGGCCGGTTGCCAGTGGTGACCGATGGCGGGGACCCGATCAGGGTATGGGGATGGCAGTGGCAACGGGTACCCCGAGGGTGGTGTGGGGGGAGGGGAGGGAGGCACGGACAGAGGGGGAGGGGAGCACGGTTGGCGGTGGTGACTGACGGTGGAGATTCGATCGAGGTGTGGGGTGGCGATGGCGATGGATACCTTGGGGGTGGCGCAGGAGTAGAGGGGAGGGAGGCACGGATGGAGGGGGAGGGGGAGCGGTTAGCGGTGGTGACCGATTAGTGGTGGTAACTTTGAATTTTTTTAAAAAAAATTTATTTGAGGTTCATATTGGTAGTTTATTATTAAAGCTCTAATCTTTGATTTATAATTTTTTATTTATAAAATTTATTACATAAAATATAGAAAATATCTATATTTTAGAGGAAAGTCTACTGAAATGTAGAGTTATCCTTTTTTGATAAATTAGGATATCATTTCTGAATGTATGTTCAGAGATGATAGCTAAATTGCATTGAGCCATAGATTTTCATTCAAGAGTTGATCTCGATCGAGATTGACTCTTGGATGTCCCATTTTCTAACATTTTGAAAAAGCTTTAATCTTATTATTATTATTAATCGATATTTTATTTCGTTATATGGTGTTCGGTAGTTATCTCTCATCTATTCTCCGAGTATATATTGGTTAGGATGTATAGGCACCGTATTTACATCATATACTTGAAGAACCATGAGGAGATGCTGCTAAAATTTTCATAATAATGAAACAAAATATTGACTAATAACAATAATAAGATAATTGCTCTTCTGAAAGGGATAGGATCATACCTATTAGAAATGGATAGGATTATACATTCTTAAAATCTTACTAATAATACATACCTTAATGATGAACATTTTTCGTAGATAGATAAAAAATATCGATAAGAGTTGGATGAATGCTCGCTCTATCATCTTACTTGAATATCGATAAGGGGTTAGAAATTTTATAAGATTTGCACGAGAAAGAGTTGATGATCTCAATAGAAACAAATATTCTTGTCAGAAATGTCACAATAATTACTTCTAGCCTACAGATATAGCATTGGAGCACTTGTTGAATTGGGATATGGATAGAAAGTATACTATTTAGAATTTGCATGAAAAAAATAGATCTACTAACATAAGAGACCAACATACGAGGCAACAGCCTGAACCAATTGACATCAATGAGATATTAGATAATTTATATGAAGGGGCATATTTTGACAACTCTCCTTAGAGTACAGATAATGCAAGTGATGGACATTTTGAAAAACTCATGAGAGATGCCAAGAAGCCATTGTATCCAAATTGTAAGAAGTTCTCGATACTTGAGTACTTGATAAAACTTCTCCATGGTAAAATCATGTTTGGTTGGAGTTAAAAGTCGTTTGACTTTATATTGAACTTAATCAAGTAGGCATTATCGGATGGTGAAAATTTTCAAAATCATATTTAGAGGCAAAAGAATATGTGCGTGAACTTGGACTGGGTTATACACCAATACATGTATGCAAGAATGATTGTGCATTATTTTATAAAGAGCATCAATACTTGAATTGTTGCCCAAAATGTGGTGAGTCAAGGTATGCTGAAGATTTCAAAAAAGGTAAGAAGTGGCCTTACAAGATTTTGAGATACTTTCCATTAACATCAAGACTTCAGAGACTTTATTAATCATCGAAGACCGTCGAGACGATGAGATGGCATCATGAGATGAGAATTCTTGAGGATAACATCATTAGTCATCCAGCAGACTCTATAGTTTGGAGAAAATTTGATAAATAATATCCTTAATTTGCTAGTGACCCATGCAACATTCATCTTGAGCTATCATCTGATGGTTTTAATCTATTCAGAAGCATGAGCAATGCTTACAGTATGTGGCTGATTATGCTAATGCCATATAATATTATACCATGAAAATATATGAAAGAGCTAGTTATATTTTTATCATTGCTTATTCCTGGACCTAGAGCTCTTGGTAATGAGATAGACGTTTATCTGCGATCCTTAATCGATGAATTGAGAGAACTTTGAGAGATTTGTGTTGTAACATATGATTCAGTTAGTAAAAAAATTTCAATTGTATGCGATGATAATGTGGATAATTAATGATTTTTCGACATATGGCAATCAATCTAGATGGTACACAAAAGGATATTCGGCATGCCCGATTTGCAATGGTGATAGCTACTCCGTTAGACTGAAGCATGAACGAAAAATTGCCTATATGGATCATCATAGGTTTTTATCATCTAATCATTCTTGGAGAACTCGTTAGAATCGATGCTTCAATGAAAAGTCAGAGATGCATGAGCCACCTTGTATGATGAGTGGAGATGACATATTGGCATAACTAGATGCCATTGGCAGTATTAAATTCGGCAAAGTTTCTAGGGGTTGCAAGCAAAAGCATAATGAATCAAAGTTGAACTGGACGATGCAGAGCATATTTTTTGAATTACTGTTGATCCTAAGATTAATTTTGATGATTCCAAAATATTGAGTATACTATATATCTAATTATATATTTCAAGAATATATGTAGAATTTTTTAAGTATCCAAAATGAAGAATTTATCTTAAGAATAAATCGTCTTAAGATGTCAAGCCAAAGTACTTAAAAAGAAGAAGTTTTCATAAATTTGGATGGCTCAATTTAAAAAAATAAAAGAAGGAGAAATAAATATCATTGAGAAGATTTAGAGCCAAGAAATTCAAGTTTGGACAATCAAACAATGAAAGAAAATAAAATTGGAAAGTTTAAATCCAAAACAGCTCAATTTGAATCCGAGCTAGCTCTCTCAGGATGGCAGAAAAGATATTTTTCTATTTTACTATTCAAGCCAGCTCGAATTAGATCTGAGCCAGCTCGAAGCTAGATCCAAGCCAGTTCGACGCAGTTTGACAACCTTTAACAGCTGGTTTCTACAACTTTTCCAACGGCTCTTTTTTACCTTCAATGGCTATTTCAGAGCTTCCAACGACTTGAACTCATTCTCCAACCATCTTCAATGATATTTAAAGATGGAGAATCAATTAAGAAGCAAGATTAAGAGATTTAAAGAGTGAATCTTTTAGTTTTGATGAGGAACATTAAAAATTCAAAGAAAAAAGAAAAGAAAGAAAAGTTGTGCACAGATTTTAGTGAGCCTTCAAAGCAATCTTCTCCAACATCTTTCACATCCTCTCAAGCATAAATTGAAGAAAAGTCAAGCCTCAATCGAGCACATCATCGACTTCTTCACTAGAATTTAAAAGAGCTTTAACTCTATTTTTTATATTATGCTAAAATTTTTATTTATAATTTTGATTTTTTTATAAGTTTTTTTGGAGAAAAGAAACTTTGGGATTAGGCCCATCCAAACCTAGAATTAAATATTGTAGATTTTGATTGGTGAGCCCGAAAAATCAACTGGGTTAATAGTGATCCTAAAAAATTATTGGTGTAAGATTTTGGTTGGTGCTCTCAGAAAAATTAACTGGATTTGTTTGTTAACCCAAAAAAATAAACATACTGTAATCAATGGGATTATAGTAAAATTTCTAAGAGGAGATTGAAGAGTTGACGTAGGAGTGGATTGCTCCGAACCATTATAAAACTTTGTGTTTGTGTTGTGCTTTTGATTTTTTCTTTACTTTGCCTTTATTTATGATTTACATTGTTTAGATTCTTGGTTTGCATACACTATCTTAAATCCGCTGCTACTTATATCATACACATTTCCATCATATCACTTAGATTAAAATCAAAGTACATACTTGTTTAGAAAGTAAATTTAGATAAAATTTTATAAGAACTTAATTCTTCCCCTCCTCTTGGATTATTACCTCTGGACAATAATTGGTATCAGAGCGGATGCTCTAATATTTGATTATTAACCTAGTGGTTAAAGAGCTAAAGATCTAGACAACCCAAATAGAATCTTTATTTAATGAAGATCATTTTATAGATAGATCCCCACTATTAAATATATCAAATTACATATACTGAAAAGCTAAAATGAAAATATTCATACAAGCACGTGACTATAATTTATGAAAAATTATTGTTGATGGCTCACACACCCACAATGCATTGATCATGCATGATAAAGAGATGGCCCAACTAAATGCTAAGGCTTTAAATATGCTTTATTATTCATTAGATTTAATGAGTTCAATCTGATTTCTTCTTGCATTTCAGCAAAACAAGTTTGGAAGAAATTGAAAACTATTTTTGAGAGAGCAAAATAAGAAGAAATATCAAGCTCCAAAGAAAATAAGAAAGCTCATCCCAATATATGCCTCATGGCTCATGAGGATAGAAAGAAAAAGAAGAAAAAGAAATTAAAAAAAAAGAAGCATTAGTTAAGGGGGAGCAAAGCAAGAAAAAAAATGAGAAAGAGAAAGAAAATGCTATAAATCTTTACCTCATGGCCAATAAAGATGAGATAAATTTTGAAAATTCTTTTTAATTTATATTTGATGAATTATATGAAGCTTTCAATGACTTAATGGATGAATTCAAAAAATTAAGACTAAAAAATAAAGAATTCAAAAAGTCTAATCTTATCTTAGCTAGTGAAAGAAGTAAAGTCTTATTAGAAAAAGAAGATATTTTGAAAGAAAATAATGCTTTGGCTAAAGAAAAAGAAGCACTTCTTAAATCTGAAAAATCTTTAATTGAAGAAAACATTAAGCTCAAAATAGAATTTGAAAAATCAAAAATTTATATTGAAGAAAAAAAACTCATAAGATCTAAAAACTTTATTTTAGAAGAAAATGCTAAATTAAGAAAAGAGATTGAAATATTAAAGTCCAAATTCAATAAGTTTACTATAGGATCTCAAAAGCTTCAATTAATTTTGAATAATCAAAAAGCTATTTTTGATAAAGCTAAAATTGGCTATAATTCTTTAAGAAAATAAAAATTTATGGAGAATATGTTTAGAAAAACTTCATCTGAAAATCATTCCATTACATGTTTCAAATATAATAAAGTTGGCTATAAAATTTCAGAATGCAATACCAAAAGAATCGGCCAAACCTTAATTAAACAAATTTGGATTCCAAAAAAATCATGTACTCTAATATTCATAGATCCAAGATGACTTGGATATCAAAAACTAGCAAATGATATTGCAGGTATACCAAGGATCCAATGGAATAAAAAGAAAAAAATATTATGGATGGATGCCTTAGGAATAAAATTGGATGGATGATGATGTTTGGTAAAATCTAAACTTTTCTAATATTATGCCATCATTATTTGCTAAATATATTTTGATTATCAATTAGCATAATTATTGAGTATGTTTGATTGATTTTAATGATTTATCATTGCTTAAAATGATCATACTTCATAAATTAAAAGTTTGATATATTGATCAAAACTAGTATATCATGTTGATTATTTATTTTAAGCTATTATTTTATTCTAAATTCAGCATACTGATTCAATCCTTTGTATCATGCTATTTTAATCTTTAATTATTTAAAAAATCTAATTTATTACAAGCATGATTGTCTATGAATCTATTTGATTGCAAAAATGATAAATAAGCTAAGTTTTGACAACCTACATAAGATGCTAGATTATCAAAATTCTTCTAAAAAGTGTATGAAATAAGCACTCAAAGATAAGCCATTCAATCATAAAATTTAAATGCTTGATTGATATGCATTGCATCCTAGTTTAGTCTTTAAGAATTTGAAAATTTACTAGTTGAACTAAAATCATAGAGCCTTTATCTAATTTTTTCTCGATCTAATTTTGATTTAATCTCATTTGATTTGATTGATTATTATATCCCCAATTGATTGATTTTTGATTCTCAAATTGATTTGAATATATTTTTTTATCATTGATTTGATTGCCTTTTTGATCTTAAAAGAGAATTTATTGATGAACATTTATACTTTGTTCTAATTGATTGATTTTGAAAATTGAATTTGAAAAATGCTTTTCTTGAATCTTTTGAAGTCGATATCAAGCAAAATATTTCAAGAAAGCTATCATTTATCTGTAAAGCTAAATATTTAAAGAGAACTTTAGTTTTAATTATTTGGTATCAAACATCTTACTATTTGTTATGTATTTGATTGATTTATCTTTTAGCAAAAAGAGAAGAATGTCTTTGTTTCAAATTTGATTTTGCATAGCTATACTCTTGAAGTGATACCATGTGAGACAAATTTAAAAAATTTCATACTTTTTCTAAACTTAATTAAGTAATATTTCTTATGATAAAAAAATATGAATTTAAATAAAAATATTTTTTAATTCCTTATCATACTCTTTTGATCTTCGTGATATTTGTTCTTATTATATACATCCTTCTGTAAATATCATTTGAATTTAACAAAAAATAAATTTTTAAAAAATTTGGTGTCTTCTTGAATGAATGCTATGCTTGTTTGATATTTGGATTAATTAATACTCTTAGTTTACTCAATTGATGCTTATGCTTTTGAATTTTATTTAATATTAAAATAATTTTATTTGCTAAAGTAAGGAAGAGAAATTATTAAAGAAAAAATGATCATTTAATTGAAAATAGCTTTGAAATTGAAAATATCTTTCAAATTTAGAAAATCTAAATTTAATGATTAAATTTATATTAAATTTGCTTGATTTGAAATAAAGAGAGGAAGAAAGTTGAACAATAAATTAATCTAGCTATAAGTTTGAAAAACAGGGAGAGAGAAATTTTTTAATTTGATTTGATTGAAAATTTTAAGTAATTTAAGTCTTGAAAAATTAAATGTGAACTTAAGTTCTCAATCAATTTGTATTTATTCAATTTGATATATATAATTTGATTGCCATATCATTTTTAATAACTATTTAGAGTGAAATTAAATTTTGAAAGACATTCTTACTCTAAATAAATTGATTTTGATATATTTTTCTAATTTTAAAACTCATTTATAAATATAATACTGAACTTTTTATATGTCAACCTTTTGAACTTGATTTGTATGATTATTCTTGGCGAATGATTGGAGTTAAATTAAATTTACAGCATATTCCTACTCAAAAATAAATTTTTAAACTCAATTTTAAAACTCATTTGAAAATATAAATTTGATATTAAATTTCTGATGTACATTGCAAAATTCTTATCAACTATTTATTTTGAAGCAATTCTTTAATCAAAGTAATAAATTTGAAAATGTGACTATCATTTACTTTGATACTATTCATTTTACTTTGCTCAATACATTCTCGATACATATTTTTTCTAAATTTAAATAATAGATTTTCATTTAAAAAAGAAAAGAATGAATATTGAGATGCATATTATGCTTGATTGCATATTTAAATGTTTTAAAAAACTCTATTCTTCTTAAAGCTTACAAGTGCATATTTGAAAATCTGATTAAAAAATTATATTCATTCAAAAAGAGAGAGTGCCTTTGACATTTGAATTCAAGCCAATTTTTGAATAGAAAAAAATATTTTAAATATATTTTGAATCGAAAGACAAGTTTTCAAAGAAAAGAAGATTTATTTGAATTGATTTTCTGAATTTGATACTTCTCTCATTTTGATATATTCTTACATATCTCTGATTTTGATGATTCCTTCAACCTTTCCATAAGCTTTTTAATGCTGTCAAAAAGAGAGAGAGGAATATTAAGTATATACTTAATTAATTAATTCTTAAGATGCTCATTAATTTGATGCTTGAAATCTTAATACTCATTAATTTAAATTGAGACATTAATTTAAAATAAGTATATAAAATATGTGCAATAAACTAAAGACTAATTGAGAACTTTCATAAAGTATGCATTCATGTATTTGATCTAGTACTTCATGATACATATTGGCAAAATACATTGAAACACATTATTTATTTTTATTGTGCATATACTCAAAGTTTTATCATCATCAAAAAAAGAAAGATTGTTGACCCTAAGATTGATTTTGATGATTCCAAAATATTTAGTATACTATATATCTAATTATGTATTTCAAGAATATATGTAGGATTTTTCAAGTATCCAAAATGATGAATTTATCTTAAGGACAAATCATCTGAAGATGTCAAGCTAAAGTACTTGAAAGTAGAAGTTTTCATAAATTTGGATAGCTTAATTTAAAGAAAATGAAAGAAAGAGAAACAAATATTATTTGAAAGATTTGAGGTCAAGAAATTTAAATTTGAAAGGTCAAACAATGAAAGAAAATGAAGTTGAAAAGTTTAGATCCGAGCCAGCTTGATTTGGATCCGAGCCAGCTCTCTCAGGATGGCAGAAAAGATATTTTTCTATGCTGCTATTTGAGCCAGCTCGAATTAGATCCAAGCCAGCTCGAAGCCAGATTCGAGCTAGCTCAACGCAGTTTGATAGTCTTTAATAGCTAGTTTTTACAGCCTTTCCAACGACTCTTTTTCACCTTCAACGGCTATTTCAAAGCTTCCAATGGTTTGAACTCGCAACCATCTCCAAAGGTATTTAAAGATGGAGAATTAATTAAGAAGCAAGATTAAGAGATTTAAAGAGTGAATCTTTCAGTTTTGGTGAGGAATATTGAAACTCCAAAGAAAAGAGAAAAGAAAGAAAAGTTGTGCATAGATTTTAGTGAGCCTTCAAAGCAATCTTCTCCAACATCTTTCATATCCTCTCAAACATAAATTGAAGAAAAACCAAGCCTCAATCGAGCACATCATGGGCTTCTTCATTGGGATTTAAAAGAGCTTTAACTTTATTTTTTATATTATGCTAAAATTTTTATTTATAATTTTGATTTCTTTATAAGTTTCTTTGGAGGAAAGAAATTTAGGGATTAGGCCCATCCAAGCCCGAAATTGGATATTGTAGGTTTTGGTTGGTGAGCCCAAAATCAATTGGATTAATAGTGATCCCAGAAAACTATTGGTGTAAGATTTTAGTTGGTGTTTTCGAAAAAATCAACTGAGTTTGTTTGTTAATCCAAAAAAACAAACACACTATAATCAATGGGATTATAGTGAAATTTTTAAAGAGCACTTGGAAAGTGGGCATAGAAGTGGATTGCTCCGAACCACTATAAAACTTTATGTATTTATGTTGTGCTTTTGATTCTTTCTTTACTTTGTCTTTATTTTTTATTTACATTGTTTAGATTCTTGGTTTGCATATACTATCTTAAATCCGCTGCTGCTTATATCATACATATCTCCATCATATCACTTAGGTTAAAATTAAAGTACATACTTGGATAAAATTTTATAAGAATCCAATTCATCCTTCCTCTTGGATTGCTACCTCTGGGCAAAAATTATCTTATTGGCAATATCTCCTACATCATCATAATTTGGATGTCATGCACATTGAAAAGAATATTTATGATAATATTATCGGGACACTTCTTAATATCAAGAAAAAAATAAAAGATAATCTAATTCTTGGCTAGACCAAGAAAGAATGAAAATACAGCATGAGTTGCATTTGGTGCCCCATGATGGTGGAAAATTCTTAATGCCAACTGCAAGTTATACATTGCATGGTGATAAGAAAAGAAATTTCTATGAGTGGTTAAAAATCATAAAGTTTTCTGATAATTTTGCCTCCAACATTTCAAGATGTGTGAACTTGAAAGATGATGGTGTTTTAGATATGAAGAGTTACGACTCTCATGTTATGTTGCAGCATTTTATACTTATTATGATGCATGGCTTCTCCACCATAGAGGTACAGAATGTACTTATTGAATTAGATATTTTTTTTCAAGAATTATGTTGTTAGAAAGTCCAAGTTGATATACTTGGGAATCTTCAATCAGATATTGCCCTATTACCGTGTAAGCTAAAAAAAATTTTCCATCATTTTTTGATATTATGGTACATTTGGTGGTTCACCTTATAAGAAAGGTTTTGCTTACCGAGCCAGTTCAGTATCGATGGATGTATCTTGTTGAATGGTAATAATATTATAAAAAAGTTAATTTTTTTACTTAATTTACAATCATAACAAAAATATAATTACATATTTTTTATATTTTTTTTATCATTTTGTATGTGCAGGTTCTTGTATAAGTTGAAAAAATATGTGCGAAATAAGGCACGTCCAGAAGGATCAATTATAGAAGCATATATCCCCACAGAGTATCTTACATTCTATTTGATGTACCTTAATGATGTGGAAACACAATTCAATTATGAAGAGCGCGATGCAGATAGGGAGTGGGATGACATTGAATCTACATTATCTATTTTCAAGATTAATGTTCATCCTATTAGTGAAAGAAAGTATAAACATATGACATAGAAAAATATAAGCTGATGCATTTCTATATACTAAATAATTATGAAGAAATCTATCATTTTATGGAGTAAGTATCTTTACATAATAAATATTATATACTTTTTATGAGGTAAAATAAATAATAAGCATGTATTTATTGTAGAGAGCATAAAGATGTATTATTGTAATAAAATAATAAAGATGTCGAGGAATGATATCGAAGAAAGTTCGCAGCTTGGTTTAGACAACGTGTAAGCATAATAATAATTTTATTCAATTTTTTATTACATATAATATATACAGAGATGATTTATTTTAACTTATATGTATGTTGTTGTTGATGTTAATGTATTATAATAAAGAAGATGGTGCAACCGAGAAATTATATAATTTGGCATGCCACCTCGATTCTAGGATTTCGTGTTATAGCTCATGTATTGTTGATGGTATAAGATTTTATACAAGAGAGCTTGATATGCAGCAGCGGACTCAAAATAGTAGAATTTTGACATTGAAAACCAATGGAGATAATGAGATTGAATATTATGGTATTCTTTCCGACATTATACAGTTAAGATATGGGTTAAAATGATTTATTTACCTATTTAAATGTCAATGGTAGGATATTAGGAATAATAGGATGAATGTTCATAAAGATGCATACTTCACAAGCGTCAACTTTGTGAAAACATGGTACCAATCGAATCCTTTCATACTCACTAGTCAGGCATAGCAAGTATTATACCTAAAAGATATAAAACATAAGGGTGAATGTCATATTGTACAAAGGATTACACTAAGGGATGTTTATGATATAGATGTTTATGATATAGATGTTCATTCTGAGATAGAAATAGATGAGAATTTTTTTTAGGAGGAGCAGAATATAGCTGACTTGGAATAGTACAATACCGACATTGGAAGCATATCTTTTCTGATTAAGGATGATGTGCGATCCGATAATATTGATGTTAGTAAATTAAATCTGAACATGTCGGAGGATTATGATGATAATGATGACAACTTCATAAATAATGACAAGGAAGATTATACATTGACGGATTATGATGATGAAGATATCGATAATCCTCTTGATGAAGATATAGACATTGATTGATAATATGTAATTTTTTAAGAAACTCATATATCTTAAATTTTATATATCATTTAGTATTGATGTAATATTTATCAATATTAATCCATCTCTAGTATGTTGTTTGATATAGACATGGCACCAGGAGGACAATCCTGGAGGGTTTAGACACAAGGAGATGTCGGTGCATTGACTTCTCAACAGCGATCTTCTGATGATCAGACGGTCACATTAGCCACTCCAAGTTGATTTTACTTATTATAATTTTTATATTTAATTTGCTTTAGTTTTTCATCATTTATAAATAACTGGTTTTAAGCTATACCACTAGGAGGATGATCTAATGGGGGGACCGACATGGAGATATCGATACCTCTTCATCTCAGTAGCACACTATTGAGGCAGGCACATCTTCTTCTACCACATGTTGATTTTACATATTATAGTTTTTTATATTATATTTATTTTAAGTTTTTATTATATATAAATAACTGATTTTGAGCTTTTTATTTTGCTGTAGCTACTGATACTGTGATTAGATGGATACGTGAAGTTGCTAGAAATGAAAACTGAAGGAGTGGAGGGCACATTCAAGAGAGAGGATGAGGGTTGTCATCCCACTGGGATATATCATACCATTAGAAAGCAATATCAAGGATCCATACATGTGCAAGGTTGGTATTATTATCCATTCGTATGCTCTTCTGATGCTGTCTAATTGGCACAGAATTATGAGGCCATAGTAGCAGGTCCTCCTCAATCATTTATAGATAACTAAATATAATTTTTGATAATTATTTAATTTTTATTTTTTTGATAAATCTCATATATTGTACATTATTTTTGCAGCATGATTTTGATATTCAGAAGATTGATACCCCGCATGTGCGGAAGGCAATCCTTTGGTATATAGAAAGATTACTTAAAGGATTTAGATATGAGCTCCATAGCCACTGGAAGGAGAACTCCCATACATGTGGAGCGGCAGTGGCATGTGAGACACCGCATAGGAGTGTATCATGCCCCGATTGGGATCTCCTCTGCACTAGATACGAGGATCCTACATATCGAATATAACTATTATATATAATAAAAATATTGATTATTGAATTGATATGATATTGTAATATGTTCACTAATATCTTGATTATATTTACTTATTAGGCCTTTTGCGACAAGGCCTCATAGAGAAGGTCGAGACTTACGGTGATGTATTGCGATGAATCAAAGTCATTTACACAGTATTAGTATGAGCTAGTAAGTACACATACATACATCTTTAATGATTTATTAAAATATATCTATATTAGTACACTTATATTTATAAATTTTAAAGGGACATCAAGATAGGACAGTTGTCCGATCGGATTGATGTCTACCAAAGGATCCATCGTCAGACGATGGGCGACAGGCGAGTGGCTTTTCAAGACTAGGAAGAGACATGTGAGTATTAATTGATTAAGTTCTATTTCAATTTTATTATAAAATTTAGATTTTTTATTATATTTATTTATTTTTTTAATTAGGATCACATGATGGAGATACGATTCCAGCCCCTAGCTGAGGGCTCTACCTCATCCATAGATGACGATATTTGTGATGAAGTGCTCGATAGGAGACCTAGCTATGTTACGGAATTGGGATATAGAGTTGTGGCCCCTAGCTCCTATCGAAAAATATATATTTCTTGTAATACTCATCTGCATGAGGTGGAGATGAGACATGCTGAGATCGAGAGAAGACATCAGAAAGAGATAGCGGGTCAATGCCGAGCTTTCATCCCAGCTTGCAGCATTTAGGATGAAGCTCGATGAGTTATGTCGCCGTATGCCTCCCCCATTGACTTTCGATGTTCCTACTGATGCTTATGATCAAAACTCTACTGATAATGATGATGGATGTCCTCTATGATCGATATTATTTGATATTATTTTTAATTAATATATTTTTAATATTTATATTAGATAATTAGTTTGCTAACTTAATTTTTTAATTTAATGTAGGTCTATGATATGTCGCTGAACATATAGAGTTTTATTTTATTTTGATGTATTTTTTTAAAAGGACATGCTTTATAATTGTATATATTTTTTACATTGGTTGTATGTATGACATTTTGTATATATACATGATTTTATATGGATGTTTTAAAGTGAACGAATTTAATTTTGGCATGTGTTTATTTGTTATGTGGATGTTATATTATATTCATTTATCTACAGATTTTAAAAAATTGGTATAAATAAAATTATTTTATTGGTAAAAATAATTAGCAATGCAAAGGAAGTATAGGTAAAGAGTTATAGCGATACAAAATTAGTGTCGATAAATCCAAATAATCATCACCAAATAGCATGCCACCATGTCACTTTTAACCATGCTTTACAATTAGTGATGCAAGTTAACGTCGCAAAATATTTACTGATGCATAATAACCATAGACAAATCTAAAGTAACAGTCATCAAAAAGCATGCTAGCAAGCCACCTTTGGCCACGCCTAATAATTATCGATGTAAGTTTACGTCACAAATTATTTGCCGAAGCAAAATAAGCATAGATAAATTTTTTTTACCAATGTAAATTTTACGTCGCTAATAGTTTACTGATGTTTAGCTTGCATCATAAAAAAAAAAAAATTTATGTTTATTTAGCATAGGTAAATATTTATTTATCGACGTAAGTTTTCGTCAGTAAAAATATTTTTACCAATGTTTCTCTTACATGGGTAAAAATTCATATTGCCGATGATTATTTTACATCGATAAATATTTATTTTTTGATGCCTATCTTGCATAGCTAAAAATAATCTCTGATGTTTAGTTTAATATTGATAAAACTTATTTTTTCGATGAAAATTGATAAACATCGATAAATAGAATTGATGATGGCACTTTTGTCGATGAATTTTTTTTATGCATTTTACATCGATAGATGTAATTAGCAACATTTTTTTAGAATTTAGCTATGCTTTTATTATGTAGCTAATTATCCTTTTTCTTATAGTATTGATTTTTCTCTCTCTCCTTTCCATTCAATAGGTGTAGAGATTTTCAAGCTACAATCCTAGTTTTTTCAATAGATGTGGTGTTACTCCTATTATGGATGCATCAAGTAGTTAAAAATTAGATAGCCTAAATAAAATTAAATTTATATTTTTTGATCATTTGATGTATAGACTAGGAGTCTTCAAATCATATAATTTTAACGTACAAGTAATTTTAAGAAAATAGATCACATCCAATGACTTAGATCATCGATATATGACCTCGATTATAGAGTTCTAATCTAACCGAATCTAAGCTCAAATCTGATCAATCTTATCCAAGTCTGCCCTTATATATATAATGTATTATAACACAAAGAACATCTTAGATGAAAATAGAAAATTTCTTTATAATCTCCATTGTCTCTCTAACTCATCTTTTACAAGATATTCAACCTCATTTTCAACTCTCAAACTTGAAGGAGGTCATTGAATTAAAAAGATAAAATATTCTTTTAGTATTTTAATTTTCTAGCTACAATGAGTTTTATAGTGATGAAATGCAAATAAGTTTGCAAGTAAAATATAACTGAGAAAAACTTAGGCAAGCTAGGTTTAATTTGGCTAGTTTTGTAATTGAGCAAAGTTCAAATTAGTTGATTAGGTGGAAATCAAGTTGCTTGTGCACAACTCATTTAAGAGATAGTGCATGCTTGAGATTTCTTGATGCTTTATATCTATGTATTCAACTAAATTGTATTATTATTTCTCAATATTATATTTTTAAACACATATTTTTTACTATTATAAATGAGTGTTATGGTCACTTGGGTTTGTTGTATTTCTTTATCAATGAAATATTATTTAACTTATACAGCTAACTAATCTTCATATCCAAATTCCACATCTAATGAAATCTTTCTAATACCTCAAAGTTACCTCCGTCATAGTAATCTGACAGAGTTACATGCCTATTATATTTATCTCCCTCTCCCCACTTAATCTCCATGTCCATTTCAATCCAACCTTCAATATCTAATCCTCCTTTCCAATCCCTATCTTGTGTTATTCCCTATTTTATAATATTTTATGGATGATGAGGGTATTTTTATCAAATAATGAGACATAACATAAACTTCTCTAAGAAACATATTTAGATAGCTTTATTTATTTATGCAGTAATGTGCCTCTATGTAGTAGTTTATATTATATTAGAAAGAGCGTTGATAATTAACCCTTTGACTTGTCAAAGTTAATCTTAGGTAGAATATATTAATTAGTTCATGCAAAACTTCAATATATTCTTGTTGCACCGGCGATCTATATTTTTTTGTTCAACTCTATACTAAAACTATATTAAAAAGCTAGTTTCTAAAAACCTTTACTATAAGCACTAAAAATATTGATAATTTGGAAACTAACATTCACACAATCTTAACTACAAAATTTCAAGTTCAATATTTTATTATAGTTCATGATTATTCTCTCTTTTCATTTCTTACTCTATTTATATCTCAAATATTGAATCCTATTTAATTTCAAACTTTACCATTAACAACTGGAACTTCTAACATGATTTTCTTTTGAATTTCAAAAACTTCTATCAAAACTATTTCCATGATTCCTTTCAAAGGAAGCATAGCCATCCCACATATGATTTTGAATTATTTTTTTGGAGAGAAGTATAGCATATCCTTTTCTTTCTTACACCAAAAAATATCTATTTCAAAATAAAATAATAATTTATCAAATTTTCTTTTAAGAAACAATCCGATCTACAAATATTGAGCTAAAGCTTGATAGGAACTAGAGCTCGGCCTTATGTACAATGAGATGCACAAGGAGATACGAAGAATAGTGGGAGGAAGAAGGAAGGAACAATAAATTACACACACACAAGAACACACAAGGATTTACATGGTTCGGAGTCTCTTGCTTCTACGTCCATGGCTGCACAAAGTATTTTCACTATATAAGTAGGGAGTTTACAAGAGTATAAGAGATGAGAAAGAAACTCTCTCTCATACGCCCTCTCTTCTGGATACAATGCTCTCATGCATTTTAATGCCCAATGATTATCTATTTATATCAGAAATTAGGGTTGCTATTGGTAGAAGTATTTCTGAATTTGTCCTTCATCCAATGAGATAGAGAAAAAGAATCACAACCATCTGATGTGTGCCTTAGAAGGCAGATTGGCTGTCACTTGTAATACACTTCTAAGGATAATTTTATAATTTTGACTATAAATTAATAAATAAATTATTTTTTTATCATAATATGTATTTAAAAGTGTCTATGATACATTCTTTGAGTTAATGGTAATGACAATTCATATTTTTAAGAATTAAAAATTTAAAATATAATTTTTCATAATTAACTCATAAAATACTTTCGATCGTAGGATCATCACGAGGATGATGATCGATCTGGAAGGTTGGTGTATAATCATTTTTTTTAAGATAGACGTGTCTTGAGTCTATGGTGTGGAGACATCGGAGCGAGAGTACAGGTACTTGTTAAAGAACGAGGGCACTAAACGTGACCACCTCGAGTAGTCATAAGAAAGTCTACATTTTCATCGATGACTGACTCGATGCTACAGTTATGTGTATGATTTTTTGATCTGAGGTACATTGGCAGTTCACCTTGAGGATATTATAGTTTGACTATACCATAACTCAGTCTTCTAGCCATTCGAAATTCTGAGGTATATGTTAGCTATAGCATGTTCATTGTAGAAATTAGATTGCACCAATAAGAGGATCTATCTACCTCGATAGATGAGGAGTAGCCCTATGATAATCATGAGATTGAGTTCTTAAGCCCATGACCATGGTAAAGTAAAGATAATAGAAAGAGTTTCTATTAGGATTTCATATTAGATTCGAATTGAATGATTAATTCGTATGACGGACATTAGGTTTGACGAGTTCATCTTAATCCTAATCCAGTCGGAGCTCAAGATAGAAGAATCCAATCACATAGATAACTACACCGAAAGGTTCGCTTTTGATTCTGATGGATTGCCATCATATACTGCTAGATGTCACTGATAGATTTTGAGAGCAATTAGAATAATTTTGATGATCAATCATTCTAATTGTATGAATCAGAAAAGTTCTAATCCATCAAAAGGTATTTCGATGATGTCGATAATGAAGATCGCGATATATCTCATTATCATATAGAATTAAATCTAACTCGATCATACAAATAAGAATTTGGATCTAAATATTATCAATTGAGCTAATCCAGTTTGATTGATTTGGATTAGATCCAATTAGGTTCAAGGTAATTGTGCTAACATACGATTGAGCATGACTTTTTTCTTCTAAAATCTTTCTAATTCGTCGCAACCAAGTCAAATTTGATTTGACCCATTCTTGTATTTTGAATGAATTTATTTTCATCTGACTGAAACAAGTCTAGATGAGATTAATTATAGAAATTAAATCCATTCATAGTCAAATTGGACTATGATCAAAAGTTGACCTATTTGAGAGAATTGAGGGTCACCTAATCAGATGCTTCTAAAAAATTATTTAAAAATTATTTTAATCTAATTTTTGGATATGTGATAGAGCACGAATTATACATTGGGTGTACCAAATTTTATAATTTTTGGAAGTATCTAGATTGAGTTATAATAGAGTTTGATTTGGATCAAACTCTTGAGGAAAGAGTCCTAGGCGCAGTGGACTCTTCCTTATCTACTCATGCTGCCATCTTCTAGATTGATTTTTAGTATCAAAATTAGATGAAATCTAAGGATTTTCATGGAGATCAAGTCTAGGAGTTCTAATGGTCAAAAAAATGAGGATTTTGATCAAAGAGGGACTCTAATTTGGCGCTATGCTTTTGTATAAGAACCCTTGCGCCAAAGCTCTTCACGTAGAAATATTTTTCATACCCAAAGGCTGCCGTTCCAGATATCCCATGCCCCCTCTATTCTCTCTCTCCCTCTCTTCTACATGCCTAAAAAGTTAGGCATAAATTAAAGAAGAAGATCCAATCAAATTTGTGAAGAGTTCAGTATCTACGCGATGGTGTTTGTGAGACGGACATGCTGCCTTCAGAAATTTTTTGAAGAACTTTCAGATCTGATCTTTGAAAAAAAAGATTTGCGAGGAGAAAACATCTAGATTCTTTTCGAGTGGATATCGGTAGAGGTTAGGCATGTGCGTAGCTCCTTCGAGAACCTCAGAAAACATCAAGATCATCATAGGATAATCAGATTATCCAAACAAGATATGAAATTAAATCTGATTTAATTTTTTTTTTAATTTTTAATATCAGATTACTATGATCAGATCTGAGAACTTTTAGATCTGATCGGATCATTTAGAAATTTTTTAAAAAAATTCATCTTAGATCTGATCAGATTTGTACGATCCTGCGGTGGAAAATAGGATTTATCCTTCACATACATCCTCTACTGTTTGTTCAGTGGGGTTCCACCCCCCAACAAGAGGCACTGCCCCTCCTTGATCTCCCACGACTACCAACCGTAGCGCACATGTAAGACTAGGGTCAGAGGGATGGATCAGGCTCCACTATCCCAATAAAGCTATCTTGTTTGACGTATATAATTTATTTAATAAAATCGAGTGGACTCATTATTTGTTGGAAAAAAGATATTAGCAATGTTTCCTTTATTCACACGGATAGGCAAATAGCCTTTGGTGTCATTAGTCCTCAATCTAGGCCAACTTGGATCATTGGTGTAGTATATGCTAGCATTAATAAGATTGAGCTCAGAAACCTTTGGGTTAAGGCCTCTACCATTATATCTATTGGATTGCCTCTTCTTCTTATTGAAGACTTTAACCGTATAATTTCTGCGAAAGACAAGAAAAGGGGCCAACTATTTATGGTTAATAGACATGTCCGTGAATTCTAGGCCTTTCTTAGGAAAATGGGCTTCATTGACCCTAGATTTTATGGACCAAATTATACCTGGTGTAATAATTGGTAGGGCCTTGCCAAAGCCTAGGAAAGACTTGATGGGGCCTTTTTCTCTAATAAATCACTTGATCCTTTTCTGGAGGCAAATGTTAGTCATTTTATTAGATATGCTTTTGATCACGACCCTATTCTCATCTTGGCTATCAGAGAAATATCTAAAGATCCTATTCCTTTTAGATTTGAAAAATTCTGGTTGCAATGTATTCAACAATGGTACAACAGGTTTGGCATAATGAGGGCCACCACTCCCCTGGTGTTAAGTTGTCAATACTCGTATAAAATACTAAAACAGCCCTCAAAAGATGGAAAAGGAATATAGGCAATATCTTCAAGAAAAGACAGCATCTAAATGAAGAAATACACCAATTGCAGACTCTAGAGGCTACTCCTGGTGGCCTCATGGAGCCACAACATCTTCATCTGTTATCATTACTAAGAAACTAATATAGAAATCCACCAAATGCATTAAGGTTTTTGGAGGTAGAAATCTAGAACCACATGGCTTAAGGATGGTGATGTCAATAAACCAACAATTCTTAGAAGACAGAGAAAATGTATTGCTAGACTCAAAACCAGTCAAGGCAGATGATGAGGGCAAAAAACATAATTATCCAAGCCCTTCTTGATCATTTCTAATAAAGCTGGTTGGCTGTACATGGTCAAATGCATATTGAGGTCCCAATAATAATACCGGAGGTCTCTTTTGAACAAAACAGTGCCTTAACCAAAGACATTAAAGAGGAGGAAATAATAGAAGCAATCTAAAGTATGCAAGTTGACAAGGCTCCAAGGCCTAATGGGTTCCCCAATTGCTTTTTCCATGAATTCTAGTGCATCATTAGAAGTGAGGTCATTCAAGCTGTACAACACTACTTTAGAGTTGCCAGGTTATCTCTTCATTTGAAAAGAATATACATTACTCTCATTCCCGAGAAAAGAAATCCTAAAAATGCTAAGGACTTCCGACCTATAGGACTCTATAACACTACTTATAAATTAGTAGCAAAATTATAGGTCAATAGGCTAAAATCTATTCTTCGTAATATCATCTCCCCGGAGTAGGGAGCCTTCATTCAAGGCTGCCATATCACTAATCAAATACAACTAAGCTAAGAGATCTTGCTCTCTTTACACGAGGCCCCTCCATCTAGAAGTCTGGTGATGCTCAAATTTGACATGGAAAAGGCCCATGATCGAATTCATTGGGCCTTTCTTTTCAAACTATTAAGCCGACATGGATTCAATGCTCAATTCATTCATGAATAACAACACAGCTCTTGTGCCTTACCGATCAATTGTTCTCAAACCGACAAGTTTACTCTCTCCCGTGGTCATAAATAGGGATGCCCTTAATCTCCTTACTTATTTATCATTTGCTCGGAGATTCTCTCAAGGTTCCTCCATCAGGCAATTCAATGTCATATTCTTAAGACCTTCAAATCTTATCAAAAGGAACCTTCCTCATCTCATGCCTTCTTTGCAAATAATTGTTTGTTAAGGATAGCATATATTTATTAGTTATCATTGAAGCTTATTGCTCACTTTCTGGATAAGCAATCAATGCCGATGAGTCTCATCTAACCTTTAGCCTATCAACTCCAGGTGCCATCAAATCTCGGATCAAGTAGATCATTCATATATCTAAACAAGGAAGATATTGGATGTATCTTGGTTCTCTCTTATCTAGTACTCAACTGAAACTAGCGGACTTTACTTTTATGGTTGAAGGTTGACAGCTAGAATTGGAAGTTGAAAGTGGAAGGCTCCCTCCCTTGCAGAAAAAGCACCTCTTCTTCGATCTATGTTATCTTCGATACATATTCGCTATTGATGTCAATGTCTATATCGTTGCTAGCCAAACTGGAAAAAGATTTCAGTGCGGACCAATAAGGGATCCATCTAATCTCATGGGAGAGGGTGCACCAACCTAAGAATGCTGGTGGCTTTGGCATTGTTGATTTGGCAATCAGGTGCATACCGGCTATACAAATCATTCTAAATCTAGAATCTCTATGGGCTAAAGTTGTGGCTGCTAAATATCATTTCTCAGGTTGCTGGTTCTTTATCAATAATCGAGAAAATGCTCTGCAATCTGGAGAGAAAGATCGGTGAGTGTGGGACTTTGATACAATTCCAATTCATTTGGACAATTGGAATGGGATCGAATATTTATATTCTTCAGGATCGTTGGATTAGCTCTACCTCTTTAAACAAATGGCCATCCCCAATAAATTCTACCATGGGTGATCTTGAGTTCTAGGTGCAGAAATTTATAATGTCTGACCACTTTTGGGATCGAGATAAACTGAGAGCTATATTTCTAGCTGAAATGATGAATCATATTTGAGGCATTCCGTTAGTGCATGACAACTGGAATGATCAGCTTTATTGGGGCCTTAATAGGCTACACCAAGTTAAAGCCAAGGATATGTATGCTCTAATCAAGTCAAATTCCATGTCTAATGCCCCTTACAATTTCAAGAGCATTTGCAATTTAAACATCCCGATAAGGATTAAAATATTCCTTTGGAGGATACTCTAGGATAAGTTACCATCAAAAAAACTTTTGTACGCTAGCGGTATCATAAATAAAGCTAATCTTAGTTGTGACATATGTCAATCCGTTGTTGAGGACATGTTGCATTGTCCCTTTACCGTGGACCACTGGAATTATCTACAACATATTGGTAAACTCAGCTCTATCCTATATCTTTGTTGGTGCTTGTAGAACATATTACCAATACCCAGTAGAGGATGAGGGATAGAGCTTTGATGGCCCGTGTTGCTTGGTTGATTTGGGGAGTTTGAAATGATAGAATATTTTAGAACTCCCCCTCACACCTATACAACTAGTCAGGAAAGCTTTATACTTTATGCTTCCAAACTATCGGCGGCACTCTCTAGTACCTCGGTCGAGGTCTGGGATAGCAACTGAACCCATAATATCAACCATAACAATGTTTTAGTCTTATGGATACCCCCTCCCTCAAGAGCTATCAAGATAAACTTTGATGTTGCAGTATATGACAACAAATCAGGAGCAACCTTTGTTATTAGAGACCAAACCTAGAAACTACTAAGAGCTGGGGGCACACAATTAGCCCTATTCTCAGTTCCTCAAGCTGAAATAGCAACTGTCTGGTTTAGTATCTTAATGACCGTAAATAAACTGCAGGCTCTATGATAACTTGGTCCAATTAGATCAGATGCATGAATTTTAAAGCGGCAAATATATAAAAAAAGAGAAAAAAAACTAAGACAAAGACTTCCATCGAGAATCTTCTTATCCATCGAATCTGACATGGAATCAGACCCCTAGGGCTGCTATAATCCTAAGAGATCCTCTATAAAGCCATCTTCTCCTCCCTCCAAAGTAGTCCACGATAAGCCCAACCCTCCTCTCTTCTTCCTCTCTTCTTCTCTGTTTCATCAATCTTCCTTTTATTGTATCTATCAAAAATTAGGGCCGAAGATACCACCAAAGCTAAGATAAGATCTCGATCCTTCCTAGCCACCAATTTTATCGGAAATCCATCACAAATGCCTTCTCTTATTTTTCAGCCGTGATTTCTTTCTTTTTTGGTGATTAATGCTGCCATCACTTGACACCAAACCCTCGATCGGGTTGCTAGGCCTCCCTACGATGCTTCTTGATGAAAGTTATGGTCGCCGGTGAACGGCCATTGAAGAAAACCCAAGAACGACCCAGATACCCTATTTTTGGGCATTTTTTCATAATTTTTCACCAATCAACCCTCGCCGCTGGCTATCTTCTGCCCCACCACCAACGGCTGTCCGCTGCTGGACCTCCGGCTATGCTGCCACACCCCGTTGGAGCACCAACTATCACCCCTATTCCTCCCCCCATCGGCCAATAAAAGAAGAAAATAAAATAAAAGAAGAAGAGAAGGAAAAAAAAGAAAAAAAAGGAAAATAGAGGGAAGGGTTCTCTCTCTTGTATCTCTCTCCTTCTCTCTAGAATTTCTCTCTCTACTTCCTCTTTCTTTTTCTATTTGATCCACGAATCTCAATATGAACTTGAAATGATCTTTTTAAAGAGATTCAAAATTACTTTGATATCCATATAGTATGTCAACCCCATCCCGACTATGTCGAGTATTTTTGAAATCCATTTTGATGAACTATATTGATTGATCTTGACCTTGATCTAATCTATACTTCACGATTTCTTAATCAGGTCACTTAGATCTGACCCTCGGTTAAGAGGTCCTGAATTATCCCTGGTGCAAATACAGCCTATCGGACTGACCATCCGATTAATGGTCAACTTTCTTTATAATTTAATTTTATTGAATTCATCGAATAGAAGTTGATTGTTTTTATATTTTAAATAGGATTACATGATTCTTCTAATGAAGTCAGAAGATCTAGGGCAGATAAGGTAAGTAAATCTTATATTTTTTATTTATTTTTAAATTATCATATTTTTCATGCAAATGATTTATTGCTGATGAAATTATATTTTTTAAAAAATAAGAATTAGTATATGAGATATAAAAAAGTATATTTTAATGTGATAAATAATTCGATGAATATATTTTATGAAAATGATATATTTATGAAATATGAATTTTATTATTTTTTCATCTATGTATATGTATATTTTTAGAAAAAAAATATAAATATTTTAAATACTCTCAAATGGTTATGAACGAATTTCTATGAGAAGGTTTGATATCTGAAGCTAGCATTAATAAGAGCATAGACCCTACCGGCAAATATAAAGTTGGTATACAAAATAAAAATTTTGTTGATTAAGAATACAAGCCCTGTCACAAGATAAAGTGACCGTAGCATAAATGTGTAAGAGTAATATTTTGAAACATGACATGAATATATGATAAGAATAATTTATGAACCATGTTTACGAAATGTTCATGATTTATGCATGCACGACCTATTTATGACTTATTTTATTATATATTCTATAAAATATTTGATTTTATATTATTTATTATTTTTTAATATTTCATTAATCTAGAAAAACTTATGCCCAATCAAGTAGAGGTGTACGTTTCATTCGGAGACAGGTCAAGCAGAGGAAAAACTTTGTTCATAACAATGGAGGCTGTGAGGGATCCGGTTGAGAACTGGTGGATGCATAATTCTCCCTGTATTGAGGCACTGATACACCTGGGTCAAGAGTGCTTGCTCTGGATCTGGGCAACTTAGCTGTGACATTTTCAATTGCAGCCAGGAGCATTGCAATACAGGACCTGTTGGATATCCTTGGCTGGTGTCACAGATTTTGAAGGCCTTACCCATTGGTTTGATTGGCACAAGACTCGCTTCTGGCACTCTATTCACATGGAGTTTCAAGCTTTTGGTTCTAATGCTTTACTTGCTGAACACAATTATAAGAATTGGCAACCCACTCAACCGATGCGCAGCATTAGCTTCTCAATTTCATTGCTGTATTTTGATGTGGGCTTCATCTTGGTCTTCACTACATTATATAACTTTCTCTTTGAACATATGATTGATATGCTATATATGATTGGTAGCTCTGGTTCTTGGCATTTTCTTTTTGAGATCAGATTTCCTGTTATGCTGCTGACTGTATTGCAATGGAACAGTGCTAGGTTATCGGACATCACAAATTTCTGAAGCTGCGAGGTGGGTGCTTTTTCCTCGGACTCGGAGAATTCCCAGCACAGCTGCTCAACTACCACAAAGATGATGACACCATGGGATCTTTTGTTGTAAAAAGGTGACTGTTTACTTCTTTAGATGGTTTGACTACCATGCTGACTGTTTACTCGCCATCATCATAACACATCTTTTGTAAAAAAGATGCTTGCGTGTACCTGGGTTGGCCTTTTGCAACTAGTTTTCATCCTAGTACCCAATAAAGCTTTTAGCCCTCTATCTACCAATAAAATAATTTTCTTTCTTTTTTTGTACTATACTTAACATCCACGCGCATGTACGTTAGTTTTATGGCAACCCACTACAAAAGTAACGTAACCCTCAGGTTAAATAGTCCCAGCAACTTATTCAAATGTATAAAGATGAAACACTTTATGCCCAAAGCACCCCGGATTGTTTGGATAAAACATAAAATCATTAGAGAGGTATCATGTTGGATAAAGATATATAAATATGTTTGATCATTATATAATTATATAATATTATTATATCGTCGGATATTATGTTACTTGTTATTTTATCATACAAGAAATTATAATAAGAAGCATGACTCTATAATGATGACATCATTAAAATCATATTAGTACTACGATTATATAATTATTTAAGAGAGAAGGCTGTTAGAGTAGCCTTAAGACTGCAACTACAGCTTGTATCTTTGATTAGCTGTTTTGGCTGTACCTTGAGCAACGAAAGGGTCTTAGGTTGCAACTCAATTGCCGACATCCGGCATGGTTGCAGGCAACCAAATACATCCATCCATCCACTTGCAACTAGCCAGATGCAAGTAAACAAACGGCCCCTTATAGAGCCAAGTTTATGCATTCTGCCCTACTAGAAATAACATGTAATGGAAGTTACGCATTTTAAGTTACAGCAAATAATAACCAAGCATGACTTAGATACATGATCAACAAATATAACATGTTCCGGTACATGGACATTCTTCCATAGCCGCATATGAATTCACTGCTAAAAATTGGAAATAACCTCTAAATGGACACAGGCCTGCTTACAAGATTATAAAAACATTTTCACTGTTTCCCTGCTACCAATAATGGACTTGTACATGCCAATACACGTTGACAGCAATGAAAATTATGCACGTCCACCACAAGGGTGCACCCTGACAACTATGAACTAAGGCATCTAGACTGGGTTGCAGTCTCATACATTGTCAGTTTTTTCTGAGTGGTTTGCCGCTTGACCCGCAGTCCACCTGCAGACTTGATGATCTGGTGTATTGACACAAAATAATCAACAAATGATTGGATTCTATTTACCATGATTTTATCTACAGAAGGTTATACACTGATGGCTGTAAATTATCTGTTGAGCACTTAGTCCCTGATGGAATTTGAAAAGTGAAAATGGTCGACAACCCCAAAATTTTCTGCAAGCTGGAGGATATGGACTTGAGTTTTTGCAGAGCTTGGAGAGACGGACTCGGGAAGGCTAGGTAGACAATCAGGAAGATGCTGACTACTCTTCTCTATAGGGCGGAAGAGATGAAGCACGGTCCAGCAGAATATAAACCTGGTCAAAAAAATCATATGGCAGCAACCTAAAAGCCTCAGCAAAAATGCAATGTAAAACATAAAGGGAGAAAAAGAACGAAAGCTAAAAGGAATTAAGAAATGTTGCTGTCCAGATGCAAATATGAACTAACAGATATTCAAAACTCTTAAACAAAATCAATAAATATTATCCCCCCACCTCAAGTCCTTCACACTTTTTGCCACACAAACAACCAACCTGTTTTTTCCAGCACCTAACCCTCCAATGCTGTACCATTACCTGTCTTTGGTTGTGTTCTGCTTTGCAGTTTTCGGTAACAGCAGTAAAATTCCCATAGTTTCATATACAGGAAAGGTCTAAATATTGCTTAGTTGCCCGACATAAGTATACATGTTAATTTTCTGTAGTAGATAATAATATGTTAACATAATGTAGTTCAGCGTATTAAATGATAGAGAACATCACATAGCAGTAAAATATACAGACTAAATCAATAATAATGAGGTTTCTTGTGTCTGAACTCCATACCACTTACAGCCTTGTAATGTTCCTTCCACAGAGCTGGACACTTACAGCACTATATGACCATATTAACTTAATATAGTGCTTCTAAAGATGTAAAAACAGTGAGGGCATATAAGTTAGCTCGACTGATACCAAGACAAATGGCTGTTGCCATCACTGCTCAAAATGAATGAGACAGCAATTCAGATACACCAATTTCGTCCCAATCAAGCTTGGCAAGGAAGAGGATGTACTTGCCACCTTTGAAAAGGGATGGGTCAAAGCAGAACAGAAAATGTTCATATCCATCATCAATTATTTTCAAGTAGTGCACAGGACATCATATATTCATCACAGGCATCATAAATCCTTTATGCTCCATAACCATCTTTCACCAAACAGGAAATATCATTTACATAAGCAAATGTTAACAAGATCCAAATTGTGCGAAAGTAATGCGACAGCTATTTTTTTGTCCCCACAGTGACATTCTGTTGTCAACAAGGATAAATTTTGACAATCTTCATATTTCATGATGGTGACCAAGGAAAGACTACAAAGAATCAAATTGTACATGTAT
This sequence comes from Cocos nucifera, assembly GCA_006176705.1. Classification (NCBI taxonomy): domain Eukaryota; kingdom Viridiplantae; phylum Streptophyta; class Magnoliopsida; order Arecales; family Arecaceae; genus Cocos; species Cocos nucifera. The sequence continues at coordinate 406,216 of QRFJ01001689.1, forward strand.
GGATAAAATGGGAAAAGCAAGTACCTTAGAATCAGCCGCCGTAGAAACGGATCAGGTAAAACCTGGGCCCAGACCTGATTCAGACAATTGCATGTGCAGAGTATTACCTCCCATTCAGCTAAAGCAGAGGAAAGTATGCCCTCTGCATTGCTATAAACATCCTGAAAATGCCTATGAACACATTAGATCAAAGCAATTGTTAACCTATCAATAGAAAACCGAAGATTCAGGTCAACTTACAGCTTCAACATCAGAAGAGAGACCAACTAATTGGCAAAATGCTTGAAGTGGAGCAGTTAGGAAATATGTAAACTGGCTTCCATTAGGTGTTAGATCAGTAGCAAATACTGATGATGGTCTCTCAGGTGAAAGAAGCAGGGCGGCTGCTTCTCCCCTTTCCGCACCATGCATAGCCTGGAAATCTTAGAAATGAGAATTAGACAAGGCTATAGTTGAAATTTGAAAAAAATGGAATAGCAAATATGGAACATGATTTTTCAAACAATTAAAAGAGAATTAGGAAAAATTAATATAAAACAAGGGCTGCATATGTTAAAGAACTTAACTAAAATTCATAATGGTGATATAAGAATCATGGAAGGCGACAGCATCATTGCTAAACACAGGCAACAAGAGACCAGTCAAAGATCCAAGTGATAACTGCAATGCTATATAAGTGCAACAGTCTTCTTTCAGAGGAAGTTAGAACAAGTTTCTATTCTCTAATTGTGTATCACAATTACGATATTTTGACATCATTCTATTTGCTGCAATGAACAATAGATGATTGGAGGAAAGGCCAAATGTGATGTCAAAAGAAGAGATGAGTTTAGCTTTAAATGGTATTCAAGACTGTACATCCCATCATAGCAAAAATCAAATTAACCACCATCACTATCACTGCTGCCTCAACTTCCACCACTCGTACCATCACCAACACCATGATCCCCAGCAGGCATCACAACATAACCATAATAGACCAAATCATCTGTAATGATATAACTAATACAATAAAGACAAACAATTTTCTTCTTCAATTTCAAACACGAGGAAGTTCAAAAAGAAATTGAAGACAAAAAAATTACCATCACCAACATTATCGCACTAAATGTACCACTACCACAATTGCCATAGCTACCATGATTGCCACCACCTTTTTAACACACAATCACTGCTATAGACCACATTGTCCCTGCTTTTTGACACTAATGAGTAACAATATCAACTTTCTTTCCACATTTAATGCAACCAATATATCCCCTTAAATTTTGATTGACAACACTGTTTCCCCCTTCTGCAACCAAACATTGCCAAACAGTTTGTTTACGAACAATAAAAGAAGTGAGAGGATTATCTTGTGGTATAAGGAAAGGAGAGGTGTAAAAGATATAAAAAACTATCTTGAATAGAATCTTGAATCAAAAGGGGCACATTAGGTCACCGAGGGGCATATATGAGAAGGAAAGCTTTAAGTTTTAGAATCTTAACAACCATATAATTAATAAGAAAAGAGAAGCTTTTAATATTTTCAAGGAGCAGTTTGAAAAAGAAACAGAGTTCTAAAAACTAGGGAAAGATCATAAGCTTCAAAATCTCATACAAAATCTTATGGATCCTTAAAAAGGTAAAACCAAGGTTTGCCATACTACCCCAAACCACCTGATTCGAGGCAACAAACTATACAACAAGGAACCCAGACGGTTCACCTTGTCGGCTCGGAATAAAGGCTGAAGCACTCGATCCAAGCCCGAACTGAAGGTGAACCAACCAATTTGTCTCAGTTCAGCGATGTTGAGCCCAATCAAACCTACTCACCCTTTTAACAATTAGGGTGGGAGGTTGAAAGGCCTCCCGTGCCTTCTTAGCCTCTCCCTCCCTTTTCTTTTAAGTTGCAGAAAATCGAAAAAAGAGCTTATATTTTATGGATCTCAATCTAGATCAAAGCTAGAAAGAAGTTATGGTCTTCTCCTCTTCCATCTTCCTCAACATTTTTTTTCCTTTTTGACATCAAAAATCGGCAAAAATTGAGAAAGTAAGAGATTATGCCAAAATTTTGAATTTTGGCATGATTTCATGATATGTTGTAGATCCATGGATGATCTACACAACCAAAGCTACATAAGCCAGGATCAGCTCCTTGACGAACAATTTCATAGCCAAGGAGGCTAGGGTGGATGTAGAAAAATAGGAGGCTAGGGTGGATGTAGAAAAATAGGCTGAATGACATGAAATGCTCATATTCATCCAATTAGCCACAGAAGTCAAGGGGTAGCCGATTGTCGTAGGGTTCCCTATTTAAGACATTGTTCCAAAGATTTGATCAAGAGATATTCAGAAAAGATCAGCATGGTACCTAATTTACTTAGGGTGGAGGGCACAATCGATCCTCCCAGCAGAGCAGGGCAGAAAGAAGTATCCAAGGAAAGAAGGCAGTTGCTCAAGCCAGTAAGAAAGAAAAAGGAAAAGCACCTGCAGATCCATTGGAGAGAGTCGAGAAGGAGACTATTCACTTAGATTTGGTGACCAATGAACTATGATGACCGGTTGCCTAGATCATTCCGTGATGCTAGCGATGATGATAGTTCAAGCACAATGCATATAATGACTAGGGAGGTAGCAGTGGATATGGCAAGACAGTTTATGACTCAATCTCAGGACGATTATTGATTTAATGGTGAATTCTAGTTCACTCATGCCGCACAGGATAGAAATCATAATGCACAACTTGGTCCCACGAACATACCGTTGTGTATAGGAGACGGGCTCCTCGAGGCGGTTCAGGATATGATGCCATTGTGGCAGATGATGTTGCATGAGGAGGATCCCTGGATGTATTTGGTTCCAAGTCATACAGCGGATCCTATTCCACATAGGCAAGCTATGACCATATGGATATGGTTCATCTGAAATGTCGTACTCTAGTGGATACCATCCTTCACAGCCTCGAGCATCTTACAAGTTGGATTTTGTTGTCGGGATCTTCGAATAGCTAGCCTAGTATCAGATAGAGAACTCCTCTCAAGATAGCTATCTAGTAGGCATACATAATGGAAGGATATAGATACAAGACTATGTCGCAATGCTTATCAAGTTTAAGTTTATTGTGACTACAATCGCAATCCCAATGTCTCGAGAGACATCAACACTCCACAATTTTTTTTTTTATATTGGTATGTTTTTTGTACTTTAAATACATCAAATCAACTCCATTTGTTGTATTCTATGTATATTTACTTCATATATACATACATGCATACATACATATATAAACTAGTTTGCTTCAATTCTGTTTCATGATTAAAAAAAGACATCAAAATAAGGCAAAAATTACAAATTAGACAACCACAATTATCAAAATTATAATTGGAAACAAAAACAATTGAAAACAAAAAAATAAAGAAAATGTGTACCGGTCAAATGATCGGTACACCAACCTGTATCCTATGTTGGATTGTCAATACAACATCGAACTGGTACCATACTATAATAGTGGTTGACCAAAACAAGTCTCGATATCGGCTCGGAGAACCCGGGTGATATGATATTCACAGAAAACAAATTGAAATTCACATAATTGTTTCTTATTGGTTAAAACTAAATTATCTTGTTCCATTATAAAATGAGAAAAGCATTGAGTTCATTGATAAGAGGAAAGATGATTAAACTGTTAAAATGACCAGCTCCAGAATGGACTGAAAGTCAAAACCGTTTTGTTCCAGCTCAAGGAAACAAGGTACATGTGGATTGAAGGGCACATAGTTTTTCCTAACTCTTGTGACTTGTCTAGAGAGATTCATTGCAACTGAATAAGGATGGTTGTTTCTGGAAGCTTAATGGTGATGGAAGGGCAGAGGAAGGGGAGCCGCAAGATCTAGGATGAACTTAATATTTTCCTTTTAGCTAAAAAAAATTGGTGGTTGATTTGGTTGGGTCAGGTAAAACAATATATGACCCATTCCATACCAGCACTGTTACAAGGGTCAGGTTGAATAGGACCATGTTAAAAAATATATGGTCCAGACCTCACCTTGCTTCCTAAACTAGCTAATTTTCACTCTTCAGACCAAAGACCCAAACAGGTCTGAAAATTGAGTTGAACCAAGTTTAAAAAATATCATATTAAGGCTGAGCCATAGGTTGATCTGGCCAATTTGTAGGCTCTTTCCCAAAACAAGATACATAATCCTATAACTATATATATTTTAACTTCTTCAATTAAATATAAATTTATTTCCATTTCTTTCATACCATATTAGTAGTTGCATTTGATTTTTTTTTTTTTTTCGCTATATACAAATTTGGAATGCTTTAACAAGAAATTTATGATACCCTTAATTGTGGCACCACATACAAATAATATATAAATACTGCATATATGTTCAAAAAATAATTCTTGAGGGCCACTGATGATACAGTGATGAAAAGGGTCATTCCACATCACCCGTTGATCATTGGATGCTATAAGCTTGTTTCTCTAGCAATTCCTGCATCAGTTTTATTTTCCCGTGCATGGAACATGTTCTTCACATGGTTTCCAAGTTTGTGAGATTTTGGTGGTTGATCATATCTTTTTTATTTTTATAATATTCCTATTGACTATTTGCATCAATTTATCATCAGAATCATAAAGATGAAATAACTGAATATTTAATCCATATGCTCCTGTCTTGGAGATCAACCTTTATAATATTAACAAAATTATAGATGGTGAGTTCCCAATTCTTTTAAAACTTTCAAAAGTTTATACAAGCATTTGATGACTCTAAAAGGCGAGAGACAAGAAGATAACCAAGGGCTGTTTTAATTCTTGAAGAATACAACTTTTACCATAGTAAAAATGTCAACCAGTCAATGAAGAGGATGTAGAGAGCTATTATAATTCTTCAACATTACTCAAGTTTTGTTCCATAGTAAATATGTGGGTCAGTCAAGGAAGAGGCTAAGTATAGTTGTAATCAACACCAATGGAAGGACAACTATGTGTCACTCTCTGTTACAATCTAGGCAGCTTGAATCTTGGCTTTCCTTGCCTGCTCTCGATCAGTTCTGCATTACCAAGAATCTGGATGTCTGAATTTCAGCTTTCCTTGAAAGTGTTTGCACTTCATGCATTGTTTTTCCAAAATAAAGAGAACACCACACCGATAAAAGGAAGGAGAAATCTAATGACCAAGAAGGAGAAATCCAATGGCTGAAAAAGCTGCCTCAGATCTCTATACAGCAAACAAACATGTAATTTAACACACATATGCATCATCTAGGCCTTATTAACCCAGTCCTCGTAGTTAATAGTGTAAATGAGCCAAAAATGAGCAATCAGGACTAGCTCAAGTTCAGCTCTTTTTATAATCAATCCGACCTCAAGCCAGCTCATTTAATTTCAAGGCAGACTTTGAGCTGTTAGGGCTGTTCACTGATAGCACGTTTAAGACATCTATTGAGAGGTTGAGGTCCCTAAATACTTTCATGTATATAGTTTGGACTAATTTTTTCTGATTATATTTTAATCTAATAGTTAAAATATATAATACTCCGATCAACTATGTTAATTTATAATAAATAAGCATACAAAATAATTCTTCATATAGACAATAATAATTCAAATAATCAATACATATAAATTATTTATATGTCCTTATTTCAAGCTAAATGGAGCCTATCTTGAGTGAGCTAAGCCAAGCTGCATCTTAGCTGCTTGCAAACAGAGCATGCTTAACTTGAGCCAAATTTCAAGCTGACCACATTCAGGCTTGAAAATAGCCAACTCATTTGACAGCCGACTAATATTGCATATCTAGTCCAATCAATGAAAAAAGTCTTTTTATTCGTTTTTTAGGTTGATATTGTACATTCTTTGGCCTGTGACTGTTTTTTGAAGTTGACTATGCTTGCTTATAGTGCTTCATGCAGAGCATATTCCCCAAGAATAAAGGAAATAAATCATTTGCAGCAAAAGAAAAGAAAATAAATTGTTAACATACAACAAGAACTACCAGTCAATTGGCTCTATACTGAAGTTTGAGGGCCTTTACGTTCAACCAAAGTTCAAAATTCTCAACACCTATCAAAGCTTGAGACCCTCGGTATACTGCCAAAGTTCAAAATCCTTAATTTTCAATCAAAAGTTTGAAATCCTTGCTGATCTCCAACAAATTCAATATCCCCAATTTTCAATCAAAATTCCATATATTCAATCTTCTACAAAAAGATCTCTTATATGGCAAGTGGGTCAGTTGTGCTACCCTTCATGCTCACAGAAGTCAAGCAATGCAAAACTTCTGTTTCTGGTCAAAAAGTTAAACAAGATGTTGAATCCTAGCGATGGTGGAAATGGAAACGAAGCAAAAATGACCCACTTGTCACCAAATTCTTGAAAGTTAGAAAATTCTTCCAGGAGGACTATAACTTCTTTAGAGAATCTCACTAGGAGCATGTCTTCCAAGGACAGATGTTTCTTAAGAATTACAATAATCCCAGTAACAAGATAACAATGTACCTCAAACACTGGGAGTTGGAGAATAAATAAACCAAATAATTTACAACATTAGTACAGTTAGCTTCTTGTTGCAAATTGCAAGATCTTGAAAGTTGTAAACATCAATAAAATCTTGGTCATTATTGTTCATGTGCTAACCGAGAAAAATCAAAACATGGACTGGTTCATCTATCTGTTTTCCCATCCTTTGGGTGTGCTCCCAGATCTATCACAGAATCTAGGTCTATTATATCAGAAGCTATATATCTTGGAAATTTGGTTATATTACCATATATCAATTCTATGAATAGGTTCCAGAACCCTGAGAATGATAGTAATTGATTCTCTTCATCTCACATAGGCTCACATGAAGATGCTTCCACACATTCAGCTCACTTCTCCTGCCTGGGCAGTTGGACTTATATTGTGGTGGTGCAGCATGATAGCCATTCCCAGCTCTTCTGTCGAATTTGAGGCTTTACTAACAATTTAGAGTTTTAGACTAGTGTATACCATCTCACAATAGTGTTCACTGGTGTCATGGTAATGCCGTCAAGGTTATATTAATTTGTTTATGATGTCAATTTATTATACCGTTGTTTAGCACATACCATTAAGAAACAAATTTAAGACCCCAAGAACTAGCATTTTAGCATCTATCTTTCAACATTATGTCAAAAGAAAGCATAACAAGGCTAAATATGGGCCCTTGACATTTATAAATCTTTTTTACATATTTCCAAGTGTCTATTGAATTCATTTTTTATACATTCTTGTTTTTCAGTTGCAAAAACAGGATTCAGGTCTGTACCAAGCTTCAGCTAAATAAGGGGTAACCTTACTAATACATGGTCACTTTCACCATCAATGTAAGTCTGTAATGTAAAAAGGGTTTAATCATCAAGGGGCAATATTACCCAAGAACCAATTACTCAAAATCACCCTTAGCATTCCTCTAAACTTTAGTTTTGAGAGGCATCTGACATGGATCATTATATTCATAACATGTTTGTCATATCAGTCAACTACAACAAGCAAACCTCATTTTTTCACCTGTTATTGGACAAAATTAATTGATTGGTAAGTGCACAATAAGTGTTGACAAACCTGCCTTGAATGCATGGCTGTTATCACTGTCAATGATCAGGAAAAGTGGTCTCCGTGTGAACGGAAGCAAATCTTCAGGATAAAGGTTGTTCAAACCTGATATAAAGAAATGCAGTTAGGAACCCACATAGAATGCTTCAATCATGCCTGTTAGACTTTTGTTATTATTCAGCAAGGATGGGTTTGTAACAGATGTCAACTTATATAATGCACATATAACAGGAGAATACCTCCACTTCCTCGAGGACCTAGGCACAGATAACTTCCGAAACAGGAATTTGAATCTGCCTTATTGCCAACAGAAGGATCAGGCAGTGAGCTATCCTGTTTATGAGAAGTCTGTGACACATGGTTCGGTCTTGAGAAGTTCAAAAAGCTTCCAGAGATACCTCTTTGCAAAACAGTATTATGGTGAGTCCTTCCTGAAAAGATAGCATTAAAGTCATAAAAAAGAAATGGTCTAACAGATGAGCAAACAACAAAAGCAGCAACTACAGCAAAAAGCAACCTGAAGCTGATACATATATTAGCAAAATGTTATCTGAATGTAACTCTTCACAAATTGTTGCAATTACCTGCAGATACATCATAGACCTTATCAGACTCAAGAAACATTACTACATGTAATAATTTAAAATAAAAAACACCTAAACCAAAAAACAGTTGTGCACACAGATGTGCACATACATAAAACAATATATTCATGAATGCTTGCATGTGTATGTATGGTTGCAATGGATAAAACACCAAACAGTAGATTAACTCTGTTAAAGAATCAAACAAATAGCTGCTACTGATCCATGATTACTAAAAGCCTTGTTGCCAGACTACCAAGCAACCTACTTCTCCACGTCAGAGCTCATGTGCCATGGTTCCAAAGACCGCCAAAATGGCATGGTACGGTATAAAACCAACACCAATATGGATGCCAGCATGCTCAAACAAATGTACCACTAGGTACCGGCCACACTGGCCAATACTGGCGCTTCCTGGTGGTACCTTACAGACCATACCAGTTGGTACCAATAAAAAAGGGTGTCCTGGTGCAATGACTACACTGTTTGAGGGACAGATGTACATGGCCTTAACCCTTGTTTGCAGAGAAGTTATTTCCACATTTCAAACTGACATCAAGGTCACAACAGAGTTAACTTATTTTTGCGCCAAGGCCCACCCTCTATCAGTCTGTACCAATGGTTTTCAATTTTTTGAAAGATGCTAGTTGTAGGACACACCATCAGCATCACTACCATACAAATACCGTACTATTCTAATGGGAAAACAGTACAGAGTTCAGTACCGGTATTTAAAACCTTGCAAATGTGTCAAATTACCGATGAAGCAGTATTAGTTAGCTGAGACAGCAATAAGGTTTTATGAGGTTATAACTTGAAAGTGTTATATACTGTGGATAGATATATGTCCACTCAAGGAAAGCATGCTGAGGCTGGAAGATGCACTATGGTCTGGTGAGATATCTCACCCAGGGCGAACATCTATCTGGACCATCAAGTCGAACTAACTGCAGTCTTGACATTTAACTCCACAGTATCACAACCTGCTCACTCTCCTGGTCAGATAGATCACCATTGCTAGCTTTCAATCATGTTACTGGGGTGTTTTTTCTTCCCTATTTTTTCTAATTTGGATATCTTTAGTCATTTTATTTATCCCTTTTTTGTTCTACAATGGATTCTTCTGAAGAAAGAACCATACTCCTGTACAAAGGAATTAGTATATGTCAGCAGAGGCACAAGTTATTTGTAATCTGCATGCACTCATCCGCTATAAGATGTACATAAATACCCCAACATGTCAAATAAGTCGGCAATTAGAGTGATGCGTCTTGGTAAGTCAGAGCCAAGTGATAAACTCTAAAATCAGATCCCATCGGCCATGGAACAACATAATGTCGGACCTGATTAGTATGATGTGTCCTAGTATGTCAGAGCCAAGTGATAAACTCTAAAATGGGACCCAATCAACCATGGAATAACACAATGTCAGGCCTGATAGTGTGATGTGTCCTGATAAGTCTGAGCCAAGTGATAAACTCTAAAATGGGACCCAAATGGCAGTGGAATAACACAGTGTCAGACCTGATTATTCTTCTCTTTTGTAAATCATTTTCATTTTCTTTAAACACCTATCTGTACAGCTAGAACCTGTGTCAATCTTATCTTACCTATTTCATCATTAGCTTTGCATCTGATTAATTAGCAGGTTTCCTTTGGTTTCATATAGTGTTATTTTTATCGTGTTCAAGTGAGCATTCAGATAAGCAAAGCTTTAGATTCAAAGCCAATATGAATCTAATCTGGGCCTGACTTGTTATATTAAAACCAACAAATTAAAAGAACAAAAATAATTACTGGAGGTTTAGTGCTCACTGCAATCAAATGAGAGACCGAAGGATGGTAAATTATAGCCTTCCTTGGATTTGGAGGCAGACTTGGATCAGTCATATCTGCAGATAGGTTAATATCAATCAGTCCAGAGGCTCCACTCAGATCACTAAAGGCACCATTATCAGTTGGCTCTTTTGCAGGAGTCTGGTAATATGATCCACTGGGTTCCCATTCCAAACATTGAAGCATTCTGAAAGTGTCCAGAGTAAGCTCTGTGAACTTGACCTGAAAGTATGGATAACATGATGAAGACTAAGGACGAAGCAAACTTGCCATGGCCTAATATAATCCACAATTTTTTTATCGGTCATCAAGTGATGCATGGTACTTGCAAACCTCAAAAGTTCAAAATTGTCAATCAGTTCTGAGCCACATCCATAAAAAGGCAAGTAATCTATAAAAACAAAGAAAAAGAAAAAGAGCCTGTAAATCAACAAACCTCATTATGATGATAGCTTGTGAGCAAAGCATCCTGCAGCCTCAAAACCCTATTTGCATGGAATCGTGCAATATATGGAATGGACAATGGATGAGAATCAAACAGTATGCTGTATCTCAAAGGCCTGGTGTTTGTAAAAGCTGTATTGGCTTTCAGAAACCTTAAAATTTCTTGCAGCACTAGTTTCCATTCTTTGAAATTAGTCTCCTGGGCAGCCAAAAATAACTCAGATTGAAAGAAGTGTATATTAATATTGCAGAGATCAGAAAAATTGCAAAGTGATTGATAAGTATAACTAAGGTAAAAGCATGAAAAGTACTCATGCAAAAAAAAAAAAAAAAAGATTTAAAAAAAAGAAAAGAAGAAGAAGATTTGGTTGGTCAGTGTTCAACTAAAAATATACTGAGGTTTCTTTATTAGGCTATGTAAAGGATAATATGATATGCATATATATGACATGAAGATGTATGAGAAATCAAGAGATAAACAAGCAATTTAAGACCAGTGACTATGGATAACTCCTACAAATATGATCAGCTCAATGCAAATACAAAGGACAAAGAAGGTAGCAAAGACATACAAGATACCCATGAAAAGAGTTCTTATGCATAAATCGAAGCACCAAACTTTGCACGTGGTATAGTGTAACTTACAGAACTTGCCAGAATCATGAATATTGTAACAAAGCAGAGCATTCAATAGTACAATTCTTTATCTTTACACTCATAATAATGAAAGACTTACTACAAAAAAGATTCATGATGAATCGTGGTGAGCCTATCATCTCCAATGCAGGAAAAAATAGAAATTTTTATAAGTAAGGGGGCCTTGGGTAGTGAATCTTTTAAACAATGCTCATTTCATGCTCTCTGATGGCAGCAACATAATACCCACTTTAGTGAACAATATGTGCAGAACTCCAAGTTGTTTGGTCAAATCATGATTAGAAGGTTTGGAATAACAAGATTAGGATGTGATTGGTAATTCGATTTACAATTCATGGAGGATATCAACGAGTGAACCAAATAAACAGGAATCTGTCACAGACAGACAGCATTAAATTTGTCAAAGAAGCTAAAATCCGACAGATTGCCATGCATAAGGTCTATCTGGGGCCATCTTCATGAAGGCTTTTATGTTCAGTTGTTCACACTTCCAGCAATTGAAATGCAATCGATAGGTTATTAGCTCATAACCATCTGTCACTTGATGAAAAAGAGCATGAGGTGAACCTAATCACATGCAATTGAGATAAATATCTGGACAGAGATAAATTAGATCTTTCAAAGGGCCTCCATTTGAATTGAAAAGAGATGGGAATTCCATCAATTGAATCATTCCTTTGAAATGGGTGGAACCACTTAACTTTTTGATGTAATCAGACATGTTGGATAATAAGTTAGCTTCGCCCACATTTTGCCTTTTTCAAGTTTAAGAAAGTTTGTCAACTAGCCTATCAACAGAAATTAGAAAAAGAAATACATTAATAAAATTACCATGTGGGGTAGGACACCAACATGGAGAACAATAGTCATATTTGAAGGGGTCATCTATGAAGTTGGACCAAAAGACTTGATAATAGAAAAAAGATTCATGTAGTGGTGGGAACTCACCAAAGGTTATGCTGTTATCATTCAGTTTATTATTGACATTCCACATCAGAATATAGATCAACCACTTAGGGATATGTTAGACAATGTCCCGGGATCTTCATTGAAGAGGTTCCATCTTTGGTAGCTTCTATGGCTTCTCAAATAGAACCTAAGACAATCCTCAGCTACCAGGAAAGAAATATGTATATGTGTGTACACATACTTGTACATATGCTTGGTATTCCATGTGTTCTAAATATGTTGGAACCCTTAAATTAAGCTTCTGACAAGGAGAAAATATGCCCTAATCATAATTTCCATAAACATGATTAAATCCTTCCCTTATTCATATCCATATAAAAAAATTTGTGATCATCATGCCCTCAGTCATTTGAATTAAACAGCTGATGACTCATGCAAAATAAACATCTTGTTTACTCTCTTACCAGTCACATTTCACTTCAAAAGCTTTGTTCCTTAAAGCGTAGACTCTCTTTACCTTTATTTGCATCTGGGGTCCTAACAGCCTTCACCAGAATTTTTCTTCAAGAGGTGAAAATGAAATCAAGAAGCAAATAAGCAATCCACAGAAAGAGAAAAATATATGATTTAACCAAAATGCTTATATTGACAGGGAGCAATAGTTTTGTCAATTTCAATATGAAAAAAGTGGTGGAAAGGCTGCATAAACATGAGTTAAGGTCCGGAGAGGTGGACTATTCTTCACAAATCCTTCAGTATGTTTCTACTTCCAACTAAGCTTCCAGCGAAGAGAGCAGTCATCCAAGAGACACACTGACACTAAACCCGAAGAAGATATATCCAAGACATAAGGAACAGCTCAGATATGAGAGGTTAGCCATAGAAGTTATCCATACACAAAACAACACCAGTTCTCTTATCATTTTCTCCCTTCTTTCTTCTCTCTATTCTCCATCATCACAAAAGGTGCACTACCAGTTTTCAAGAGCAACTAAGTGGAAGAGGGAAGGAGGTGCGAGGAAGAGATAGAGAAAGCAAAAGAGAGATACTAACTCCATAATCTAATATGGACAAAGACACCTAGTAGGACATTTTTTGTTAAAAAGTTCGTGAAGGAAAAAAAATTAAATCTCTCTTGCATGGATAACTTGTCTATTGGTCTACTTGGGTGTCCAATCCATGACAAGATAGTAAACGACCGAGTCCACATCTCACAAATGCTAATAAAAACCAAAAAAATTAAAACTGAGTTTGAGGACATAACATATGATCACATCTCGAGATCATAAATCAGACAAACCTGAGATTCAAGTAACATAAATTTATGCAGGAATGCATTAGAGATATTACGTATTTACATGTATGAGGGAATCCTCACATAAAAATTTTAATAATAATAGTCACAAACAAGAATCCTTATCAGGAAGTTCAAGATAAGCTCCAGTTGACGATAGAAGAGCAACATGAGCCTTATAATTGCATGATTCAATATATCATACAATGACTCGGTACAATATATAATTCCATTTTTCTGCAAACTATGACCAAGAATGGTATTATGTGATTTTGTGGACAATTGTCCCAAGTACTCGAACCACATGATCATTATTAAGTTTCGCCATCTCGACACTAGACCCCGCACCCGTACCATCCTATTATAGTGTCAGTATGCCCTATACAGTACCCGGTTCGGCATATTGAGTGTCATATGCAAACCTTGATCATCATGCTATATTATTTTTTTTGTTTTGATTGGGAAGAGGGACAAGTCCTTGAGCTACACATTCAAACATACAACCCCATGAACCAGCATGTGCCTTCAAACTCTCAGAAGAGAAATCCAAGGGCTAGATGGTAGTTCTCCATGAAGCAGACCACCATGGTCACATGATCGGCAATGTGGTTTGCTTCCCAATAGACATAGGTGGCATAGAAGTAATCAAGTTCTTTGTAAATCAACTGAATATCAAAAATATATGGGTAATGAGATGAAAAGACCTCATTAGTCCATGATAAAACTAAGGTCAAGTAGTATTTACCATACCACCCTGTATCATTTGGAATGGAACGTATCGTACCATACCGGTATATTGTATCGTACGATAACAACATTGTTGTACCATACCGAACCACATACCAATACTGTTATAGAATGGTGCCGGCACAAGTCCAGTATCAAGATGGTGAATCTTGGGGTCAAGCCTCTAGATCTAAATTCATGTGACTTGCAGCTGCCCGATAAGGAATTTAAGCCTGGTCCAAGCTGTAGTAAGCTCTAGAGTTGGAATTGACTAGGAAGAAGGAGGCATAGGACAAGCAGCTAGGACCCTACCAACATGATCTCAAATAACAAAGCTGGCACCCACAGTCATTCCCATATAGTGGCATCAAAGTTCAGCTTCAAGCATTCTCGACTAGGGAGGTGTCCAAGAACATAGGTGTCTTTGGTGGATATTGAGACCATGGATATTGCAGATACCAAGAGAAGAGGTGAAGAGAGTTTGATTACATTTAGAGACTCTTTGATGGGGTAGTTCAAGTGAAACTTAGATTTAGTTTACTTAGTTTAGTTGTTGAGTTTCATTTCCAGTTAATATGCCATTTTTATTGAGTCTTAGTGGTTTGTTATTTAAGTCTTCTAGGAGTAGGTTAGGTATTTCTTCCTTTGTTTTAGCAACTCTTGTATTAAGTTTCAAAACTACTTTTCTAGTGGATTATTAAGTCCTTTTATGAGTAATCATCTAAGGGGCCGTTTGGTTGAGGGTAATCTGGCATGGAAAAATGATTCCCATGTCAGATTATCATGTTTGGTATGAAAAGTGGAAGAGAGAGATGATAAAAAAATTGTAAATTGGAAAGATTATGATAATCTTCTATATAGGTCCTACATAATTATGTATTTACTTTTTTTGGAAATCCTTAGTTATTGTTTTCAGCAAGGTTTGTCATACCATCCCGTACCACCCAATAGAGGGCATACCATACTGAATCATGTACTGACACTATAATAGGACTTTATCGGTATGAGGTCCGGTACCAAAATGGCAAACCTCAATTTTAGCAGAGTGAATAGATTCACATAATGAAGTTTTTGGTTCATTGATGTTTCTTTTTAAGTCAAATTAAGTAAGAGTTCTAGGTCTATCACAGATAACTTAATGGTCCTCATTTAATTAGGAAACTTTGTTTTTAGGTTCATTGAGTAATTAGGAAATTTTTTTTTTTTTTTTTTGGGCAAGGGAGGCGGGGGAAGTGGTTGGGTGTGGGAGAGCAATCAAAATCCTTTCTCTATAAATACTGGTCCATCAGGAATGGCAAGTTCTGTATGATATATGGATTTTATTGAATGAAGTGAAGTATCATATGGAGAAGTTACCCTCAACTAGCCTCTTTTCTCTATGCTTCTTCTTCCCCTCTATTCCCTTCTTCCTAAGTTTGATATTTTTCTTTTATTTTTATTCTTTTTCACAGTGTGTTAATGGGGAAAAAGAATGAAGATATATCAAATCTGGGATTTATTTCAGCTCATCTCAAGGTTATTGACAGCTCCAACACTAAATAGCCGCATCAATTGAGAAGCACCTTTGTAGTGTTTTACTATCAACATGCATGCACTTTGACCAATTGACTGGTAGTCAAGTGCAAGCCAACAATAGGCATGGACTTAGGCAGTGCTATACTTCATCATGGAATTTGAAGGTAATTTGGATGACAAGATTCTAACTATGAAGTTTTAGCAATTTGTCTAAATACAGCTTGGGTAGCTGCCTAGGTGGCTGATTAGACAAAGTCACCTTAATGTTTTCCCTCATGTCTGAACATGGACTATGCACAATGAAAATAAATTATACATTAGTGGTAAAAGATCCCAAGGTGTCAGTTCCTATTACTTGCCATATCTTAGTTATTATGTCATGTTTCATCTTCTGGATCATAACTATTTCTTAAACTACTCTTAATATTTATTTTTATTTTAAATCCTTTAACTTTTGAGCTGCTTTGACCTCTCACATGTGCCAGGCAATCCCCTAGCACCCGTTTTCTGCCCACAGCCTTATAAAATAATAATTGGCAGAGTGCAAATAACCATATAAGACAAAGTTCCAGAAGATGAGTGAGGAAAAGTATCTCGGTCCACATATGTCACTTAAACATGGAAGGCCATCGCATTAAGGATTGACCAAGGAGAAGCTTGAGAGATTCATCATTAATTGCATTCTCCACCCCCCCCCCCCTCCAAAAAGAAAAACAACATATATACAATAGGGATGGCAATGGGTTAGGTTGGCCAACACCTATACCCATCCCGTACCTATCTCGGGTCAAGTAAAGTAGAAGGTGCAAGTTGCAGCGGGTCGGGTTAGGCTGGATAATTATAGCTTATAGCTATAAATAATAAGATATCAGCTGCTATATAAGTATTAAACTTCAGCTGCTATATAAATGGGAGAAGCTTATACCTTGTTCTCTTATAACCCAATTTTTTATTCAGATGGAGAGAATCCTAGTGTACGTCGATAACTATACAATATATTCTAATAAGAAACAATTCTTACATAGATCAAATTAATTGATGGCTTAGAAACAAAACAAAACCAAAATAATTTGTGACTTCCACAAAATACATATGTTTTCTATGTTTCAACAATAATAAATTTCTACAATCGAGATGAATGGGGTTGTTATGGCTATCATCTATCAAGTGAACTGGAGGGAGGGGGGGGGGCACGAGGGGAAGGATTGATTAAGGTTTTATTACATCAAATCAGATTCAAGGTAGGGCATACCATTACCCATACCCGACTTGAATCTGCTTCGACTGCTATATCTAAAACGCATACCCACCTCCAAGTTTAAAAGGGTTGGTTGAATCAGGTTGGGTATCTAATGGGTTAGCTAAAATTTCCATCCCTAATATACAGTTAGTATGACATATCAAAGGGAACTAGCATAGGAGTAGTTGCTCATCGGTAGTCTGAATCCTCTAATAGGAAGAGTGGTCAATGGTCATCTGCCTCCAACGACCCTCCATCTGCATGGGCAGAGAACCTCCGAGACCAAGAACCAGGAAATCCTTCCAAATATAACTAACACAACTCATAAATCTGGCACATGAAAAGCAACATTCTGTCAAGTTAATGGGCTTTAAGTGGGGTTTTCATCTTCATTTCAGGCAGGACCGTAGCAGTTTCATCAAGCAGATATCTTTGATGAGTTAAGCTGAATCTGAAGTCTGAAGCATGCTCGTACAATCACCGATCATAAAGCCAAAATTAAAAAATTAAAAAAAAAATCTAGTGAATTATGGGTGCTCAACACGCAGAAGACATCCATATTTTTCTGCAGGAGAAAGGAATTCAAAAATAAAAATGAAAGAGAAAACAAAATTAAAAAAAAATAATGTCAAACAGCATGCCATCACTATCCAACAAGTCTAACATCCTACTAGTTTCTTACCACTAAAGAACGAGAAAAAAAACATCCGTAAGAAATTTTTTCCATATTTTACTATACTCTAAGCTTCTTTATCTGTAACCATAAGTATCAATCTAGTAATCCAAGCATCTAACCCGTGAAACCAAAATATGTTTAGAAAAATGAAAAGAGGATCCTTTTTCCCAGGAAATTAAGCATATAAACCAATAAAAGAAACTAAACCCAGGGTGGAGTACCAAGTTAAAGAAAAGTGGAAGGCTAATTAATATAAAAAAGCCAATTTGGGCATACAGGGTGAGCGGCCTTCGACTCCTCCAGCAGAGCCCTAAACCTTTCGGCGAGGTGCTTCACCGCATCCGTCCGGTTCAACAGCATGGCCACGATCAAGAACCTCGCGTGGAACCTGAGCTCCTTGTACCTCAGACCCAGATCGGTCCTCGCCGACGACGACGACGAAACCAACGACCCCTTCCCGGCCTCGAAGTATCCGCGGTTCAGAATCGCCTCGTAGAAGACGTACGCCTCGAGGAGGTACCGGACCTCGCTGGTCCGAAGGTACTGGGTGTAGTACAGCTGGCCGATCCGCGAGGCAATCTCGCCGATCTCCCACCGGCGCAGGCCGGCGCTGACAAGCTCACGGCGGCGCTCCTGCTGGAACCGCCAGAGGCGAGTGTAGGCCCTGAAGACCTTGCGGTAGTAGTGGAGGAGGTGCGGCCCGTGGCCATAGGGCGGGAGGTCGCGGACGCGGGCGAACTTCCTGTCGGCGCTCTCCACCAGTGTCCGGAAGGTGCGGAAGGCGGCGGTGGCAGCGGAGGCGGAGGTGGAGGCGCCGCCGCCCTCGGCGTCGGCGGCCATGGTGACGGAAAGGCGAACGATGGGGAGCGCTCTCTCGGCACGCGCGAGGAAGGAGGGAGGGTGGACCGGTCCTCCGGCGTTTTGAGGAGGGGAGCGTTCTGGTGTCCCGCGGAGACTCTTTTATCTTGGTTTCTTTTTTAGAAGCCCTCATAACTACGACATTTGTGGAAAGATCCTTCAGGCCTTGCCATTTATTTCATGTACCGAGTTGCTAACACCTATGAACAATAATTGCTTGTGTAAAGGCTACTCCTCGTTGATGATTGTTGGGTTGTGGGTTTGGACTCATGGGACCCAATTGCCAACTTTGATAGTACGAATTAAGTTTTTTTTTTCCTTTTTTTTTCCTAGATTACTCAATAGTTTCATGTTTATGGTACGCTAAGCTCATTTAATAGTCATTTTGTGTACGGGGTTATCAATTCTAGCGAAGCTTAGGTTTCCGCGTGAAGAAGACTATTTATTGTTAATGGCCGTTGGATGGTGTGCGCAACGTCCACTCCTTGGGTAGATGATTAACGTCGGCTTCTTGACTCTAGTAATACGGCAGCAGTATACTGTCGGTCCTTCCCTAAAAAGTGATGCATCTGTCAGTTCTTTTACAGCTTATTATGTAGATATTTAATGGACACCGGATCTATTCTCTAGTTATAACGTATGCTCGTGATGAGAGAAATCTAAGGAGAGAGTCAGCAAAGATGTTAGAATCTAGTTGATTTTAAAATTATCCGTCAACTTAAATATTTTATTATTATTTTAGTCTAAATATGATGGATATTTTTTATTAATATTTATATTATTTTTTATTAACTACATTGTTATTATTTTATGTATTATTATAATTATAAATATAATATAAAAAAATTTCAACTTTTTTCCTTAATTTAATAATAAGATTTAAGATAAATGATCAATTATTTCTATAATCCCTTGTTTCGAAGGACACTTGAACTTCGCCCAAAATGTTTTCACCAAATAATATAATCTAATTTCTAATTATGTAAGCAAAATGTAAGTCAATGTTTCATCTTACTTTTCTTTCCTTTTGTAGCATCATTGATCTTGACCATGGATTGGTTCATATACTTCCTTCGGTTATCCAGCAGAAGAAATTGGATAAGATACCCATTATCAAATAATGTCATCATCATGATAATCGGATGATAAATTAGATAGTTTTGATTGCACAATAGAAAAGAGCAGAGGAAGGGATAGCTTAACCAAGCACCTAAAATATATATCAATAATGACAGCTGCAAGATTAGAAATGACATGATGTTCTTTGTCTTATTGTCTTCCTTCAGGAAGGAAGCAGAAGCCTTCTCAAAGGTCCAGTCATCAAATTTGCCATAAAATGGTCAAAATACAAGTGAAAGGCACATGAGATGCCGCTCATGATTTGAATTGGCCAGCCAATATGTCAGAAAACTGGGAAGCTAGGGGTCCCCTGGTGGGTCCACGGAGAAAACCCAAATTCTAGGGTGTTGCATGAAGGAGAATGAGAAACTTTTTCTCACATTCCGGTGCTAATCTTTTACCGCCCACCATTATTTAGTCAAAAGTCTATGAGGTGGGAAATCCCGAAGCCAATGAATGTTCTTCAACAATTAGATGGTAATAATGGTGAGTTCCAATCCATCTTTTATTAATTGCTGCCGGACCCCACTTTTATGTCATGTAACCACTCTGTTTATCTACCAATCCCACTGAAAATTAATCAATTAATCGACTAATCATTACCTTTAAAACCCCAACTTAATTGTATGTTATGAAAAGGGGTTTATGTGACGGGAATCAAATTGCTGGAAGGGCGGGACCAGCGAACGGACGGTAGGATGCATCTGCCATGCGACACATTGTCATTAGAAAAAGGTGTTGGAATTTCTTGATTGTTGGACCATGGTGTTAATTGGCATTTGGCGGGCTCTCTTTTCTCCTCTTTCTTTTTTGTTCTTTATTTTCCGTAAATGACGTGACGTCAGATACCGTGGAGGCGGTAGGATGTCGGATCCTCCTATTTCAAAAAATTTCGTAGCTCTTACGTCATCTAGCGCCCTAGGATCGCCATAACTTATTCCATCAATATCAAATTAAATTATTTATTTTATCAAATAATTTTATTTAAATATAAATTTTTGATTTATTTTACAACTAGATCAGATTTAAAATGATAAATTTTTTATTTATTCTATATCCAATCCGTATCACCTCTAATCTAGCTTGATTGATTGCCGTTTTTCCATCTAATACATCAAATAATCATAAAAATATATCGGTGAAATATAGCATCCTATAAAATAAACACCCCTCATTTTATCTAAATTTTTTTTAAAAAAAACAAAAATCTTGACCCTCTAAAGTTTAATCTTGTATATATAGCTGTTAACAAAATATTTTAAAAATCAAATATTTTTAATATCAATATATATTTTAAAAAATTAATAAATTATTAAAAAAATTTAATCCAATAAAATGGATGCCATGAATATTCTGAACACCTCTTTGCCAAAAATAAAGATACAAAAAGAAGGTGTTTTAAATCAAGATGAAATTTGAATCCGGATATTTTATGTAACTCATACCAGCTTGATTTTGAGGATCTTCCCATTTAATATGGTTTGAACTCAACATTTCACAATTTACTTAACATGGATATATTTCGATATCATCATAATTTCATAATTATTAATTGTTGTTTCTCCTCATAATAACTAATAATTATCATTGTAATAATTCAACACATTATTTAAGAGAAAACAACTTAATGCCTTCTTTCATCAATATATTATTACTATTATTATTATTATTATTATTATTTGTAAATAATATTTTTATAAGGATTTTTTTCTTGAAATATAGGGACTAGAATCTTTCAAATCTTTGATGCTTCTAACCCCACTTTGATAAGAATCTGAGCATGAGCATACGGAGTCTAAACTTTTTTATCAATATTTATACAAATAGAAGCTAAAATAAGAATTGAGACTACTCAAAATCAAGCTACCGGCTTCTTGCCGAAAGATAAAAAGCAATACATTAGAATCGGCACAAAATGGCCAAAAAAATAATTTATTAAAGAGAACGTAAATATACTTTTGACATTTATATATCATAATGTATATGACGCTATTATTTTGATGAAGTTCTAGTTTACCATTTAATAGTTATTCTAGGTTCTACATTGATTTAGAGAAAAGTGTAGCTGTGGTTAAAAATAATTTTTAACAATGTCCAAAGCTGGTGCGATGAGATAGCAACAGGTCTTTCCAGAACGCCCTCCTCCTCGGTTGACCTGAGAGCAAAATGCTGCGTGTTTTGCCTCATCCACCCGATCCGTGAGTCACATAGCCGCTCACTTGCTCCCCACACAGTTACCTGCCACGTGCCCTACTTTTTAATAAACCATGGCTTCAGATATGGTTGGCCCGTACCAGCTAAGAAACATCGTTGGACAGTCTGGATCGAATGTCTTGGACCAAAGCCTTCGTAAAGAGAGAAGCAACACTACAGGCATTATATTCCAGTCGCTGAATCGAATGTCGGATAAAAGCTCCAGAAGAGAAGTGGAGGTCGACGGTGCGCAGCCCTGCCATCCGATCAGGATCTGACGGCCCTGACTAGTTGACAGCTTTAATACCTGCTCCCACCTTTAATTTAAGGTACATTAGCGGCAGTTGACTTGAGTTTCTGACGGAGAAGAGGCCACCTGACCACGTGCCAAAAGTCGTGGCATTTGTCTACAGGCTAACGCGTCGTCCATGGCACTGCACAGACTTTGGTTGGAGTGTATCCACTAGAATCCACCCAAATGGGTCCACGAAACGACCAAATTGGGAGCACCGTGGGTGGCGGAGGAGGGTCTCCACTCTCCACGTCACTTTCTCTAAGGAAGTGCAGCCTGGCACGTTACTTTCAGCGTGCTAGGTCATGGTAGATCGGACTTTGCTACATGTGGGGGAGACGTTGAATCGATTGATTCCAGTCATGATGGTTTATATATGGGGGACTTTGTTACATATGGTGGAGCAACTGTTAATTTCTGGCGGCAAATGTGACACGGACCACATGGTATGACCGAGAACTATTTTAGAAAATGGGTGCAATGCATTATGGAGTGATCTGGTGGATTAGATAATTAGGTTGTTATATTTCTATATTGGTACGGCTCAACTACATATGTTTTTCAAAAGATCAAAGGTGAAAAAAATATATATTTAACTATATATTTGTTTGGGGAAAGATTTTCTTCAGATCCCTCCATCATATTCTCGAGGATTTCTGATGTTTGTTGCGCATATTACTCTCTTTTGAGGTTTCTTATATACATATAAGGAAGCTAATAGTATGATTGATTGGATGCTATTTTATCTGGCCACTCACACATGATCGATATTATGGGATACCATGACAAATCTTTCTAATCCACTGTTAAATATTTTGCTTGCTAATTCCCAAGATATATTTCGCATAATTTATCCGATTTATCCAAAAAAAATATAATAGGCTTTGTGAAATAGATGAAAGGTTATTGTTGATTGCAATTGCAATTGTGGCGGATGGATGACAGATCTTGGATGGTACATGCTTTTTGGGTGGAGCCATTGAAGAAAGTCAATAGTACAACTGATTGGATGATCTCCTACGGCCAATTATATATGATTAAGTCTATGTCTAAATTATGACAGATCCTTCCGATCCATTGTTACATGTTTTGATTGCTAATTCACACAGATATATTCATACTCATTTGGTTTAATTTATCATAAAATATATGTATTAAGCTTTTGATGGATCCCTTTTTTTGGCAGCTCTTTCTACGAAAATTCATCGTATTATTCAGATATGTGGTCCTATTTATGCAATGTTATTTCCAAAGCAATAACTTGTGGATGACCATGCTTACAAGTTGTGCTTGATTGCATGTGAAAGCCATGTGCTAATAAAGAATTTCTCTTCCAAATATTCAGGTGTCCTCGGTCATCAACTTAAGTTGCTAATGTCTATGATCTTTGTGTTACTAAGGTTGATATTTGTCTCCCACTTTAGAAAGTTGAAAGTCATTTGTGAAGAGCATAAAGTAAGTATAGGAATAAAAATAGTATGGATATTATCCGTTCAATTCATCCAAATTAATTCAGATATGAATAGAAATTTGAGAATTCGACTAATATCCGTATCAAAGAAAAATGGATATGAATGTGAATATGGATAGACAACTATCCAATCCGTATCCAAATATTCGAATCTATATATAATTCTATATAATTTTATATAGTACTTATTAATTTTTTAAAAATATATATAATTATATAAATATATAATTAATTTAATTTATTATTTATTTAATAATATTTTTGATTTTGTAGTTTATTTACCTTGGTTTGATCTTAGATTTTGCTTTGTTTAAGCATATATCTCTGCGACACTTCTAAAAACTTTGACGAGATGAATGCTCAAAAGAAATACTACAAATAATCCACTTCCAACTTATGCAGTACTTAAATCTTGTGCTGGTATGTGACACGTTCAATACAAGATAAAGCACGTATGGCCACCGCTTAGTGCTTATCATAGCTTACCACCAAGCCAACAGGGAAGAACTCTAAGATCATGGTCAACAATTGCTAAATGTATTTTATTCTTATCTTAGGTCATATGTTACACTTAGTTTTTGGTGGACCACGTGTAATGAAAAATATATATATATTTTTGGCTGCCGGTTTTTCAACTTTGTGCCTTGTTGGTGGGCGCGTGCAGGTTTTCTTTTTTGATGCTTAGAGATGGAAAGCGATCATTCATCCACCCTATCCTCTCTTATTAGAAAGTTGGAACTACTTCTCTCTCCATCTTCTATTCCTCATCCCATTACGTAGACTCTAACACAATAACTATTTAGATGATAATTTAAAAATTAAATCATATATTATTATCATTCTAGTCTACTTTAATTTCAAAAGCTTTTTCCACAATATCAGATCCGATGGAGATTATGCATTCTCTAAAATTAATTTTTATACATCCACACATCCGAGTGCACGTGAGCATCCAAAAATTCGAGCCCTTCTAATTTTTTTCTAAGTACTATCTACTTAAAATTCCAAATTAAAAGTAAAACATGGCAGAATTGTGAAATATTTTCCCTATTTGAACTTGAGCCTATCCTTATTTTATTATATGTATCTTATGATTGGTTCAACTTAGCCAACCAAGCCTGGTCCAAATCTTAAACCTAGATACATAAGTTGGTCCATTGCTAGCTTAAGTGAGACTTAAGGCTTGTTTGGATAAGCTATAAAAATTAATTTATTTTAAAATTATTTTTTTAAATAGAGTTTCAGAAAAAATGTCGTAAGAAAAAAATATTTTGTATTTGGCAAAATCATTTGATAAGCATTTTTATCAATATTTGAGAACCAGTTTATATTTGGCAAATCTTTCAAAAAAATACTTTTGACTATCAAATTATGAAAAAAGATATGTATAGATTTATTTTATATTTAATATTATTTAAATAGATAAATAATTTTAAATATTTATTATAATTAATTTTAATTTAATTTTTTTATTTTTTATTTAATTAAAATAAAAAATAAAATAATAAAAAAATATTTTAAAATTTTAATCAATATAAATATAATTGAATCAGAGATAATATATATTAAATATTTTATATAATTTTTATATGATAATATATATGTATCAAAATATATCAAAATATATCATTCACTAAATAATGAGAGGATTAGATGAAAATAGATATGAATAGTTATGATAAATAATAATTTTAAATAAAAATATATTTATTTTTAAAAAATTAATTTTTTACTTTTATTTCTACTTTTAAGAAGAAGTTCTAATTTTTTTCTCCCTCCGTGCAGCAGAAAAACTATTTTTGTTATCATTCAAAAATAAATTATTTTTAAAAATAAATTTAATTAAATATTTTTATTTTTTAAAATAAATATTTTTTAAAAAATATTTTTTTATTCAAAAATTTGGTCAAACAGACTCTTAGATTATAAAGACAATCTATATAAAATTTGATTCGGTTCAAAAATAAGGTTTAGCCATCGTTGGTGGTTCTCTCAGCCTTTCTAACTTCTCCCTAATGTAATACGCCAATCCAGCTTCCCATTCAAAATGCTGCTCCCTCTGCCCTCCTCAAATCAAACAACTCCATGGTACATCTGTACCCGTTTTTTGGTGTACCATCCAATCTATTTGTATATAAAACGATGGTCACTTGTATGGTAGATAGGAGTGATGTGATAGCTCGTCACGACTTACATGTCATCTCCCCTGCATCATTGCAAATAGTGACCATATACGTACACCCCTACTCAAAGCCTCCTGGTGGTTAAAGCGGTATCTATTTTTTCTTCTGAAAAAATTTAAAAACGGATTTTTTTAAAAAGATTTTTTATAATAAAAAATATGTTTGACGCCCTTTCTTTCTAAATAATAAAGATTCATTATTTTGATGAATAAATATTATTATAATTATTATACTATATATTATATTATATCATATCATATAAAT
This sequence comes from Cocos nucifera, assembly GCA_006176705.1. Classification (NCBI taxonomy): domain Eukaryota; kingdom Viridiplantae; phylum Streptophyta; class Magnoliopsida; order Arecales; family Arecaceae; genus Cocos; species Cocos nucifera. Next base: position 432,050 of record QRFJ01001689.1, read on the forward strand.
AAAAAAGTCGATCCAAAATTATTATAATAATTATATATTATAATTAGAATAAGAAAATATTTCATTTGAATACTATTATTATTATTATTATATGATATATTACTATAATATTTTTATTCTAATATCATATAGTATTATATAGTAATAGTTATTCAATATTGTAATTATTATAATAATTATTATCATATAATTATCATAATAATATTATATTTATTATATAATTATTAAAATAATTATTATAATATAATATTATGCTATATATTCTTATCATATATTATAATACTTATTATTTATTATAATACATACAATATATAATTATTATATATATCCTAATTATAATATGATATTTTTTGGTTACTAATTATCATATATTATTTATAATAATATAATATAAAACTATATATAATATTTTATATTATCACATATTATAAGATACATTAAATAATCAACTTCTAAATCTATATTCTATAATAATTATAATATTATATAATATATATTATATTATAAGAGGCAGAAGGATTGTGTGGAGATTGGGAGGTTGGGCAGAGGATAAGAAAGGAATAAAAATCTATTTTTTAAAAAAAGTGGAAGTGAAAAATAATTTTTTTTTAAAAAAAATAAAAGTTATCTAAAAAAGGAAATAGCAAAAGGATAACCAAATATGTTTTTTTCATTGGTTTCCAATTTTTTTTGAAAAATAAATAAGAAAAAAAAAACCGATACCAAACATTGTTTAAAAAGCAAAATTATCTTGTCATCAGGATCAAAATATGGGGCAAAGTATATTTTAGTTTATTTAAAGAACCAGGATGTCATGTGCTACCTAAACCGAGTCATGGCTGCAAGCATTTGGCTGTTCAATGAGATGTCAAGTGATGCATGCAATTTTGGAGCCTGATAACATGAGCTTTTCTTTGTAAAAGGACTGATAATTGAGTTAATAATGCACGCCGATTGAGTGGACAGAACGCAAGAGGCCGAAGAATGTCTCTGAGAAAAGAAACAAAAGCAGCCATCGCCACCTAAGAAAGCTTCCATGGCACTTTGGCAGTCTCCAATCTCCCATGGTTCTTTCTTGAAGTCAAAGGTGTGGGGTTGTCAAAAGGAAAAGAAGAAAGCTAAAGGGTATCATTGCTAATGATGCTCATCATCGCATCAAAGCCAAGAAAGAGATGGTTGGTCGGTTTAGATGCTCATCAATGGTCCCGGGGGCCATACCACCAGAGCCAAACCCATCAAATAATTGGCTTGAAATCAAACGTAGAATCCGGCTAATGAGGTTCTCAAATAAAGACATCCATCTTATGATGTGATAAGGTTTTCACATGGCTACAAGTCATGGAACTGTCAAATAATTTTGGGTCCACCACAATGTTCTATTAGTGGCACTTGCGTGGGGAGTCAAAGCCAATTTATAAAAAGTGAAAGACTGGCTGTTATGATGATCATATTAAGTCATAGAAAATAATAAATATTAATGGTTAAGCAATGATTTTTTGTTGGAGAATAATAGCCGTCGAGATCTAAATCCTAAACTTCTTTTCACTAGAGTGGAGCGATAACCAGCAAAGATAAGTTGATCGGTTATCTGATTAAAATAAATTCATAAATTATCATTTTCAAAATAGTAGATGTGATTTTTTAAGCAATCATTTTACAAGTTAATTGGAAAATAATGGTTCTTTTGAATATCCCTCATCAATGCTATGTTAAAAGGAGATAATTTTAAAAATGGTAGTATTTTTAATATGTTATATCTGTCATTTGTTGTGGACTCCAAGATAGAGAAAATTGAATCTTTTTAATTTATTTAAAAAAAAATTATTTGATATTGGTTATTTGATGTGAGAGGCATACAACTAGAGATCTCAACTGACCAAAAGAAGTAAATTTTAATTTGATTTGCCCTATACTCGATGAGACCGGTTAGTTTGAGCTTGGATCAATTGATCTTCATTTACGCTGCCAATCGGAGGTTGGCAGTGGGCCAACAATTGGTGAAGATCATCTTTGGGCATGGATCTGGGTTGGGTTAGCGGAAGATAATATATGAAGTTTTATGGACTCGATCCAAACTCAATCCAATTTGTTAGCGAGTCAATGGCTAATCTCAACCGGATCTGAGGTGCTAATTAGCTTGCATAGGCCCATACAGTGTATGGGTTGACAGGCTCGGTTCATCAGTCGTTATAGGCCTTCTTCGAACTATTGATTATTTAGAACCAAGCAGTTCTCAATTATTTCCCTTTAGCCGGTTATCGATATCATTGGAGTCATCACTCACTAGGTTTGAAATTTGTGATGACTCAATTATATTTAAAATTAATAAATAGAAAAAAATATATTTACTACTATAAAATAGGATTACGATAGCGATTCGTTACCGCTGTCGTAGTCTAAAAAATCGCTACCACTGTCATCATCGTCGTAGACCTATGGCAGTGGTTATTACAACGGTTATAAGAACCGCTATCATACCGGACCTGTGACAGTGGTTCCCAAACCGCTGTCATAGGCCTAAGATATGGCAGTAGTTTCTGAATTGCTACCATAAGTTTAAGATATTACAGTGGTTTCCGAACCACTGCCATAAACCTAGTTATGACAGTGATTTTCGAATCGCTACCACACCATAGCGAACCACTGCCATAGACCTAGCTATGGCAACGGTTTTCGAACCACTACCACATCATAGCAGTTTTCAAACCGCTGTCATAGGTGTAATGCAGCAGTTGGCACGTGATTTATGGCCTCACTTGGCACGTCTACGGCAGCGATTTTGCAACCATTACCGTAGCTTTTGAATAATAAAAAAATATAAATTTTTTAATTTTTTTATATATTTTACCTGATAAATGCAAAAATATATATAACATAATAAAAAAAATATAAGTAAATATTATAAATATAAGAATATTTCTAAAATACTCTAATTTTATTATCGAATAAAATTTATTATAATTTTTTCAAATAAAATATATAAGAAGTTTCCTAAATCTACATCGTCGTCGTCGTCACCAGAAGATGGAGCACGAACTGGAGGAGCTGGAGCTGAAGCCAGAGCTAGAGCTGAAGGGGCTGGAGTTGTAGAAGCTAGAGCTACAACGTCGGCCAACATGTCCTCAAGGCCCACGAAGTCTGCTCCAAAATGCGAGTTGAGCCTTGTTAGCATGACCCTGAGACATACGCTCCTCAACATGAGCAACCCATGCCGTAGCCTGATCTGCCCATGCCAATTTCTCCTCAAGCTGCTCTCGACTAACGATACCGAAAGCATGTGAAGAGATGCTCACCTCAGACCAGTAGCTCGTCGGCGTATGTCCGGGCCTGCATCGAATCCTCCCAGAGTGCTCAGGCCTTAAGACTTGACACAGATAGTCATGAGGGCCAGAAGTGTTTCGGCCCTCGCTCGCGAGCGCATCTAACTGCTCCTGTAATTATAAATTTAAATAAAATTTTATAAAGAATGCTATAATACTGATCATATATACTAATATATTTATTACTTACAAAAATTCTCTCGATAGTGGTGTTCATCGGCCTATTCTTCTTGTCCATACGGTTAGATCGAAAGATCTCACTATGGCTGGGCATCACCCCCTTTCTCATCGGCTATAATAATGAATCAGTTTATTAAAAATATATTAAAAAAATATTAATTTAATTTATAAATAAAGATTCAGAATTTATTATCTCTCTATGTACATGACTGGCCATAGACTTACGGCCTAGAGTGTGCGTGTATTCTTGGGCTGCCCGGTTCTCTCGATTCTGACGAAAGGTAGCCTAACAAGTATTCAAATAAATAATAAGTATTTAAATAATATTTAAATATAATTTTAAGTATATTAAAAAATTTAAAAGTTAAAAATTTTATCTTGAACTTCTGGCTCCTCCAATGTCTAACCATCCCCTCCCACTGACTCAGGAGATAGTCCTATATCCAAAGAACAAGCTCCTCCAAAGTGTCTCATCGATGCTCAAGCCATCCTCTATGGAGTTTGACCTTGTAGCCCCGGTACAACTCCCCAATCTTCTTCCGTCGGACATCTCAAGTTCTCTCATGATCTGAAAAATCATACCTCCTCTGTACAAAAGTTATTAAAAGTCAGTTACCAAATTATTCTAATCAAACAAAGTATAAACATATTAAATGCATAAATATAATTAAGATATACTTATCTATATCTTCTTTCATACCTGATCTCTGATACCAGCATCCATCAATTATCAGTCTATGGGCAATACTGAAATGATGTCAGACTGTCTCACAAGCACTCCAAAAAAGGAATGCATCTCCCGCGTGGTCTCCCCTACTGGCATTTTCTCCGCATCAAACTGCACCATCACCTGATGCTGGCGGTTCTACACATGTGGCATGCATATAGGACCGTAAAATATCCTACTGGATGATACACCTATAATAAAAATACATTATATAAATATATAAATATATAAATACTATATAAAATAAATAAATAAATAACATAATAAAAATGTACACTTAGATGCTGCTGTCGGAGCATGTGTCGAAAATATGACTGATGGTGGAGGCTCATATATCGGTGGAGTAGATATCGACTGTGGAGTAGATGCCGGTGGTGGAGTAGATGTCGATGGTCCATAGGCAGTCGATGCAAAGGTAGATGGAGTATGCTCTGACTGCGACTCAGATGCGGTGCTCCACATAACCTATCGAGAGATGGGGGTGAAATCTAGATGGTGTTTCAGTGCTATCGTGACCTGCAATGTTAATGAACATTAACCAATATAACATGTTGAACAATAATATTAATATAGCATCAATAAATAGACTCTAATATTTATTCCAGAATGTTGAAGTCATTGCTTAGTGGAATCTACAATATAGACATCACCATCGCTCCTAACAAATGTATCTAGGACCTTGATAGTACCACGTAAGTTTTTGACCTTGATAGTACCAGATAAGTTTTATCCTAGAGGAGTACTTTGCATGAATAAATACTGGCCATACACTATGAACGGTATTCATATGCTTGAACGGATTGAAACCATAGCACGACAAACCTAACCTCACATTACGTATCTCTTGTTCGAAGTCAGGATGTAATTCATTAAACTTCTACCATGCCTCTCCATCGGCTAGATGAATCAATGCATCATCTTTTGTTCAGTCCTCTTCATGCCATCTCATATCTTTCGATATTTTTGTCGATATAAATAATTTTTATAGTCTCGAAATCAAAAAAAAGTACCACATCAACTTTTGAGATATATGAGTCAATGTGTCGTCTTTATTCTGTTTCCATCTTGATACATCGCACCTCATGCACTCATTTTGATTGACATCCTCTTCTCAATAGAGCATGCAATCATTGGGACATGTATGTATCTTGGTATAAGTAAAGCCTAGCTGTTCAATAATCTTCGATGTCTCATAATTATTCTTCGAAATTTATGCATCATTCGGAAGAATATTCCTCCAAAGCTTTAGTATGCAGTTCACTCCATTATTACTAAACCTATTGAAGCATTTCGCATGATACAACCGGATTAAGAACTCCAACTTCACCATCTTTTCACATCTAAAATACAACAAAATATTAGCATCCTCCATCAACTTGCGGATCTTCTCTACATCCTCATTGTTTATCATTCCACCAACCATAGGATCAAGCATGGACATAGATGCACCATTATTATGGTCAATAAATAAAAAAATATCATAAACCATTTGTTCCACTCTCCCATCATGTTGATTATCTTCTTGCGGCCTGCCCTTATCATGTTGGTCCTAATAAATTTTATAACCGACTTTAAAGTTCTAAATAGTGAGGTGATCATTGACATCTTGATGAGGTAGCCATGGCCCATCTATATATTTTTTATAAGAATATTGGATCAGTCTATGGTCCCTAAATTTTTCTATAGCAAAATCAAAAAAAATTTGAAGTCCAGCTTCATATTCTGGCGAGAGCCTACTAAACTTCATCCACTCCTTATCCATTTAAAAATGATAATACTGCAATTAAATCATGTGTGGAACTTAAATTATATACTAATGCATTATAAATAAATATGCATTATAAATAAAAAATGCATCATAAACATGGATTGAAATAAATATCATGTGTGAAACTCATATTAAATATCATTTTTAGATATGCAATAAATACATCCTATCACCAACTAATAGGTAAAGATAGGTCCTATCTCATTCAAAAATTGCATTAATTCTATAGGTTTATTACAGTAATCAAACGATATGCAACAGAAATCGAATAAAATTTTGGTAGCATTTCTTTTTAGTTCTCCCATGTAGGGAGAACAAAAGAAAAATATTATCTAAAATTTCATTTAAAATCCTTAGCATACCATTTGATTATTGTAATTACCTATAGAATTATTTATAATTTTCAAACTATCCAAATTGGATGATCAATTGATCATTGTACATAATTCTCTCCTCCGTATAATTATATATAAATATATAGATATCGGAGATTATGTACACTAATTAATTGACGGATCTATCATTATGAAATGCAATAAACAAAAGCAATAAGATATAAATATGTAAAAAATGTTATGCTATAAATTCTACAACATGAATTATATTCATAAATAATTAAGGATGAGTAACAAATAATTTTACTTTCTATTAGTGGCCAGGGGTTCTCTTAGTGGCTAGCACGGCCTACGACTGTAGGCATGGCTCAAAATCCATCGATGGAGGTGAGGATTCTCTTAGCGGTCGGCACAGCTCACGACCGTCGATAGGGCTCAGAACTCGGTGGTACAGCCTAGAACCCACTGATAATGATTTTCTTATCGGTCAGCACGACCGCGGGCATGGCCCAGAATCCATCGATGGGGGTGAGGGTTCTCTTAGCGGCCGACATAGTTCACGACCATCGAAATGACCTAGAACCCATCGATAATGATTTTCTTATCGATCGATATGGCCTACGACCACGGACATGGCCCGAAACCTACCAGTGGGGGTGAGGGTTCTTTTAGCGACTGGCATAGCTCACGACCATCGATACGGTTCAGAATCCATTGACAATGATTTTCTTATCAACCAGCATGGCCTACGGTCGAGGGCATGTCCTAGAACCCATCGATGGGGGTGAGTGTTCTCTTAGCGGTCGGCACAGCTCACGACCGCCGACACGGTTCAGAATCTGTCGATAATGATTTTCTTATTAGCCAGCACGGCTTAAGGTTATCCACGACTGCCGACATAGCACAACTCAGGACTATCACCATGGCACGACCCAGGATCCATGACATGCAGATAATTATAATATTTATGATAAATATTTATTATAAATATTCTAAAAATTATTATAAATATTATAATTGATTAATAAAAAATACTATAAAATTAAAAAAAATATACCTGCGGCTATGGAGAGGGGGTCACACTGAAAGCGTCGAGGGTTGTCGGCGATGGTGCCAGAGGAAGACGACGATATTAGAGGTAACCTACGAAATAAAAGCAAGATAGTGAGATAGAAAGAGAAGAGAGAGAAAGAGAAAGAGAAAAGAGAGAGAAAGAGGGGGGAGAGAGAGAAAGGTGGCTCGGGAGGCATCGTGATGGGGAGGTCGGGGGAGGGGGCGGCCTGAGGGGTGGGAGTGGTGGGGGTTGGGGGGTTAAGCGGAGAGGGGCGGGGGGCACCGAGAGGTAGGGTCGGCCGGAAATGGGGGCGGGGGGGTGCACGGTGATGGGGAGGGGAGGCTCACGAGGTGGGGGTGGCGGGACCATGGGAGGGGGGTGCGCGGTGATGGGGAGGGGCGGCCTGGGAGGTGGGGATGGCGGGGGTTGGGGGAACGATCGGAGAGGGGTGGGGAGGGGCCGAGAACAGAAGGCGGCCGGGGATGGGGGGCAAGCGGGGAGGAGGGGTGATGCTGACTAGGGAAGGAGAGGGGCGGGGTCTCACCAGCGGCGGAAAGCAGGAAGGAAGAGAGAGAGAGATAGAGTGCATGGGAGGAAATCGATTTGGGATAAATTTTAACCTAACCTACGGTAGTGGTTTCTGAACCTCTGCCATAGGTCTACGATAGTGGTTTTCGAACCACTACTATAGACCTATGGCAGTGATTTAAGTAATCATTGTCATAAATTAGAAATTAATTTCTGCTCTAAATATTATATAATTTTAAAATTTAATGTCCATCTTTACTATTCATTATCTAAATAATTATCATTAGGATGTCATCACAAAAGATCACCTCGATCCGATGGCCCTAGCTTCATCAATCAAAAAAATTTAATTTCAATAATCACGAACGACAATGCGATGATCTGATAGATGAAGACCTCCGATCGATCTAAAAATCTGCAATGATGATCTCGATGATATTTATAGCATACTGTCAAAGTTTTACTTTAATCAGATATAATTATCATGATCATTTTATTATGGAATGATTTAGACCGTTAAATTAGAAATAAGCGATCAAAAGGCTAAACAACATTCGATTATGAGATAATTTTTTATTTAAATGATCTTTCTATAATTTTAATGATTTTATATGGTGATAATTATAAAATTCTAATTATTTTTGTATGAACTATTCACGTTAAGCAGATATTATAAAAGCATGAGCATAACTATCAATGAAGTTTAAAAATGGTTATTAAGCGACGTATAGTTTTGGATTATTCATAGATCCATGAGTTAAATTTTATAATCACCACCATAAAAATAATTAAAGTAGTAGCCAAGATCATTTATGAAAAAAATTATCTCATAATCGAATGTCGTTTGGCCTTTTGATCGCTTATTTCTCATTTAACGGTCAAAATCATTCCGTACTAAATTATCCATGATAATGATATTCGATTGAAGTAAAATTTTGATAGTATGCTACAAATATCATTGAGATCATTATTGTAGATTTTTGGACCGATCAAAGATCTCCATCTATCAGATCATCGCATCGTCATTCATGATTATCGAAATCAAATTTTTCTGATCGATGAAGCTAAGACGATTGAATTGAGGTGATCTTTTATGACGATACACTAATGATAATTATTTAGATAATTAACGGTGAAGATAGATATTAAATTTTAAAATTATGTAATATTTAGAGCAAAAATACTAAAAAAAAATATGGCAATGGTTTTAAAGAACCGTTGCAATAGGTTCGACCTATGGCAGCGGTTACAATGAACCGCTGTCATATATCGGATCTATTGCAGCGGTTCTTTAAAACCGCTTCCATAGACTCTATTGCAATGGTTTCGAAAATCGCTGCCATAGTATGCATTGCCATAGCTCCTTTTTATAGTAGTGATTGTACAATTGAAAATGAAAGAAGCTATATATTTATTGCCAAGCTTATCTTATTATTCCATATTAAGCTACAAATTGAGCAATAAGACTGCTCCACATCATTCTTGTAAACTTTCTCACAAGAGATCTTTTTGGTAGATAGATGCATTGCTTTTCTTAGGAGCTTTAATTTTCTAATTCATTGCACTGCTAGAGTTTTATGAGTGGCAAATTCCATCTAACATTATAAATATGCTTGACAATAAGTTAAAACACCGGCAACTATATGAGTGCCATAGTGTAAGATTGATTTCATGCAACAAATAAAACTAGCTTAGTGACGACCAAACAACTTTAAAAATGTCATCTGATGGAAAAATATCTTTCTAAATTTCTTGGATTGGGGCATGGACATGCATGAGACAAGAGTGTACAAAGAACATGGACATGCTTTAGTCTGCAGGGTCCTAAGAACTACCACCTCACATCCCCTATGTGGGGATCCAATAACCTCCATAGATCATATTCCAATTGACTCGCATGCAGTTACCAATCACCAGGCACTACAAGAGAAAGGAGCTTTAGTGACGGTAAAAATCCATCACAAAAAATCAAATTTTGTCACAAAATTTTTTTTGTGACGGTTCGTGATAGATTTATAGCCATTATAATTACAGACGTCACAAATACTTTTGTGACGATAGACAACCATCACAACTATTTTTGTGATGATTTTTTATAACGAAATAAAGCCATCACAAAAAATAGGTGTCATCCTTAATTAATAGTGATGATTATTTGTGACGCCAAAAAATCATCACTATAGGTTATTGTGATGGATAAAAGACCGTCACAAGTACTGTTAGTGACATTTATTTATGACAGTCACTATTGTTACTAAAATTTATTTGTGACAAGCATGGGACCATCACAAATAATATTAAAAATTTAGTGATAATTATTTGTGACAATCCTGAACCATCACAAAAAGATATTTATAACGACCAAGGGCCCATCACAAATAGAATTTTAAAATAGGCTTATTATTGGTGATAGAAATGTAGCCATTATAAATAACTTATAGTGACAGTTATATAGCCATCACAAAAAGTTGGCATACAGCTTTTTATTAAATTTTTATATTTTTTTTTGTACTTGTGTATCTATCATCAACATACACATAATTCATATATCTAATCTTATCAATCAAAATACACATTAAATCAAAATATAATGATCCAACCAATCATTTTTACATAAACACAAATAAAGTAAAGATCCAACAAAATTTAACATAAGTTATACATTCTCCTCTTGTCTTTAAAATAGAGAATAAGAAAAATAAAATCAAATGTAGATCCTCGGTTGTCCATCTGCTATCCACCATTAAGCCTGAAAAAATAAATAAAATTTTAATTAGAATGAGTAATAATAATAACAATGTAACAATAATATTGATCTTTAAAATTTACTTAATTTCATCTTAAACTATCAGAGTTGATCATCCATGTCACATGGAGTAGTCCTGTCATCTAAACGAGTATGATGTGCACTTGAAGCATTTGAAACCTACAAAGTACCACATTAAAAGATTATTTTTATGTAAATTAATTTTTTATAAATATAATATGTTAAAAATATATTATTTATTTTTTACCTATCTAATGCTAGAAGATATAGTATGACGGTCTCCCAAATCCACTTGACCTCGACCACTATTGAGAAGTCCTGCAAACTCTTGGCGAATCTCATTATGAAGTTCATTAATAATATCACCATGAAGATCTTCACAAAGCTTCTGTCGAAGCTCATCACGGATCTCATCATGAAGCTCATCACGAATCTCATCATGGATCTGTGTATGAAATGAGTCCATCTATCTTTGTGACTCTACTTGTGCTGCTTGGCATTTTAAATCTCTTGGAGTGACACCAATACCCCATGTACGAGCTCGACCATGATGATCTGGTCCAATAACATCTAAATAAATACGTTCCCTCATTTTTGGTGTACGCTCTGACTCGGGCAGCTGGTGAAGCCTATGCAATATTTCATCCTAATCCAAAATTTTAAACAAGTGTTAAACAAAGATTATGTATCTATGGTTCAGATCTCATATTAATGTACAGAAAAAAATAAAAATTAGAAAAGAAAGAATAAAGAGCATAAAATTATTTCTAATGGAATTGTTATTCCTATATTAATGAATCTACCAAAGGATATATAGAAAAAAGAGCACAAAAAAAGTGCACTTACAATTATCATCCTTGTCTCACCCTCAATCTCATCCTTCTTAGACGTACGTGTTTTAATAAACACACTTAACCGATCCATGCCTTCACCTTGTGCTTGCATCTAGAAAAATAGTAATATATTTAATTAAAAAATAAAAGTTATATGCAAACTTTTTAATTGTAACATAATTTTTTTCACGGTATCTCTAATAAGATTAAAAGATGTTCTTCTTATCCTATGGTGTCCTTCACTCATGCTTCGATTATCCTTATTTTTCTTTGCCTGTGCCTACAAGATTAAATATATGATTCAAATAAAACACATAATAAATAAAATACAAGATAGCTAAATACATCATGCATGATTTCATATACCTCGACGTTTTCTTGACTCCAATGTTGAACAAGCACTTTCCATTGATCTGAATCAACTCAAGGAGGATAATTTGCTAATCGATCAGCGTTATTGTCATACTTGTTATAGAAATCACGTTTGATAATATGCTTCCAATTCTTCCATAACAATCCAACAGTTGTTAAACAAACACTTTGGTACTCGTCTGGTGCATTTATATTATCCTACAATAGAAAAGCCATATAAGAATAAAATAATATAGTATATATATAATAATTTAAATTATGCTTACTTGCACATTTTTTCAAATGTAATTTAAAACATCCTCTGGCATATCTGTCCACTTAGCATATATAAGTGGCACATGATACCCATTCTTTGCAATAATCCCTAGCTGAGTCTTAAACTTATTAGCATTAGGACCATTTGGCTGCATATGTTCATCAAATGTCAAATAAAATCTCTCCCCTGTACCCTAAGTACTAATGCCAGTGGCAGGGCGACCTTTTTTGCTTTAAGTGGGCTTGCTCATTGATTCCCTTAATAAAATGGTTATATTTAAATAATAATTTAATAGTAACATAGATTGCAAAAATATGGCACTATTAGTATATATTAAATTAATATTTATACCTAAAGGATCTGAGTTATACACGTTAGGAGAAGAATCAGAGCGTGTTGGTTGAACTGATCGAGAAATTTGCCCTGTAGAAACCTGAAAGTGCAATTCTTATTGTGATTGCGATGGCTGTGTTGATGTAGATGGTGTGCTAGTGGCTTATAACCTATCACTCATAGATAAGCCACGTGCCTTTTTTAGTGCCATACTGAATCCACCAAAAAAAATTAATTTTTGAGAAATATATAATATTTACAACTAGACACATTATAATAAAAAAATAGATTACATAATATCAATAATTTGATTAATGATAATCCATTCATCAAGTTTTATTAACAATCATCAACAAATACAAAAAAGTTATACAAATTTTTATTCACAATTTGTCATCTCAACATCATTGTCATTTTGTTGCACATCATCCATCGTTATACCATCAATTCCTTTCCAAACCCAAAGAACATCATTATCACGCAAGGCTATATTTTCATCCAACTATTGTTTACTAAATGGCTCAGCTTGAGGTACTGATCTTATATTATTGGATGAGTCCTTCGAATACATATCAAAAAGATCCCTAACTGCCATCTTCATAACAACATGCCATTCTAGTTGTACAGGATCTTGAACATAGCATACTTATTCTGCTTGAGTAGCTAAGATGAATGGCTCGTCCATCTCTTTCTTATATGGATATAATAAATAATTGAAGTTCACAAGTATCAACTTAAATTCATCTTCTATTTTTTCAAAATTTTCATCAACCTAGTCACATTTGAACAAAATAAATTGAATATCATTCGTGTACTAAATCTTGATAACATCAGTCAACCTCCCATAGTAAATTATATCACAGCACTTGAGATTGTTTTGACAACAACATCATGATTTTGAGTTGTTCTTTTATTATCTTTGTATAATTTATGAAACCAAAAGCCATTTACGATATATCCACCATAACTTCGGCCAAATTCATCCGGACCACTAGCAAGGTGTTCGATCTCATCATCATATTTGATGTTAGAATTCTTCACCTGATTTGCAATATGTGAAAAAAAATATTAAAATTCTGCATAGTATAAAAATAGAAAATTATGAACATAAATAATAAAAAATAGTCTATAGCAATTATGATTCCAAAATCATGTGTGAAATGTTTCCATATGAATCTTTTCAATTTGATTTGCTGCTATACGAGAAACTTGCCTTCTCAAATATTTCTTGTGCTTCCTATAAATTATAATATACTGATTATATTTTTATTTAAAAAATAAAAAAATACTTAATGTAGAGTTTAGATTAATTTACATTCGAAATGGAGCAACTTTGTCAATATTATGCATGACATATCGATGAGCTTGTTCTAATGTAACTCTATCAAGACGTATCCACAATTCCTTTCCAATAGGGCGACCAAATACACCACCACTATCATCATTCCTGCTTGCTCGATTTGACTTAGTTTTCACATCATTTAGATACATTAAACAAAAATGCATACATTCTTCCTTCAAGTATCCTTTGATAATATTGCCTTTTGGATGAGCTCGATTATGCACGTAGCATTTTAGTGTAAGTAAATACTTGCAATATTATTTAAGATGATCAAAATATTGATAAATCATAAAAAAATTTTAATTTTTTCAATCACTATTATTTTAGACATACCTCTCAATTGGATCATCCACCGAAATTGAATTGCTCCAGCGAGAATTGCTTCATCAACTAAATGTATAGGCAAATGTTCCATTACATCAAAAAAAGATGGTGAAAATATTTTCTCAAGATGATAAAGTGTAAGACAAATACAATCTTAGACATACTCAAAATCAGTCACCTTGTTCATCTTAGAACATAATTGCCGAAAAAAATTACTCAATTCAATCAATGGTTCAACAACATTCTTAGGCAATGCTCTACGAATTGCTAGAGAAAGTAATTGCTGCATTAATATATGACTATCATGACTTTTTAAACTCCAAATAGTTCGTTCTTTTGGATGCATGCATAGACTTATATTGGATGCATATCCATCAGGCACTTTAATAGTCTTTAGCACTTTAAAGAATATATCTTTATCCTCCTTGGTCATTGTAAAACATGCAGGGGGTAGATATATTTTTCCAAATCCTCTTGGTTGTGGGTGTAATGCCTTCCTAATACCCATCTCTTTAAGATTACATCGAGCTTTCAAATTGTCCTTTGATTTTTCTACATGTCCCAACAATGTCCAAAGCATATTATCACAAACATATTTCTTAATATGCATTATATTAAGATTGTAACATATTAAATTGTGCTCCCAATAAGGCAATTCAAAAAAAATACTTTTTTTTTTCCAACCAAGGCTTCTCCTTTTGTCATGATCCCACTCTTCTCCTTTTTGCTTTTTAAGATCTTCTTTATCATATTCTGTGAGTACATTCTCCAATAATCTGACAATATTTGATCCTGATAAGTAAGCAGGTCTATCTGCTGCTTCTCTCTTACCATTAAAAGAAATTTTATCCTTCCAAAATTTATGAGTATTGTCTAACTAGCGATGGTGTCCCATATAACAAAATTTTCTACCATTTGACAATCATTGTGATCGAGTTTCATTATTACAATAGGGACAAGCAAGTTCACCTTTTATGCTCCATCTAGATAAATTAGTATATGCAAAAAAATCACTAATTATCCATAATAATGCAGCATGGAGTTGAAATATCCTTTTAGAGCATGCATCATAAGTGGGTACACCTTCCCACAGTTCCTTCAACTCTTCAACTAAAGATTGCAAATATACATCAATTTTATTTTTAGATCCTTTTGGCCCATCAATAAGCACTGATAAGATGAAGTATGGTTATTTCATGCACATCCATGGAGGTAAATTATATGGCATAAGGATAACAGGCTAGGTACTATGCGCTATTGACATGAATTTGAAGGGATTAAACCCATCTATGGCTAAACCAAGCCTCACATTTCGACAATCACTAACAAACTGTGGATTTTTTTTATCAAGATTTTTCAGGCTTGAGAATTTGCAGGATGTCTTAAGACACCATCATCAACTTGCTTCTCTACATGCCATCTCATGAAACTAGCAGTTTTTGATGACATAAATAATCTCTGCAATCTTGATTTCAAAGGAAAGTACCGAACTTATTTTACAGCAATTTTGGTAGCTTTATTGCCCATTTGACTCGAATCTCCATCCATTTTTTTTTGTATCTAGAACTTCCACAGATTTCACATTCTGAATACCCCTCATCCTCACCTCTAAATAACATACAATTATTTGGACATGCATCCCATGTCTGATAAGTGAAATCCAAATCTGTAGTAATCTTATTGGCATTATAGTAATCCTTTGGTAGTTGTACTCCTTCAGAAAATGCGTCACTTAATAACTCTAATAACATAGTCACACTTCTGTCTGTCCACCTAGATAATACTTTCAAATGCAACAACCTCACAATAAATAAAAAATTTTGTAAATTTAGTACACCCTGGGTATAGTTCACACTCTGCATCTTTAAGAAGTCAAAAAAAATTCTTAGTTTCATCATTAGGCCCTTCATTATAATTAATTTCTATTAGATCATCATGTGAAATTAGAATTCCATAAGCTTCATGTACCATCTCAACCATATCATCTCCCATATCTTCTTTTGGCCTATTTTCATTTTGTTGTGCAAGAACATGTAGAGAAACATAAGGCTCCCCATGATTGATCCAAATCTTATACTTTGTGAGAAATCTATTTACAATTATATGTTCCTTTGCAATATTTCATTTCACAAAGTAATGATTAACACATTTTCTACATAGACAATAAATGCTTGCATTAGGATCCTTGTTAGCAAATGTAAAGTTGAAAAATTTTTCGACCCCTTTAATATACACAGGTGATACTCTATCTGACAAATCAATCCAGCTTTTATCCATTGCATTTAATATTCCTAAATGGCAACAACGAAGACGTTATCCCTCCTCCTATTAATATACATATACATATACATATACATACATACATACATACATACATACATACATACATACATATATATATATATATATATATATATATAAGAATAATATTTAAAAAAAAGCATGCTTGAGAGGAAATGGTGATAACAAGAAAGTTAAAATTAACAAAAAGAAGAAAGAAAAGACTTTATCCAAATCTATATCCAAATATGAAGAAGGCTTTTTCATATGAGTCTTTTCTTGCAACAAAAAAATATAAAAAGATATCCTTTGTGATTGACTTCCATGCATAAATGGTTATTTTGATGGTTGAAATTCAAAAGAATAATAATTCTATTAATTGTTACAAAAGACTCGAATATGACATAACAAAAAGGTTGAAGAAGAAATTTATAATTCTTATAGGACACAACATAAGCAAAAAGAATGAATGTAAAGGGCTTATACTCATAGCACAAACAATATGCACAAGCTGAAATTTATTATCAAAGTCAAAACAATCTTCTTTGTGACAAGGTCTATGAACTAAATTTTAAAGTAATGATTGTAATTCATAAAACTCCTTGCTTTTTTAGAATGGACATTGCAACTTATCTCCTTTAGTGCATAATATTTCATTCACTTTTTAAACATTTTATTGAATCAATGATCCATTAATTACTATAGTTTCTCTCCATGACTAGAATTACTAATCACCACTATAAAATTTTAACAATTATGTTGTGCTAAGTATCGGTACCAATTAATTAGCTATGAGTGAAATTCTTATCCCTGGATATCTCTTGCCAAATTTTGATGCAAGAAGAGAGATAATCAAAACTTCAATCTTTTTAATCCACAATAATTTATTAAAAGGATCTATTTTATGCCAAAAATTACTTTAACTAAATGAAAAAAATTTAATCTTTTGATCATACTCTAACTAACTAAAACCAATGCAAATGTCGTCCTTCTAATTTCGTATTCCAATTGTATTTTTTTTCTACAGGGAAAATAAAAAAGAATGAGATTTATACATATGATGATATTAGGATAAGATGAGTCCCATAAGAAGATGGTCCTGTAAACTTCAGTAATCATGCTAGGATGTCATATACCAAATATTTCAAAGAATAAAAAGATCTAGAAAGAAATGCAAAAAAAAAAAAGTTAAGTGGAAGGATGAATTGATGGAGGAGGACATGGAGGACTCCTCCCTCTCGTGACTTTGGCCTCCTCCATGGCCTAAAACCCTGCCCACCCCCCCCCCCCCGTGCAGTCTCGCCTCCTCCGCCCCCCTAACCCCCCCCCCCTCCACCCTGCTCCCTCCTTCACGACCTAACCCCCCCCCAATGCCCTCCGTCCTACTCCCGGCCTCCTTCATGGCCCCGTGCAGTCCCATCTCCTCCACGCCTCTGTCCCCTCCTGGCCTCCTCCACGGCCTAACCCCCCGCCCACACACACCCTCCACCCTGCTCCTAGCCTCCTTCATGGCCTCGTGCAGTCCCATCTCCTCTGTGCCCTCCGCCTTTCCTTCCGGCCTCCTCCACGGCCTAACCCCACCCCCCGCGCCCTCCGCCTAGCTCCTGGCCTCCTCCACGGTCCCATGCAGTCCCATCTCCTCCACGCCCTCCACCTCCCCTCCACGGCCTAATCCGTGCAGTCCCATCTCCTCCGCCTCCCCGTGTAGTCCCATCTCCTCCACGGCCTAACCCCATCGCCCCTTCCCCACCCCAGGCGCAGTCCCGTCTCCTCCATGCCCTCCGCCTCCCCTCCCGGCCTCCTCCATGGCTTAACCCCCCATGCAGTCCCACCTCCTCCATGCCCTCCGCCTCCCCTCCTGGCCTCCTCCATGGCCTAACCCCCCACCCCCACCCGTGCAGTCCCGCCGCCTCCGCATCCTCTGCATCCCCCCTGGCGGTCCTGCCTGCTCCGTGCATACCTATTTGTCTGAAGGAGAAAAACCAGAAAAAAAAAGAAGAGGAGAAGAAAACTTACAAGCTTCGAAGCCCACAATCATCGGCTCACTGCACGCTAGCATTGTCTCGATGCCGGCATCGCTGTTTCTCTCCTTCACTACTTGGATGCCGCCCACAATCCCTAACCCTAAACACCATCGTCCGAAAAAAGGCAAGAAGATGTACGTAATAATACCATGAAGTGAGAAGAGGGTCAGATGTTTTATTTGATTAGGCGATGAAAAGTTTAATTTTGATGATCCCATGATGGATAACATGCCACACCACTCTTTATATTTCACCAATTTTTGATTGTGCATTCTCGACAGTCCATGTGCTCCAAGATTTGTCTTGGTCCATTTGAATCAAGTGCATACAAAAATTTTTTGGTGGGAAGGAATTTTAGATGGAAGATTTTAACTCCAATGATTAGATCTGATTATGAGTAACCTACTTCTTGATCGGATCATAATGTCATATTCAAATCCAGCCTAATAGAAGATTGGATCAGATCGAATTAGGTCCATATATAATCAAAATTTTCGATCTAATAGATCATTTGCGCTGGGTTGATCTATATATAACCAGGCCCCAACCTAAAAATTTTGGATTTGAATTGAGTCAGTGTCAAGTCTAGATCAAAAAAAGCGAACTACATCTTAACCTAACAGGACTTCAATCATTGTTCAAACCGTATTTCCATTCGAATGAGGCAACAAAGAAAAATCACAGCCATCTGTAACATATATCCTCTACCATTTTTTCGATAGGATCCGCAACTATCAGTCATAGCGCACATATAAGACTCGGGTCAAGGGGGATGGATCAAGCTCCCTATCCCAACACCGACTTGAGATCGGTACTAATTGGATATAGAATTTTTAATTATTAGTTATACTAAATTTTATCATAGAAAAATTATATATTATTTTAGCCTAAATGGTTGTACTAATTAATTTCTTGATGGCAAGCATATTTTAGAATAATAATATAAAATTCTAAAAAAATTAAAATTAAATTATTTTTGACTTTTGATATTTGATAGACATTTTTAATTTTTTTTCATTAATAATATAATAATTTATTTCAGTATCAATTATTTTTTGTTCATGATGTATATCAAAATTTCATAAAATTTAGTCAAAAACTCTCTATTCCCTCATAAACCTTTCCTACCTCATTTTATTTTTAGGTCCATATTTGAAAAATAAAAATGATACATGAATCTTAATATAATTTATATATTTTTCTATTCTGTTTATTTTTTAAAAAAGTAGAATTCTTAATAATATAAGAGTTCCAATAAAATACATAAATTATTGATTATTAATGGATACTCCTTTTTATTACTTTAAGATGGTGATTATAACTTAAAGATTATTAAATTTAATAAAAAATGAGTTGCTACAAATTAATTTTTTAATAAAAACTATTTTAATTTTCATTCTTATTTTTATTTGTAATGGACATTCGTCATATATAATACTTTTTGTTACAAACAATCATTTTTTTGTGACAACATCATAGCTGTTATAAATAGCGGTCGTTATTAATAAAAGCATTTTTATTTATGACCATAAAATACCATCACAAAATATTTTGTTCCATCATAAATATATTTTTTTTATGATGGTACAATATATCCATCATCAATACTTTATTTTTATTATGACGTATATATTGGGCGTCATAAAAAATTATAATTGTGATGATTTTATGACCGTCATAAAATAATCGTCACAAATGATAACTTCTTTTATGATGGCAGCAGTTACCATCACAAAAATGAGTATTTGTGATGGTTTTTGATCCGTCATCAAAAAGATCGTTACAAAAGCCCCTTTCTCTTGTAGTGAGGCATCAATGTGACTTGCATGCATAATTCTCTATGAAACATGACATCGATGCACATGAATGTACATGCCATTGACTTGAAGTTAGATAAAAGGAAACTAATTGTTAAATGAGAATCAAATCGAAGTCCAGGAAATTAATCTTTGCCGTTGAGTCGAGTTTGTAATCATATATCACTGACTGTCCAATCGATGATCCTAGCATAACTTTGTTTAAATAGCATAAATTCTTCCAAATGACCTCAGCTTATTACTAATTATCCTAAATTATCCTCATTCATGACAACCCTACCTAGGTGTACTACTACCTTGCGAGAAAAATCCAACTACCTTGCTAGATCATCTAGTCAAGCCCAACTAGTTAAGCCCACCAAGTGAAGTCCATCCAGAGCCCAATGACCAAACTTTAGAAGACATAGCTGGCCAAGCCCATACGGTACCTCATTCATAGCGAATATATTTAGGTTCAAGTAAAAGAAGGATACAAAGTTCAGAGTCTGGATCAAGCAAGCTTCCACTCAGGCAGGGATTGGTTACACTTCTTGGCCTGACTTTTGGGATCAAGTCAAATGCCTCGACTTGATCAGGGTCATATTATGGGCTTACTCAAATGATACGGAAGCCAATTGGAGAAGCCTTGCATGTGTTGCATTTCTTATGAGCCTCGTTTATTCTAATTCATTGTACAGCCAAAATTTTATGATTAAAAAAAAAAAAAATCCAGCACATTAGAATATGGTTGACAATAAGATAAATCTCCATCTGCGTAGTGGAATGGCATGACATTGAGTTCATGCGAGAACCGAGAACCAAAGAAGTCTAAATAATGATTTTATCAATCGTATTGGTTGGCACGCTTGAAGGATCTATTTATTCACACAAAGTGCTTCGCATCTATTTTTTAAAAATATATTTCAAATCCTATATTTCAAGGTCATTAAAATTTTATTACTTGCTTGGATAAAGATAATGGTGTGCATAATGCAAGTACATCTAGATACAAGTGAACAACATGCAAGTCTCTGAAAACTGTCAAATACATCAGCACTCTTGGACATGGTTTCAATGGCTAAGGGCCTCGCTAGATAATGCATATCTTTCATGCTCGTTTGAACGAACAACGATCATATATAGATGAGCATCATAAGCATTATAGAATATCATATGAAGTTAGGACCGTTCATAATTCGATTTCAGATCAAAAACTAATCCGAATCGAACCAAAAAATTGAACCAAAATTAAGCCAAATATAATTCAATTTGATTTTTGATTTTTATTTTTAAAAATTTTAATTTTTAATTCAATTTGATTAAAAATTATTGTGGTATCAACTCGCTCTGACCTCAAAGTCAGCATACCACTTATTGAGGATTTAGTATCAAATTATTGTGAAAGAAAGAAGGAAGAAATAAAATAAGAAAATAATCAAGTATGTAGATCAGCCCAAAGGCTTGTCTCCATGGAACATGCAAAGCTTTACTATAAAAGAAAAAAACATGTACAAAAGAAGAACACTCGTTCTCAACTCACCGTACACAAATCTCTCTCAACTAGAAGCTATCATCATAAAAATTCTCTCAGAATTTTAAGGAGATCCACAGAAGCTACAAGATACCCTGCCCTCACGGCCTTCTTGCTGGATGCTATGCACTTATTGCTTCTCTCTCTCTCTCGCGGATTGCACGTACTCGGCGCTCTGCCAAGCTCCTCTCGATGGCTGCCTAAGCCTCTCTACGTGCCTCTCACGCCACACGCACCATCTTTTCTGCTCCACAGCACCTCAGCCCTTTAAATAGGATGACAATTCTCTTCTCAGCAGTTCACAAGAATCCTAACATGACTCATTCTCCTAATATGAGTCGGATATGTCCTTGATGGAGTCTTGAAATATTTTTTGACCTTCAGATCATGACGGCAACCCTCTATGGCTGTTGGATCCGATGGTCCACGTGCAACTTTCATAGACTCCTTGAATTAATGACAATCCGAGTCCAAATAGAAAAAATTCCATCGTATTCTATTTACCTTCATCGAGCCAGCTCGATCAGAGGTCGAGCTGACTCGACTGCATCTCATCCGAACTCCTACTATCTATCTGCCTAAGAGAGCCAGTTCGATCTCAATTCGAGCCGACTCGACTGTTGTACTGAAAATTAATTCTTTTTTTTACTGTGGGTCGAATTTAAGACATCAAATTCTAACAAAAATAAAAAAAATCTAAAAATCAAATCAAAATTAATAAAATAGCATCGTTTATATTTCTTCTTTAATCAATTTAATTTCTTTCGATTGGATCTTTGCTCGATTTCCCTTTTAATCTTAGCACCACTACTTATTTAAATTTTCTCTATAATTTTTTTTAATTATAAATTATTATTAATAAATTATTTTATTTATTTTATTAAAAATAAATTAATTATGTGATTTAGATTGATAAATAATGTATGTAAGTTTAATATTATTTATTATTTTTTTATTTTAAATTAGGTGCATCTTTGTGTGGTTAGAATGATTCAGTATAGTTTTTAGTTTGATACGAGCTTATAACGAATGGGCTATTAAAATTTTATTTTATATAATTAAATTTTTTTATTTTTTTATAAATACTGTGAAATAAGAGGTTGGTAGAGAAGAATATGAATTTTTTGGTGTTCGTTCCAACATCCGTTGTATTCTCGTTGTTGTTCTGCGTGGTGCTCTCGTTGTTGTTCTGCTTAGATAATCCAAAAAAAATCCTAGAAGGCATGGATCTTCCTGCGTCCTTCTCCTTCTCTATTTCTTCTTGCCGGCCGGATCAAGACCGGCGGTGGCATCAAGGTGACCGGCGATGGCCCCGATGGGAGGAGAACCGGACGCCAGGTCGATGCCTCCCAGTTTTCACCAGATTTCAAACAAAAAAAAAAAAAAAAAAAAAAAAAGGGGAAAGAAGAGGGATTGACGGGAAAGAGGGTCGGCGGTTCTTCCCGTAGCGCCCTTCTTCCCTTGCTACGGCCGCCCGCCCTCCATTTTCAGTGATCGATCGGCGATCGGCCGGCACAGCGTAGGCTGCGGCGACCAATGCCGTTTCTTCACCGCCGCCAGAGGGGCCCCATCAAACAAGTAAATAATAAAAAAAAAAATAATGGAAGGGGAGGACGAGACCGTCGGCTCCTCCCATGCCGTGCACTCCTCCTCCCATGGGCGGTAGATCGGCGCCAGCAACCGACCAGCCTGATCGGTGAGAGGACGGCGGTCGCCCTCCCATCGACCGCCGGTCCAAACAAATTAAAAAAAAACTCTTGGGGCGGTGGCTCAAGCCGCCGCGCCCTTTCTTTCGCCCCTCACGCGCGATGGCCGACGGCGGGCCCTGGTCGGCAGCTGGCGGTGGCTATCGGTGGCGGCCCGCCGGTTGTTGCTTATCCGACGGCCGTCGGGCCAGATTTGAGGCGGAGAGGAGGCGCCGGTGAGCCCTCCTCTCCGCTGCCCAAAATCCAAAAAAAAGAAAATTTAAGAACCCACGGTGAGAGTAAAGAAGACCTCTTTCGATTTTGGGTTTCGGCTCGAAGTCCAAACCCATTAGCTATTATTTTATAAGTTATAATGGTCTTTTTGTATTTTAGTCCCTATCATTATAAAAATATGATTTTAGTCCAATAAAAATTTATAGTTTAATCTTTATAATTATAAAAATTTATTTTTGGTCCAACAAAATTATATTTTAGCCCTTATAAAGTGATTTATTATATAAAACCTCTATTTTATAGTTAAGCCCCTATTGAAGGTTATTATTTTATGTTAGTCCTTTAGAATTTTAATTTATTTTCTGAAAAATTTATTTTGATAATATTCTTCAGAAAATTTAATATTATTTTAGCATAATATATCTTTTGAACTATACGAACATATTGTTGTGACTTTGGAATGCGATATTATATAATATTATGATCAGTGGAATGCATATTGTTAAGTATTTCATATTGGACTTGATCATTTTGGGCATTTAATTTTCTATATGGATAATTTTATAGATCAGCATTAATATTTATCACCAAAGTGGTTTATTTATGTCAATTTATGAATTTTTTTATCATGAGAGGGGTATTTTCTAGTTGTGATATATAATCATCTATCCAAATAGGATTATTGTGTGTTTTAACTAGGAATTATATGGATCACTATGTCGTGAGGGTACTCTAACTTTCGGGATCTATCTAAAGGAGATAGGCTTTTGAATGCTAGGATATTTCTTTTTTATTGTCTCGTGTAAAAAGCTCTTATGCATATTGCATGTTCTGTCCAAAGAGAAATATAGGATATAGTATTTGGACTCTTATTTATGATTTATGTTATTATATATGTTGTTTGTAAATACCCATTATCTAATATTTTGCATTCTTATTATTTATTTGCATAGTTTTATTTGGTATTAAAAATAACAATGTCATCGTTGAAGTTCGGATCAAATTATAAAAGATGGAAACAAGATATGGAATTTGCTTTAAGGATTGCTGATATTGATTTGACATTACGTGAGAATAAACCTGATGATCTTAATGACTAGAGTGCACCAGAATAGAAAGATTATTTTGCTAAATAGAAAAAATCTAACAGGCTTAGCTTAATTGCTATTAAGAGAATAGTTTCTGAGTATCTTTTGAGTGGTCTATTAGAGACCAATAGTGCTAAAAAACTATTTGATGCTATAAGATAGAGATATCTTGTATCTAAAAATGCTGAGTCTGGATGTCTGATAAAAGAATGAACAATCATGAGATATGACAATGTTGGGGATGTTAGAAAATATATTTTGAAAATACTTCATCTCCAAACTAAACTTAAGGATCTGAAAATTGAATTGTCTGACTCTTTTCTAGTATCTCATATTTTAAATTTCTTACCTGTTGAATTCTTTCAGATCAAAACTGCCTATAATACTCTAAATAAAATATGGAGTATTAATGAGTTGATCACTAAATATGTTGGTGAGGAAAAGAAACTAAAGAAAGAAAAAAATGAGATTGCCCTTCTTTCTTTCCAATCAAAATTCCATTTTAGCAAAAATTTTATGAAGAAGAAAAAAAAACTTACTGCTCCTAAACAATTACATGATGCTAAAGAACAAGGTAACAATCCTAGTCAGAATCATTCTATAGGTCCTAAAACTGCTATTGAAAAGGATTTCGAATGTTTTCACTATAAGAAAAAAGGTCACATAAGAAGTTGTTGGGGATAAATCCCGCTCCTGCCAAAGTCAAGTTCGATCCCAGTCTGATGTGGTCAATGCGGAAGAACTTCAGCGGACGCGTCCTAGCTGAACTACTACATCCGGCCGAGCTTCTCAGTGGCTGAGCCTCAGTCGAAGTCTTTCAACCAACCGAACTATCAAGCGGCCGAGCTTCAGATTCTTAGCGGCCGAGCTTCAGATTCTTAGCGGCCGAACTCCTCAAGTGGCCGAACTACTATTGCCCGAGCCCCTTTGGACTCCGAGCGGTCGGGCTTCGGTCGAGACCCCGGCGACCGAGCTTGTTTCAACCTTCTTAGCGGTCGAGCTCTCCGAACTCCTGTCCAGCGGTCGAACTCCCCAGCGCCTAGGCTCCGGGCCGAACTCCTTCGGACTCCCAGCGTCCGGGCTTCAGTCAGACCCTTGCGGGAGCCGAACTTCCCCAAAACCTCCTCTCGGGCCGAGTTTCTACGGAAGCCGGACTCCCTATAGACTTCTTCGATGGACGAGCTTCTCAATGGCCGAACTCCTTATGATGGATTCCTGCAGGCAATCAATCTCGCTACGGTTACACGACAGTAATAACGATCGACAATAACGATCAGCATTTATCAGCAATAACGATCAGCATTTATCAGCAATAACGATCAGCATTTATCAGCAATAATGATCGGCATTTATCAGCAATAACGATCGATAATAACGACCGACATTGATCAGGACGGTTACAATAAGCTCCCTCTATAAAAAGGACCCTCCGGATACCTTTACGATAGGTTCTGAAAATCCTTTTCTTCTCCTCTATACTCTATCAAGCACTCCATTCCTGTTGACAGGAACTAACTTGAGCGTCGGAGGGTCTTCCGGAGCCACACCCACCGGTTCCGAGCGAGACTTTATTTTGCAGGTCCCCGGCGGCAGCCTCTTCGGCCTCAACTCCGACGACGACAAGTTTCTGCGTCAACAGATTGGCGCTAGAGGGAGGGCCTACCGGCGAAGATTTCCTTCTTAAAGGAAGCCGGTGTTCCTTTGTTCTTAAAGGAGTGCTCGAGAGACCTTTCTTTTTTTTTTAATTCAAATCCCCTTCCAAAGAGAAAAGATGCCCCCCAGGAGAGCCTCCACTCGGAGATCGGCGGCCTCCGCGGCCCGATCTCGTTCGAGTCCATCCGCTCCAGCTCCAGCCCCAGTGACTCAGGCTCATTCTGCAACTCGGCGATCGGCGGCCTCCGCGGCCCGATCCCGTCCAGGTCCGTCCGCTACCGCTCCAGTCCCGGCAATCCAGGCCGCGGTAGACGCTGAACAGTTCAACCTGCTCGTCCAGCAGGTTCGTGGCCTCACCGAGGCCGTTCAAGCGGTACAGGCCATGCACCAGCAAGCCGCCGTACCAGTCCAACCGGTTTCGGATCCTCCGGAGCCGCGTTGTCCAGTCCAGAGGCAATCGACATGGGCTACCCGACCTCCAATTCCCGAAAAAGGAAAGCAACGGAAGGAGAGCCCTTGTTCAGACCGCAGCTCGTCCCAGGGAGAAGCTTTTCATCCGATCAGCAAGAAGACTTTAGAAATGAGAGACCACGAAGATCTCCTGGATAGAAGGCTCTTGGAAATGAGTCGTCGGATCGAAGAACTCCGCCACGCTCCTCCCTCATATGGTAATGAGATCCGAACCGACCCTCCATTCTCACAGAAAATTATGCAAGAACCAGTCCCGCCGAACTTCAAACTCCCACAGTTTGAGAGCTATGATGGGACCACTGACCCGGTCGACCACCTGGAAGCCTTCCGGACGACGATGTTGCTTCATGGCGCGCCAGACGCCATCCTGTGCCGGGCTTTTCCCTCTACTCTTAAAGGAGCCGCCAGAAACTGGTATTCGGCACTCAAGCCGAGTACCATCCTGTCATTCGACCAAATGAGTCAACAGTTCGCGGCCCACTTCGTCAGTAGTCGGCGTCCACGCCGAAGCTCAGACTCCTTAATGGCCATCAGGCAGAGAGAAGGGGAATCCATCCGGGCTTTCATTTTTTGGTTTAATACCGCTGCGTTAGAAGTCCGAGACTTGGATCAATCGGTCGCCATGGCCGCGCTCAAGAGCGGCCTTCAGAAAAATGACCTATTGTTCTCCCTGGAAAAAAAGTATCCCAGGGACTTTGCCGATATGTTGGCTCGGGCCGAAAGTTATGCCCGGGCAGAGGAGGCCTTCGAAGCTAAGGATGGTGAAATCGGTGGTAAACGGCTGATCGGCAGGCTGGATAGACCCTCCGAAGAAAGGAAGCGAATTGAAGCTCGGCCACGCTCCAGGACTCCCCCTGGTCGCGAGCAAGTTCGGATTCCCCCTCAAGCTCGGAAGCGGGGAAGCTCTGACGGAAGGACGCGCCGAAGTTCTCCTCAACGCCGAAGTTCTCCTCAGCGCCGAAGTTCTCCCCGCCTACGACGATTTCACAACTACACCCCCCTAAACACCCCGAAGACTCAAGTTCTGATGGAGATCCGGGAACGGCTTCCAAGACCAGAAAGAATGCGCTCTCACCCTTACAAGCGTAATCCCAACAAGTTCTGCCTCTACCATCGCGATCACGGTCATGACACGGAGGAGTGCATTCAACTCCAGGACGAGATCGAAGAGCTCGTCAGGCGAGGCAGACTAAGTCGGTTTCTTCGAAGGCGGCCCGAGGGGGCGGAAGATCGGCCAAGAACGCTAACGCCAAGCGGGGAAAACCAACAAGAAGACCGGCCACCTGTTGGCGTCATCAACACTATCTTAGGGGGATCTCAGCAAAAGGAAAACCAACAGGCTTGAAGGATCGATGAAGAAACGGAAGATCTCGGAGCCTATAGTCTTCACCGAGGAGGATGGTCAGGGAATCCAACTTCCGCATAATGATGCGGTTGTAGTTTCGTTGAATATTGCTGACTACGATGTACGCCGCATCCTCGTAGATAATGGAAGCTCGGCTGATGTATTGTTCTACGGTGCCTTCTTGAAAATGTCCCTACCTGATGATCGATTGAGCTCGGTGAATTCTCCGCTAGTTGGATTTGCTGGCAACACCGTACCAGTCGAAGGTATCATAACTTTGACCGTAACAGCAGGGCAGTACCCAAAGCAGGCCAAAGCTCAGGTCGACTTCCTAGTCGTAAAGACGCCGTCCGCCTATAATGCTATCCTTGGTCGACCTGGTTTAAATGCCCTTCGGGCAATCGTGTCGACTTATTACTTAAAGATGAAGTTCCCTACGAACTATGGGGTTGGAGAAGTCAGAGGAGACCAGACCCTAGCAAAGTATTGTTACTCAATCGCCTTGTATAAGGGAGATCAGCCCGACTCCCTGTCTGGTTGACGGACTGGATGTCCGTGACGACCTCGCTGAGGAACGAGCTGAGCCTGCAGAGGACCTCGTCTCTGTGTCATTAAATGATGGAAAATCAGACCATGTGGTGCAGATCGGCTCCAACCTGGCAACCGAGGTTCGGGAGCAACTCGTCGCTTTTCTCAGAAGGAACGCAGACGTCTTCGCTTGGACTCCAGCAGATATGCCAGGAATCGACGCCGAGGTCATGGAACATCGGCTGGCCGTTGACTCGAAACACCGGTCCGGTAAGAGAAAAACTACGCCAACATGCCCCGGAGAGGCAGAAAGCGATCGCTGAAGAGGTAGATAAACTCCTTAAAGCCAATCTAATCCGGGAAGTTCATTACCCGACTTGGGTTTCGAACGTGGTTCTTGTCAAGAAAGCAAACAACAAGTGGAGGATGTGTGTCGACTTCAAAAAGCTAAACAAGGCTTGTCCAAAGGATAGTTACCCCTTGCCCAGGATCGATCAGTTGGTAGATGCAACCTCGGGTCATGAGCTCCTCAGCTTTATGGACGCCTTTTCTGGTTATAACCAGATACGTATGGCGCCTGAAGACGAAGAAAAAACAGCCTTCATCACTAGCCGAGGTCTTTACTGCTATAAGGTCATGCCTTTTGGACTCAAGAATGCGGGAGCAACATACCAACGTTTAGTCAACAAAATTTTCAAGGAGCAGATCGGCCGCAACATGGAGGTGTACGTGGATGATATGCTCGTCAAAAGCCGAGCTTCAGCTGACCATCTGGCCGACCTTGAAGAGACCTTCAATGCATTGAGGAAGCATAAGATGAGACTGAACCCTACCAAATGCGCCTTTGGCGTAACCTCTGGAAAAATTTCTTGGGTTCATGGTGTCGAGACGTGGAATTGAGGCAAACCCCCTGAAAATCCGAGCTATTCAAGAAATGACCACTCCAAAGACAATTAAAGAAGTTCAGCGCTTGGCCGGAAGGGTGGCATCCCTAAATCGCTTCGTCTCGAGGTCGGCTGAACGTTGCTTGCCCTTCTTCGAGGTTCTCAGGCGACCAAAGGACTTTCAGCTGGACGGCAGAGTGTCAACAAGCATTTGAGGAACTCAAAAATTACCTCGGCACGCCCCCTCTGCTGGCAAAACCTGAACCTGGGGAAGAGTTGTTCTTGTATTTAGCTGTCTCCTCGGTGGCCCTGGCGGCGGTTCTCGTTAGGGAAGAAGCAAAAACACAACGCCCGATCTATTACGTGAGCCGAGTCCTAAGGGACGCGGAGACCAGATACACCCGGATAGAAAAATTATCTTACTGTCTCGTAATTGCCGTCCAGGAGGCTCCGACCTTACTTTCAGGAGCACACCATAACGGTCCTCACGGACCAACCAATAAAAGCAGTTCTCCACCGAGCAGACGCTTCCGGAAGAATCGCAAAATGGGCAATGGAGCTCACGGAGTTCGACATCAACTATCAGCCCAGGCCATCAATCAAAGCCCAGGTACTGGCAGATTTTGTATTAGAATGCACTATTCCGGACGAAGCCGAACTTGAATCAAGCAAGACAAATACAGAGGCGAGATCGAGCCTTGATGAAGTCGAACCATCACAGCCGAACTTCCCAAAGGAAAGGGCCGACCTCTCTGAAGGCTTCTGGATTCTACACGTGGATGGTTCTTCCAACTCCATTGGAGCTGGTGCAGGGCTAGTCTTGGTCAGCCCCGAGGGAGTTGTCGCCGAGTTCGCGCTGCGCTTCGAGTTTTCCGCTACCAACAACGAAGCCGAATACGAAGCGCTGATTGCGGGATTAAGAATAGCAAAGGAGCTACAAGTAGATCGGCTTCGAGTCTACAGCGATTCCCGATTAGTGGTCGGTCAGGTTGACGGCAACTTTGAAGCAAGAGAAGAGAGCATGGCGAGATACCTCGGGAAAGTGAAAAGTTTAACCCCGGCCTTTGATAATTTCGTCATTCAACATATCCCAAGGACAGAAAATGCGAGAGCCGATTTTCTCTCCAAACTGGCCACTTCGGCTCCAGCCGAACTACCCAAAGAAGTGTTTCAGGAAACTCTGAAGTACCCAACCACGGAAGAACCTCAGGATGTCCTACAGACGGAATTCGAGCCCAGCTGGATTGACCCACTGGTCACCTACCTTAAAGAGGGGGTTCTCCCTCATGACCGAAAAGAAGCTCGAAAACTCAAAAATCAGGCCTCCCGTTACGTCTTATACGAAGGCCAGTTGTACAAAAGGTCGTACTCCCTTCCATTGTTGAGATGCCTTCGACCTTCAGAAGCCAATATTGCACTATGGGATGTGCACGAAGGACTTTGCGGAAGCCATTTAGGAGCAAGGTCTTTGTCGCTAAAGCTACTTCGGCAAGGGTATTATTGGCCGACCTTATTTCGCGATTCTGTGGAATACGTAAAGAAGTGCGACCGCTGCCAGAAAAATGCTAGTGTGCAGAGACGGCCGGCATCCGAACTCACTCCGCTTAATTCACCCTGGCCGTTTGCGCAATGGGGAATGGACATACTCGGCCCCTTCCCGACAGCGTCGGGACAGCGGAAGTTCCTCTTAGTCGCGATTGACTACTTTACCAAGTGGGTCGAAGCCGAACCACTCGCGAAAATTACCGAGGCCAAAGTACAGGACTTTGTTTGGAAGTCACTAGTTTGTCGGTTCGGCCTGCCCCGAACCCTTATAACCGACAATGGGCGACAATTCGCCGGGGCTAGGTTCGCAGAGTTTTGTGAAGGATTAAACATCTCCCAGCGCTTCACTTCTGTGGCTCATCCGCAGACCAATGGGGAAGCTGAGGTAACCAACCGGACCTTGCTACAGGGAATCAAAACGAGGCTAGATAAGGCAAAAGGGGCCTGGGTAGACGAACTCTACCATGTCCTCTGGGCGTACCGAACTACTCAGAGGGTGCCGACTGGAGAAACACCCTTCGCTTTGGCCTTCGGTACTGAGGCAGTCATCCCGGTTGAACTTAAGCTCCCTTCCGCACGAGTTGTAGGCTTCAATGAACAGCACAACCCCCAAAACCTCAGAGTCAACCTCGACCTTCTGGAAGAAAAGAGGGAGGAAGCTCGCATCCGGATATCAGCCTATAAGCAGAAGGTGGCTCGGTACTACAACTCCAGGGTTAAAAATAAGACGTTCAGAGTAGGGGACTTAGTGCTCCGACGAGCTGCTATCACTCAGCCTCAGAGTCAAGGAAAGCTCGCTCCAAATTGGGAAGGTCCGTACAAGGTAACAGGAAGTCATCCGACCCGGAACCTATCGCTTGAAGGAACTCGGAGGAATAATGCTTCCTCGACCATGGAACTCAGAAAATCTGAGAATGTATCATCAATGAATTTCTTTGTTCTGCGTTTTTGGTTTTTGGCATAAGAATTGTGGGATGGCAAGAGAAAAATAAGCAAAAACAGCCCGTTAGGAAAAGGAGGAAGACCTCGTCCTAACGCGAGCAAAGTTGAAGACCTCGTTCACCTTAGACGAGATGGGGGGAGAAGCTCGGACGACGGTCCGCATGTGCCCCCACAGCCCGTTAGGAACAGGAGGAAGACCTCGTCCTAACGCGAGCAAAGTCGAAGACCTCGTTCACCTTAGACGAGATGGGGGGAGAAGCTCGGACGACGGTCCGCATGTGCCCCCACAGCCCGTTAGGAACAGGAGGAAGACCTCGTCCTAACGCGAGCAAAGTCGAAGACCTCGTTCACCTTAGACGAGATGGGGGGAGAAGCTCGGACGACGGTCCGCATGTGCCCCCACAGCCCGTTAGGAACAGGAGGAAGACCTCGTCCTAACGCGAGCAAAGTCGAAGACCTCGTTCACCTTAGACGAGATGGGGGGAGAAGCTCGGACGACGGTCCGCATGTGCCCCCACAGCCCGTTAGGAACAGGAGGAAGACCTCGTCCTAACGCGAGCAAAGTCGAAGACCTCGTTCACCTTAGACGAGATGGGGGGAGAAGCTCGGACGACGGTCCGCATGTGCCCCCACAGCCCGTTAGGAACAGGAGGAAGACCTCGTCCTAACGCGAGCAAAGTCGAAGACCTCGTTCACCTTAGACGAGATGGGGGGAGAAGCTCGGACGACGGTCCGCATGTGCCCCCACAGCCCGTTAGGAACAGGAGGAAGACCTCGTCCTAACGCGAGCAAAGTCGAAGACCTCGTTCACCTTAGACGAGATGGGGGGAGAAGCTCGGACGACGGTCCGCATGTGCCCCCACAGCCCGTTGGGAACAGGAGGAAGACCTCGTCCTAACGCGAGCACTTACATCAACCTCAGCCAAAGGAGATGAGATATCCTCCAAGCAATCTTATCAACTTCGGCCAAATAAGATCCCCCCGAGCGACTAGGCTGACCTCGGCTGAAGAGCGCCGACTTCGACCTCGGCGAGAGTTAGGATTTTTGACCGAATCAACCTCGGCTGGAGAGCCTCAACTTCAGCATCAACTTTAACCAGAAATGAAATCTCCCCCGAACTTCGACATGGACCAATACGAAGCCCGGAAGAAAAACTTTGGCAGTCGCCTTATCCGCACTCCCTTCCTTCAAATTTCGAACTCGGGAGTGGGGGGGCTAGTGTTGGGGATAAATCCCGCTCCTGCCAAAGTCAAGTTCGATCCCAGCCTGATGTGGTCAATGCGGAAGAACTTCAGCGGACGCGTCCTAGCTGAACTACTACATCCGGCCGAGCTTCTCAGCGGCTGAGCCTCAGCCGAAGTCTTTCAACCAACCGAACTATCAAGCGGCCGAGCTTCAGATTCTTAGCGGCCGAACTCCTCAAGTGGCCGAACTACTTATTGCCCGAGCCCCTTTGGACTCCGAGCGGCCGGGCTTCGGCCGAGACCCCGGCGACCGAGCTTGTTTCAACCCTCTTAGCGGCCGAGCTCCCCGAACTCCTGTCCAGCGGCCGAACTCCCCAGCGCCTAGGCTCCGGGCCGAACTCCTTCGGACTCCCAGCGTCCGGGCTTCAGCCAGACCCTTGCGGGAGCCGAACTTCCCCAAAACCTCCTCTCGGGCCGAGTTTCTACGGAAGCCGGACTCCCTATAGACTTCTTCGATGGACGAGCTTCTCAATGGCCGAACTCCTTATGATGGATTCCTGCAGGCAATCAATCTCGCTACGGTTACACGACAGTAATAACGATCGACAATAACGATCAGCATTTATCAGCAATAACGATCAGCATTTATCAGCAATAACGATCGATTTATCAGCAATAACGATCGACATTTATCAGCAATAACGATCGACAATAACGACCGGCATTGATCAGGACGGTTACAATAAGCTCCCTCTATAAAAAGGACCCTCCGGATACCTTTACGAACAGGTTCTGAAAATCCTTTTCTTCTCCTCTATACTCTATCAAGCACTCCATTCCTGTTGACAGGAACTAACTTGAGCGTCGGAGGGTCTTCCGGAGCCACACCCACCGGTTCCGAGCGAGACTTTATTTTGCAGGTCCCCGGCGGCAGCCTCTTCGGCCTCAACTCCGACGACGACAAGTTTCTGCGTCAACAGAAAAAAGAAGAGAGATATTTATGAATTCTTAATAGAAAATGGCAAACATGAGTTGTGGGACCGCTATCTATCCACTAGAATCAATAAGGACATCAACTATATTTGACTCATAACAAATAAGAGTTAGGGTTTATCTCTTATTTTTTATTTCTTTTTCTAACCAAGACTTGAACTTGTACGCATTGACTTC